>OY829543.1:35412024-35931994 GCA_963691705.1 Viola odorata | reverse complement strand
GAGCTTAGCAAGTTGGGCCAAGTATTACAAACGGCTGGCTGGGGTTGGTCTTGGCAAAGCGTACGAATGGTATGAAGGAAGGTAAGCGTACGGTTGGGCTGGTAGTTTAAATTACTTTTAAAAAATGAAATCTATCCATAATATATCTATATGCACTTAATGATTACTAATATAAATAAATGACAGTCATTAATTATGCATTACCATATTAGCTTAAAACTTCAAAATTTTCTTTTTCTCTTTCTTTTTTTATTAGAAAAACAAAGAAACATCTAAGAAGACTAGAATAATATTATTCTAGTATCTAAAATAATTTTAAAATTGATTATATTATTAATTATAATTATAATACGATGAATCAGATCCATGAGAGTACACAATAGTGGAGCGTAGGTGATTTTGGCATAGGTTTGGTAAAAATTAGGATAGTTGCATATATATGCATATTTTACCCCCTCTTTCCTTCCCAAATTACGGGGAAGTGATTTCAGGAAGGAAAATAATATTTCGTCAACCAAAAAATACCTAAAGGTATAATGATGTTAGAATATTTGCACATGAAGTTGTAATTCAACTGATTAGTAGAAATTTTCTTTATAACGAGTGGCGAAGCTAGAAATCTTTTGAGGGAGTGTGTTACTATATATATATATATATATATATATATATATATATATATATATAATATTTAGGAACTATTTTAGAAAATTATAAATCCTAATATAATATATTTAGGGAGTATGTTAAAAGATGAAATTGTCTAGGCCTAGACAGTGGCCTAGACAGATGAAATTTTCTAGGCCTCGACAGATGAAATTGTCTAGGCCTAGACAGTGGCCTAGACAGACAAATATTTATCAACACAACATGTCCACAATTCCATATATAGTTGCTTAGGGAGATGGAAGATGGAGATTCAGCTTGGCTAGGCACCGGGCTTGGCCTAGCAGACTTGAGCATCAATGCAATTCCATATATAGTGGCTTCTGTTTTACATTTTTATTTCTCATGTTCTTTTTAAGTTTTTATTTATTGATAATATAGTACTTTTTATATTTTTATTTCGTATCATTTTTTTTATTCTATTTTATTTCACATTTTGGTATTTTATGTACGAATTTTTATCAATTTTGAGTAAAATTTCTCGTCCCGATTACCTCGAACCGAATAAATAAATAGAAAACTCTAATTTACCATTGTGCCATTATTAATTAATTTGGTACAAGTTACTATTCACCTTCTTCCTCCTCTGCCTCCGTTCACCTTCTTCCTCCTCTCCTCCACACAAACCCAACCAAATCATCCTACCACCAATCCTCTGCCTCAATTAAATCCAATTCCAAGTCCCCTCCCAAATTAATTCCAATTCCAATTCCAACCCCCTGCAATCAATTAAATTCATCCAAACCACCATAAAAAATCACCCCAGCCGCACCAAATCCACCCAAACCAAACAGGCACCTAAACCAAAATTGAAAAAGAAAGGGAAAAAATGAAAATTGAAAAAGGAAAAGGTTCCATTCCCCCCCAAATTTTCAGATTCAAACACAGAAAGAGGGAATCGAGGAAGGCAGTCGAAGCCGAAGCCGAAGTCGAAGCCGTCGTCGTCACCAGCGCAGGCAGGTAGGGGCACCCTCGTCTTCTCCAGCCTCGAGATCGCAAAACGACATTTGTTTCGGGACCAAGGTTCCTGTGCTAGAACGATCATTGTAACGAGCCAGAGGGAGTACTTTTTAGGTGGTTGGGATCGCTGGAGCCCGTTACTCCTCTAAGCCCAAGGCGCCACGTCAACACCAGCAGACAAAAGGCAAGCCCTAATTAATAAAGGTTGCGCCATTTGTGTCAGACGTCAGCAGCCTTCTCTCTCACATGCTCCTCCTTCGTCTTCCATCTCCCTCCAATTATCACTCTCTCTCTCTCCTATACAAACACACTACCTCTATCCCCATCAACCCCAGTCACATCCATCACTTTCTCCAATGCCGAGAGTCAAGAGAGTTGCCCACAAGCTCGCCTCAGGACCACATCTAGTGGTCGAGCCTGAAAGCCCCGTCGCTTCCTCATCTCCCTCCTCACCTGGATCTTTCCAGACATCCACCCCTCCCTCAAACACTAACCCAGATTTTACCATTCCACAACCCCAAACCCTTTGCTGTAGGGGTGTTCACGGGCCGGTTCGGTCCGGTTCTAGCCCTAGAACCAGACCGGACTGGAATTTCTGGTTCTTGTCCAGGACAGAACCGGCCCGGCCCAGACACTTCTGGTCCGGTCCGGGCCGGTTCTATTTTTTTCCGGGTCGGACTGGGCCGGTTCCGGTTCTGACCCGGAAATTTTTATTTTTTATTTTTTTCTTTTATTTTTCACACCCCAACCCCAAGCCGCACCGCCGGCACTCTCCGTCACACACCCATCACCAAACCCACCATCATCACTATACCATAACCGCCTCACCCATCACCCACTGCCACCAACCACCCATCACCGCCACGATCTACGAACCCATCACCAAACCCACCACCATCATCACCATACTGTTAAGATTCGATCTTTGTGGTGATCGGGAAGATGGCTTCTGTTGGTCGGAGTTGCTGTGGTTGACGTCGATCTCACCTGCAAGGCGCTGGAGGGGGGGCTCCGGCGTAGACACTCCAATGCTTAAGTCAGTAAGTGTTTCAAAAATAGCAGCGGTTCTAGTAAGTGAATTCTGGCTTACTTGATGTTTAAATTAAGGGGTATTTATAGGCCACTGGAGGCGGTAGCTGGACGAAAGGGCGATATCCAGGCGAGATGACGCTCCGGATGACGTCACGGGCGATATCTGAGGATGACGTCATCAGCGATACCCGAGGTAGCGTCATGGTGGATGTCTCCGAGGAGGGTGCCGGGGGCGATACCTACGATCATGTCGGGGGCGATAGCTCTATAGGTCCCTGGGATGGGATGATGTCGTGCGTTAAGAGACGCGTGAGACCTCCCCCCGACTGAAGTCGACCATCCCGGTAAACGCTTTCAAGGTCTGGTAGCGATAGCCTAGATATCCGACAAGGCTCGTGGGACTCCATCTTCGGCAGGGGTCATAATTACAGAAATGCCCTTAGGATTGCCTTAATGGTTATCATAAGCCCAACTGAAAATGAGCCCGAGTGTTTACCAAGGGCTGTCATTCTCTATCCATGTCTGGAATCTTAGGTGAGGGTCCTTTCTTTCTTAAGGCGATATGCTCATAGGATCTCCGAGCTTTTTTGTCACATTTAGCACGATAGAGATTGGTTTAAACGACGGGTAGAGCTTAGATCTGGAGCTTTCCTCCGAGTAAGCAGATTCCGACCCTCATTCTTGTTTAAAAACCCGTCCTCATGAGGCATTAAGAAATCCGCGAGAGACGCCGCTATCCGGTTCATAACTATTAGGGCGTTGCTCTCGCCCAGCGATATTATTCTGCTTGGTCCATCGGCAGGGCTTAGAAAGTCGCAACTTCGTTCGCGTCGTAGGAGAGCTACTGACGGGCTACTTTTGATACCGCCGAGGATTGCGGCCAGGTCATACCGTAGGCTCGCATACATTCCAGGTCCATTATCCTTTTAAGTGAACTGCAAACACATAGAGGAGATAGGTATTCATGGAGAAATTAGCAAACTTTGTACTTACAGGGGTTTTGAGATAACGCGGGTTTTTCCTTTCCTTTTAGCCCATGAAAACAGCGATATTGACGCGGTTTTATGCAATCAGCTGTCTACGATTTGTGCGGCTTTATACCACTAGATACCTACGACATCGGCGAGGCTTTACGCTGCTAGGAGCTACCTGCGACATCGACGCGGCCTTATACTGTGGATACCGGCAACCATATGGCTTTTACGTCATGGACACCCGTAATATCGTGCCTTTTGGCATTTTTCAGGATTCTATCTCGTACCCTGTCGAATGTCTACATCGTTGGTAGTATACGAACATCGGCCTTCGTTTCTGTTTCAGGTCCATCGGCCTTCGAGGGTAACAGGACGGCTCGTCTTTTGAGGACCTCCTTTTTTCCCAAGGCCCTTTTCTCGGAGCCTATAAATCAGGGGGCTTTCTCCATCCACGCTCTCCTTATCTTTGGCAATTCGTATCATGGATCATTTGACTAAGAATTTTCTCCTTTCCAAGGGCCACACTCTCAAGAACCTTAATGATGGTGACGTCGGGTTCCTGGAGAACATGCTGGTCAAGACTTCCGAGGACATCCTAGAGCTACAAGGGATGTTGACCCCGCTCCATTCCAGGCTGGGAGCCACGTCTCTGGAGGATTTCAGTCCTTTAGAGAGCGTGTCAAGGTTGGCCACCTCCATCGCTCGGATTCAGGTGGTGATTGCCATGCTGCAGCAGCGCAAGGACATGTTGGGGTGCTGCTTGAAGGGGATGAGGATCACTTCTCCTGACCTGACTCTGGTCATGGACTCTCTGAGAGACATTCCCGAAGTTCCCAAGGACGCTGGCTCTGATGCCTGACGCCGGTGGCTCCCTTTGTACCTTTTCTCTTTTCTCCTAGTTATGCGGCTGTACCTTTTGGCCATTAGGCCATAATAAATAAACTATTTTTGTTGTGCCCTTAATCATTGTTCTTCTTCTTTAATGCGTCCTTTGTCTTTTTTCGATTGGAGGTATTCTTAGCCCAACTGAAAACGAGTCAATCACTGGACGGTTTCCCCACTAACCGTTCCATATTAATTTTGCGCCGCTAACTCCTTGTCTACCGATTGGGCTAATTTTTGATTTTCCTCGATCTGGGGGAGATTTCAATAGGCGTGACTATAAATCTAGATTCGTACTCCAGGTTGTACGCGTGTCAGTTCTCAAAAGTCGTGTTGGGAGATCAAAAGCTTTTCCCCCTCTTTTGGCTATTTAAAGGGATCCTTTCCCTCCTTTCTGTTCATCTTCTTATTTACTTTTCCTTTTGGCAGATCGTCTGTGATCTCATGGCTGACTCTTATTTTTTGGATACAGCGGCGCGGGATTCTCCGCCAACTCCTCCGACTTCGCCGAACTCAGACAATCCTCCTCCGTCGCCTCCGTGGAGGTCGTTCGTTCGCCGGCGGGGACGCAAGAGGCAGAGGAAAAATGCCTCAAAAGTGTCTGCACCGCTTTTCAAGTATCATGCCCCTTCTGCTGAAAAGGGGAATGAACCCTCTCTTCCACCCCGTGTCTTGCCAGAAATAACTTTCCCCTCTATGAGCGCTGAAACGGCGATGTCGACCATAGAAGAGGAGCCCGACCGATCATCGATATACATAGGAAAGAGGAAGGAAGAGCCTTTCCCTCCCTTTAGCAGGGAGCCATCGCTCTCGGATGATGATGTAGTTTATTGCTATAGTACCTCTTGGTCTGAGGGCGATTAGTTTAAAATGTCTCGTCCCTTTGTAGATGCCGTATGGCTTTCCGAAAATGAATAAGATAATCTTTCCTTTTCTTTTGTTCCCCTATCGCCTTTCTAACTCACTTCTTCGAACGTCAAGGGTTATCGCAGAGGGGGATCAGTGGCTGAGTGCAACTGTCTTTGGGTTTCTAACCGTCTTCCTATGAAAGACATAAATGACTGTCCACGCATCTCTTTCAACTCCGCACGTGTTTCACTTTTACAGGCTGTCTTCTTCTTCAAGTTGAACCTTTATAAGGGAAACCCTATTCTCTTTTATCATTTTTGCTAATATTCTGCAATTTTTCACACTTTCTCTTTCTCCTGTGTTTCTTCTTGCTCGAGAAGAGAGTCTTCGCAACTGCTCGCCGGCGACGACGGTCTGTTCTCCGGCTACTTTTTCTAAGTATTTTGTCCCTCTTTTGCCGTAGTTTATTTTCCCGATTCCTTATGTCTCATATTGGAGCTTCTGCGAGAGTCGAAAATCCCATAGATCTCGAGGCTAGGAGAGCTCGTAGTATTTTTGATTGTGATGAAGTTTTGAGGGCGGAGTTAGAGGAGAACGGTATCACCTTCCCCTTGGGTTGTCGCCCGTATATCCCTACGAAAGACATTCGGCTCCGTGCCGCCATGTGGGGAACGTTTCGGCTGGTTTACTTCAAGATGTTCCTCTATGGATTTCATCTCCCTCTTCATACTTCTCTGATGAAGCTGCTAGACCACTACGATCTCAATCCGGTTCAAATAACTCCGTCTTCCTGGTGTGGTATTTATGCATTCCTTCGGTCATACGAGATGAAGCGTATTTTCACTCCATCCCTTGATCTGTTCCGTATATTTTTCAAGTTGAGTTGTCGCACCTGCTTGGTGGATATCACTCCTAGATGGAATGACGACATCGTGCGATTTTTCTGGCGAAACTTCCAAGGTTTTGAAGAAAACGTAGATAATTGGAAGAATGGCTTCTTTACCCTTCGACTGCCGTCCCGCTGGTGGCGCGGAGGCTTTAATCAAAAGATTGTTAGTGCCGATTGGAAAAACCCAGAAGTGTTGTCCAGCACCGATGTGTCCCATATTTTTGCTCTGTTAGAGATAGAAGGGCCTTTCCGCATTTGGGAATTTGCTCGGTTCAGACCCTTGAAAGAATGTGTCGTTGGTGAGCTATTCTTTTGCCGCGTTATCGCTTCACTTGACTTGCTATATTAATATATTTCATTGACAGGCAGCGCGGAGGGTTGTTCTTCTGGTGGAAATAACACTCCTCTAAATGTGGTACCGCTTCAGACGTTACCTCCTTCTCCCCCGCCCGAAAGTTCCAGCCATCCAATTATCCCGCCGAGAAAAAGGAGGATTAAGACTGTCGCAGCGAGCAACGCTTCTGCCCAATCTTCTCATTTTCTTGAGAATTGGTTGCCACTTCGGAGTAGGGGAGTGTCTTCGAGTCGTCCTGTGACTGAATCGATTGACAGCGATAGCGAGAGTATGGATACTGGTTCCGAACTGCGTCACGCCACCCTTGCCCAACGGATGAAGCTCAAGGCGAGGAAAAACGATCCAGTGGTGGAGTCATCCGAGGACAATAGTGAGGATATGGTTGCCGAAACGGAGCGTCTCAAAAAGAAAATCCGGAAAGAAAAAACTGGTCCCCCCATTCCTCCTCTGAAGGGAGTTAACGCAGTTCCCCCCACTAAGGTCGACACTTGTCCTATCGCGAGTACCTCGCAAGTGGCGGAGGTTGTCAAGGCACCTTCCGTTGTTCTTTCCAAAACTGATGAGGTTTCCGCGGCGATGGACCCACTTTTGCCATCCGGTGGCCCTGATTCTCCGATTTCCTCCTGTATCCCGGACGTGTCCGTGCCGGTTTCAAACCCAAACGTTTCTCCTAATCCTGTCCCGAAGAAACCTCAGCCTTTATTCCTTTCGTCGATCTCGGGCGTTGGTAATTCCGTAAAGAGTTGCTCTCCTCCCTTTATCGCCAACCTTTCTCCTTAAGGCCTTCAAGGAGATGTTGCATTTCAGCTGGATCTGTCATCCTTCGGTACTGACGGGCTTCGTGCTTTACGGATATCAGATCCGCTATCGCGAGATGAGCCGGTAGGGACCATAGTGGGCCAGATGTTCAGTTCTTCGAAGGACAAGGAAGAGTTCCTGCAGCGCCCTCCTGATGTTCAACATGCACGCCTCCTGAACGATATGCTCGCTAGCTTTCGTGAGCTAAACTATTTTCTCGAGGATCAGAGCGGCAAGGTTCGACGCTCTCCTGATTCAACGGAACAATTAGATGCCGCTTTGGCGAAGGTAACAGAGTTGTCCAAGCTTCATGATCGTACCCGGGCAGAGTTGAACGAGTGCCGCGCCGATCTCGCACGAGAAAGATCCAAAGGGAAGGCTAAAGCGGAGCTACTGGAGGCGGAACTAGTGGCGGCCGACAAAAGGAACTCTCTCCTTCGTGAAGAGATATTGTCCCGTGATTCGGATTTGGCCAAAGTACCTTCGAGGATACCTTGGTGGAAAAATAAGACTACGGAGGTCTGTATCGCTGGCTTTAAAGATCTCTATCGCCAGGAAACTATTGACTTGACCAAGCTGTCTGATTACACTTCCAAGAAGATAAAGGATTTAGGCGAAGGCGAGGGAGATTTTCTTTTTCTCGGGGAGGAGTAGGCGAATGGCGGCAGCAATATCTGTGCCGGCCATCGACTGGTCAAGGCTGATTCTCTGGGAAGATTTTCCCATTTATTCACTTTTTCTTGTATTGTAATAACGCCTTTCCGCGCGAAACGACATTTGCACTTCATTTTTAAATAATCTCTGCTTTGCTTTTCCCCATTATCCCGGAGGCTACCGGCTTGGTTAACGCCATTCCGCGTTATCTCCTTTAGTGTAGTATCGCTCTTGTCTTATTTCAAGAGATCTTTTCTGCTTTTCAGAGCATTTAATGCTTATGATCTTTTGATTGATGCGGGAGAAAAGTCTTGATAACTCAGGCACACGTGTCCATTTTTTAGGACACCTAGGGCTAGCGTGCTTCAGAATTTTAGCAAAATCGAAGCGTTGCCGCGTTTCTCTAGAATTGTACTCATTGCTTGAGTCTTTTCCTTGTGATCCTCTCACGCAACGACTGTGACGTCCGTCGTTTCGTTGACTACTAGGGTTATAAAACCCAATACTTGTTTCTTTTGCTTATTTTTGTCGTTCTGCTTTCTTCATATTTTCTCTAGCCGTCTTATTTTCTTTTCACCGTTCAAGGTTCTCAAAGAGCTTTCTCTCTAAAGGTACCTCCTCTTTTCTTTCATCATCTTCTCCATCTTTACTTTTTATTTCTGCCATGGCTAAGACTCGCCGCTCTGAGTCAAAATCGGCCGATGAGAAAAAGATGGATGTTACAGTTAGTAGTATCACCTCTGAGGTTGCTCTTAGTGAGCATTTAGCCGCACATAATGATGTTATCCCTGATGGTTATAAGGTCACCGTTGCCCCTGAGTCGGTACGCTTAAATAGCATTTTGACGGGCAAGCGTAGGGTCCTGTACCCAGAAATGTTCCGCTATGGTTTCCAGCTTCCCATCAATTCTTTCATAAAACAGTTGCTCATTGCCTGCGATTTGAATCCTGTTCAATTAGCCCCGAATGCGTATTGCTGCGTTTATGCCTTCTTAGAACTTTGTAAATATAAGGGGATCACTTCCCCCTCTCTTTTACTGCTTAAATCAGTTTTTAAACTGATGAAGTGTCGGGGAGTGATAACACTATCGCCCCATTTTGACGATGACTCACTCAAGTCCTTCACTTGGAAACTTCTCCACATTGAGTCCTATATCGATGCTTGGAAGAAAGAATTCTTTGTGATAGATCTTCCTGAAGACCCCGGTTCCTGGTGGCGGTCTGGGTTTAACCAAGACGTCAAGGACAACGTCTGGGGTCGACCGGAGACTCTTCCTCAGCGCGAACAAGGCTGGTTAGACAAACTTCTTCAACTGGAAATCAGCGTTCATATCCGCTATGTGGCGTGCAGAGTCGATATGAAGGTCTGCGTTAGACGTGAGTGTCGAGTCGCTTCCTTCTTTACTATCACTGATACTAATGCTAACGTTATTTTGTCATCATGCAGCAACGGATCCCGACTACAAGCCTGAAAATGTTAGAAGGTGACTAAAAAGGGCCCAGGACAGAGAAGAAAAAGAGAAGGCCATCTCTACGGAAGCTGCCGATAATTCCACTGTGCTTCCTGCCATTTCCGTGAGCCTTGCTCAAGTATCTTCTTCCTCAGCCGGTGAGGGGAATACCGACATTCCTTCAGGTATCCCTATCGTGACCGTCGCTGCCGCTCCTGCCCAACCGTCTTCTTCTAAGGTCCTTGCTAAAGGAAAAAAGAAGAAAAGAATGAGAAGCGTTGCCGCTCTTACTCCTTCTCCGGACGTGGCAGGTCCTTCGGAAGCACCTCCTCTCAAGACTGTCGTTGTGAGTGTGCTTCCTTGTTACGATATGCTATTTATTGGTGTTTATTGCCGTTTCTCTTATTTGTGTTTCGTACTGGGTTCTTAGCAGGAGACCGTTACTGGTTCTACCTCCGCCTCTCCCACAGGAGAAATGGACATGAGTCATGTGCTGGGCGGTTCCAGGAAGAGATCTCGGTCGGAGGGTGAGGGTGGAAGCTTATCTTCTACTGTTGCCAAGATGGAAGTCGGACCGGACCGCACCTTTGTTTCTATGGATGCTCCCCAGACTCACCCTTCTGGGTTTTTGGTGAACATGGGTACGTCTGAGACTTTCGGGGCTTCACCCAATTCCTTCGGTGGGCCTGTTCATGCATATGGTCCTGACTCGGGATATCAAGAAGGTTTACAGGACTTTTCGGGCTACCACCCTCACGGTTCCTATGCCGTCCAAGGGGGTTCTTCGTCTCAAGTCTACCCTCTTATCCCTCTGGCCTTTGTCCCCTCAAGCGTTCCTTTATCGCAACGTTGCGGCGAGGGGGCCTCCACCTTTAACTATGCTGCGGACCTAAGTTCCTCGAGTGTGCCTGGTACTGTGACTCACCAAGTGGGTTTATATGATTTTCGTAATACGGGCTTAGCGGCTCTCGGGGGCGATGGTTCAGTTGAGGTTTCGGCTTTCTTGGCAGCCCAAATATTGTCGACCCCTGCTGAGCGGGAAGCTTTCCTCTCGCAGACAGATGATAATAAGGTGAACTCGCTGCGCACTGGGATCTTTTCCAATTTTGTGAAATTTCAGTACTGGACAGAGCATGTTCAGCGTCAGGCTGCTTCTCTTGCTGTGTCCCTTTCTGAACTTTCGCAAGAGCGAAATGAGAAGAAAAAGCTGCTGGAGGAACGCAATCGATTGTTACTGGCTCAGCAGGAGCTGTCGAGACAAGTATCTACCCTTGATGTAAAGAATGCCGTGCTGGAAGGAGAGAGGTCATCCTTAGCAAGGGAGAAAACGGCCTGGGAGGAAGAGAGAGCCGCTCTGATAGAGGAATCATCCGACAAGAGCCTGTGGCACGTTGAACGGACGGCCACTATCTTAGTCGAATGCTTCGAAGAGGTCCATGGAGCAGATGCGTATGAAGGTGACAAGGTCACAAAGGCCTTCAAACAGAAGTCCGTCGATCTTAATGAAGCAGGCTTTCACTGAGCTAAGGCGGAGGGTTGGAGACGGAGGAACCATGAGGGTTGACACATTCCCGAGCTTTGCCGCCTGATAAGATCCGATATTCCTTCTGGTCAGAAACGGCTGCTGCAGCTAGTCGGAGGGGAAGCGATCGGCGTCGGAGATACCTGCAAAGCGCCGGAGGGGGACTCCGGCGTAGACACTCCGATGCTTAAGTCAGTTCGAGTTTTTAGAATGGTAGAGGTTCTCCAAGATGATCTCGATCTTACCTTCTGTTTGGAAAGATGGGGGAATTTATAGGCCGAAGTTGGCGATACCTGACAGCGATAAGGGTGCAGTGATAAGCATCGTCCGAAGATATCGCCTCCAGCGATAATGGGTGAGCCATCGCGGGCGATAATCACATAAGGCCTATCTGGAGTGACATCCTCTTCGTTCCCCTAGGATGGGATGACGCCATGCGCGTAAAGATGCATGAGATCCCCCCCCGCTGAAGTCGACCATCCTAGGAAACTTCCGCCGGCCCGGGCGATAGGTTGGTTTTTCAGGGAAGCGTATAGAAACTCGTCAAGGATAGATGCCGTGGCTACAATATTGCCGTCAGGAGCATTCCAATTGTTATCATAAGCCCAACTGAAAACTAGCCCGAGTGTTCACCAAGGGCTATCCATGTCTGATATCTTTAGATAGGGTTTTGCTCTGTCATGAGGCGATACTTCCACAGAGGGCTTGGGCTTTCTTTATCGTTCAAAGGCTGATCAATCCTAATGCAGAACGAGGGCTTAGATCCACAACTTTCCACTAACTCGGTCAAGTTCGTCCTTGTTTCTTGTCAAAAAGACCCGTCTCCTCGGGACGTTAAGAATTCTACTAGGAGGCCGCTGGGGCGCTCGTGATTCTGAAGGCATCACTTTTATTCAGCGATACTGGCCCATTTGGCCTTTCAATAGGACTTATGAAGTCTCAGCTTCGTTCGAGTCCTAGAAGGACCGTCGATAGGTCGCTTGCGATATCGTCGCGTATATTCAACCAGGCCGCACCATGGGCTGGCATATATTTTGGGTCTATCGTCCTTCCAAGTGTTCTGCAAAGGCACAGAGGAGATAGAAACTTATATAGAAGTTAGCAAACTTTATACTTACAGAGGTTCAAGGTCACACGTGCCCAATTTTTCTTTTACGCTCGAGAAAACAGCAGTATCAGCGTGGCTTTATACCATCAGCTACCTTATGGTTATCGCGGCTTCATACCACCAGACGCCTGTGATGTCATCGCGGTTTTACACATCCAGGGCCACCGGCGACATCAACGCGGCCTTACACTGTGGATACCGGTAACCTTATGGTTTTAGCGTTAGGGCTACCAGTGATATCGTGCCTCTCAACGTTTTTCAGATTCTGCCTCGTACTCCTTCCGGTATCTGTATCGTGAACGTCACCCGTCCCTTTCGTTTACGCTTATCAATCCTCGAGGTTATCGGGGCGGCTCGTCTTTTGAGGACCTCAATCTCTTTTCCCAAGGCCTCCCTTCACTGGAGCCTATAAATCGGGGAGCTTTCTCCACCCACGTTCTCCTCATCTTTATCAGCTAGCATCATGGATAATTTGACTAAGAATTTTCTTCTCTCCAAGGGTCACTCACTCAGGAACCTCAATGACGGCGACGTCGGTTTCCTGGAGAACATGCTGGTCAAGACTTCTGAGGATATTCTGGAGCTGCAAGGGATGCTGACTCCGCTTTATTCCCGGCTAGGGGCCATTTCCCTGGAGGACTTCAGTCCTTTGGAGAGCGTATCAAAGCTGTCCACCTCCATCGCTCGGATTCAGGTGGTGATTGCCATGCTGCAGCAGCGTAAGGACATGTTGGGGTGCTGCCTGAAGGGGATGAGAGCTACTTCCCATGATCTTATTCTGGTCATGGATTCCTTGAGGGACCTTCCTGAGGTGCCCGAGGATGCTGGTTCTGACGCCTGATAGTGATGGCTCCCTTTGGGCCTTTTCTCTTTTCCCCTTATCTTGTCAATGTATCTTCCGGTCACTAGGCCGTAATAAATAAAGTATTTTCCTCATTCCCTCTCGCTACTGTTCTTCTTCTTTACTGCGCTCTTTGTCGTTTTCCAAGAGGATATTCTTAGCCCAACTGAAAACAGTCTTGCTATTGGGCGGTTTTTCTGCCGATCGTTCTACCTTAACTCCGCGCCGTCCTCATTATAACAACTGATTGACCGAGATTATAATTATTCTTGAATTGCGCGAGATTTCAACAGGCGTGACTGCAAATCCATATTTGCATTCCAGACTGTATATGTGCCAATCTTCAAGAGTCGGGTTGGAGGATCGAAGAGTCTCTTTTCTTCTTTTCCCGGCTATTTAATGAGGCTTTTCCTCCTTCATTCTTATCCATTTCTTTCTCCTTCATTTTTCTTCGTTATAAGTCCTCTGCAAGTCTCATGGCTGATTCTTATTTGCTAGGTACGGCTTCGGGGAATTCACCGCCAACTCCTCCGACCACCCCTGACACAGATAATCCTCCCCTATCGCCTCCTTGGAGGCCGGTTGTCCGCCGGCGATGTCGCAAGAGGCGGAGGAAGGAAGTTGAACGACGAAGGAAGGAGGCTGCCCAGGCCTCTAAGTCATTTTTCGACTCTCTGGCTTCTCTGGCTAGGGAGGAGAAAAAACCGTCTCCCCCTCCGCAGGAATCACCTCTGTGGGCTCCCTCTGCTTGCTCGGCCGCCGGGGCAGTATCGCCAGGCGTTAAGGAGGAGTTACCCAAGTTGACTTCTGCCGCTGGAAAGGAGGTCGGTGAGTCTTCTCCCCCTGTTATTGTGGATTCACCATTCTGGGGTGGCGATGACGAAGAGGACGTAGTCTATTGCTACGGCGTTACTTGGTCCGACAGTGATGAGTAGGGCCTTAATCCTTCTTTTTGTAGATGCCGTATGGCCTTTCTCATAATAATGAATGATGGTTTTACTTCCTTTTCGCTCTTCATCGCTTACTTATTGTTTCTTTATGAGCGTTCCGGGTTAACGCGGATGCGTCCCTTTCGCTACGGGTAACTGCCTTCAACTTCTAATCGATAACTGTCTTCTTTCAGAAGACACAAACGACTATCCACGTGTCTTTTTCTGTTCTGTACGTGTTTCATTTTTACAGGCTGTCTCTTCTTCAGGCTTTCCTTTATAAGGAAATCATCTCTCTCTTTTACTGCTTCTGCGAATATTTTGAGTTTTTGCACATTTTCTCTCTCTTCTGCACTTCTTTTCTTCGAGAGGTTTTTCCGCGACCGCTCACTGGTGCCGGCGACCGGCTTACTGGCTTTTTGCTCCAGGTATTTACTCCTTCTACCGCCGTAGATTTACTTTTACTGTCCCTTATGTCTTCAACTGCTGAAAACCCCATAGATCCCGAAGCTAGGCGAACTCGCAGCATATTCAATTGTAATGAGGTTTTGAGGGTTGAATTAGAGGAGAGTGGTATTACTTTTCCCACGGGCTATCACCCTTTTGTCTCTTTGAAGGACACTCGGCTGCCTGACGCCATGTGGGGAACATTCCGGTTAGTTTATTTCAAGATGTTTACTTACGGATTCCGTTTCCCACTCCATACTTCTCTGTTGAAACTGCTAGATCATTACGACCTTAATCCCGTCCAGATTACTCCACCCTCTTGGTGTGGTATTTACGCTTTTCTTCGTTCGTGCGAGATGAAGCGTATATTTGCTCCATCGCTTGATCTATTCCGCACATTCTTTGTCTTGAGTTGTCGCGACTGCCTGGTAGATATTACCCCCAGATGGGATGATGTCGTTGTGCAACTGTTCTGGCGGAACTTTCAAGGTTTTGAGGAACACGTAGATGACTGGAAGTCTGGCTTTTTCACCCTCCGTTTGCCGTCACGGCTCTGGCGCGGGGGTTTCAATCGAAAAATCAATAGTGGCGTTTGGAAAAGACCGGAAGCGCTGTCAAGCCAGGATGTTTCCAACGTTAGCGCCTTGTTAGAAATAGAAGGGTCTTTCCGTATCCGGGAGTTTGCTCGGTTCAGGCCCTTGTCAGAGTGCGTTGTGGGTGAGTTTCCTTTTTCTTCTTTATCGCTTCACTCTTCTTAATTTGCTAATATGTTTTGTTGGCAGGTAACGCTGAGAGTAGTTCTTCTGGGGAAGGTGACGCCCCTTTGAACGTAACACCTCTCCAGTCGCTGCCTCCTTCTCCTCCGCCTAAAAACTCCCGCCGCCCACCCATTCCGCCTAGAAGGGGAAGGACTAAAACCGTCACAACTCGCAGAGCCTCCACTCGACCTTCTTGTTTCCTTGAAAATTGGCTTCCTTCCCGTGGCAAGAGGGTAGCTCAAGGCGATCCTGTGTTTGAGAAAATCGACAGCGATAGCGAGAGCATGGACACTGGTCCTGAATTACGTCACGCTACTATTGCCCAAAGGATGAAACTTAGGTCGAGGAGGAATGATGACACGGCGGAATCGGCTGAGGACGATAGCGAAGAAATTGCAGAAGAGACGGAGCGTCTCGTAAAGAAGGTTCGCACAGAGAAAACTAAACCCCCAGTTCCCCCTTTGAAGGGAGTTAACGCGGCCCCCTCCGAGAATATTAACGCTTCTCATGCCGCGAGTACTTCGCAAGTGGTGAAAAATATCAAAGCTATCAGGGTGCCTTCCGCCGTTTCTATCGAAAACAATGAGACCTCGGTAGCCGCGACCTCTCCTTTGTCGTCGGGCCATCCTGCTTCCCCGATAGGTTCTTTTATCCTAGAGACAACCCCACCAGTTTCGAGTTTAGGCGTTCCTCCTGAATTTCTCCCACGGAAGCCTCCTCTTTTGTTTCTGTCTTCAATTTCGGGCGTTGGTGATTGCGCAAAAAATTGTTCCCCTCCTTAAATCGCCAACCTTTCTCCTCAGAGGTCCCAGGGCCCTACTGGATATCAGCTGGATTTGTCCTCTTTCGGCACTGACGGGCTTCGTGCCTTAGGAATATCGGATCCGTTATCGCGAGAAGAGCCCGTGGGTCCCATAGTGGGACAGATGTTTACTTCTTCCAAGGACAGGGAAGAGTTTTTACAGCATGCTCCCGAGACACGACAGTCACACCTTATGAACGACATGCTGGCCAGCTTTCGGAAATTTCATTACTTTCTTGAAGGCCAGCGTAACAAAACTCGACCCTGTTCGGATTTGCAGGAACAATTAGACGCGGCTTGGGCGAAGGCGAAGGAGCTATCGCAGTTGCAAGAACGAACTCGGGCGGAGTTGGAGGATTGTCGCGGTGAACTTTCTCGGGAGAAGTCGAAGGGGAAGGCGAGAGCAGAGCTAATGGAGGCGGAACTGGTGGTGGCTGATAAAAAGAATGTCTTCCTCCGCGAAGAGTTGTCATCTCGCGATGCCGATTTGGCCAAAGTTCCTTCGAGGATAGCCTGGTGGAAGAATAAGACCATCGAGGTTTGTATCGCAGGGTTTAAGGATCTCCATGTCCGAGGCGCTGTCGATTCATCCATGCTGGCCGATTACGCCTCTCAAAAAATTAAAGATCTTAGTGAAGGCGAAAGGAGTTTTCCTCCTTCTGGGGAAAAGCAAGGGAATGATGACGGCGAGGCATGCGATGACTCTTAATTGATCCATTGAAGAACATTGCTATTTGTTTTCCATGTCTTGTAATAACGTCCTATCGCGAGGCGACATCGGTACTTTGCTCTTTGGGCGATATCTTATTTTATTTCGCTCTCTTGTGCTATCTTGAGAACTGTTCTTTTATTCAACGCCGATTTGCATTATTTCCTTTCTTGCGATATCGCTTTTGCTTTTTATCAAAAGTCACATCTACTTTTCAGAGCATTTAATGCTCGCGACCCTTCCGTCGATGCGCGGGAAAAGTCATGATGGTGCCGACACACGTGTTCGTTTCTTCTGCCGCTTCACCTTAGCGTGTTTAGAAATTTTAACCAGATCGAAGCGTTTGTCGTGCTTCTTCTAGAGTCGTACTCATTGCTTGAGTCTTATCCCTCATGCCGCTTCGACACAACGACTGCAGCATCCGTCGTTTCCTTTTAATTACTAGGGTTATAAACCCTCTTTATTTCTTCCCTTTTCTTTTTCACTCCACTTTTTCATATTATCTCTCAGCCGTCTTGCCCTTCTCACCTCCATTCAAGGCTTTCGAAGTTCTTTCCTTCCAAAGGTACTTCCCTTCCTTTCCCTCATCTTCTTCATTTCTATTTCCTTAGTCCTGCCATGGCAAAGACTCGCCGTTCTGAGTCGAAATCCATCGATGAGAAGAAAATGGATACCACGGTCAGTGTTATTACCACGGAGGCCATTCTCCGGGAGCATTTGGCTGCTCACGGTGCCGTTATTCCTGACGGTTACCAAGCTGTTGTTGCCCCTGGGTCGGTTCGTTTAAACAGCGTTCTGACCGGCAATCAAAGGGTGTTATATGCCCAGATGTTTCGCTACGGTTTCCGATTCCCTATCGATTCTTTCGTCAAGGGTTTGCTTATTGCTGGCAATTTCAATCCTGCCCAGTTAGCCCCAAATGCATATTGCTGTGTTTATGCTTTCTTGGAACTCTGTAGATATAAGGGGATCACTTCCCCTTCTCTTTTGTTGCTTAGATCCCTTTTTAAATTGATGAAGTGTCGGGGTGTGATAACCATATCGCCTCGCTTTGACGATGATTCTCTCAAGTCTTTTACTTGGAAGTTGCTCCATATTGAGTCTTCTGTTGAGGCTTGGAAAAATGAGTTCTTTCTGATAAATTTTCCTGACGCTCCTGGTCCCGAGTGGCGTTCTGGGTTCAACCAGGACGTCCAAGATGGCGTTTGGAATCGACCAGGGACACTTCCCGCTCGTGAACAAGAATGGTTAAACACCTTACTCCAACTGGAGATCAGCGTTCATATTCGACTCACGGCCTGCAGAATGGCCATTCAGGAGTGCGTTAGACGTGAGTATCGCGCTACCTTTCCCTTTCATCGCTGATACTAACGCTGACGTTATTTTGTGATTTTGCAGCGACGGATCCTGACTATAAACCCGAAAGCGTAAGAAGACGCTTAAGGAGAGCTCGTAATAGAGAGGAAAAGGAAAAGCTCGATTTAGAGGCCACTGATAATCCTTCTGAGCTTCCGGCTACTTCCGCGAATCTCGCTCAAGTATCCTCCTCCTCAGTTGGCGAAGGGAATACTGACATCCCTGAAGGTGTTCCTATCGTGACCGTTGCTGCTCCCTCGTCTTCTCAGGCTCCTAAGGCCATTTCCAGAGGAAAAAAGAAGAAAAGAACACGGAGTATCGCCACTCTTACTCCTTCTCCCGACGCTGTGGGTTCTTCTGAGGCACTATCTTCCCTCAACACCGCTACCGTAAGCGTGTTTTTTCTTTCTCAATATCTGTCGTCATTTGATCTATTTTTCTTTTCTCAATTTGTACTCCTTGCAGGAGGCCGTTGTAGTTACTGCGTCCGCTCCTTCAGGCGATATGAATCTCACTTATGTGCTGAGGGGTTCTGCGAAGAGGGCCCGGATAGAAGGCGAGGATGAGAACATACCCTCCTCTAACATCGCGGGGGAAGGTGGTTCCGTTAACGTTCCTGATTCCGCAGTGGTTCCTCCAGGTAGACATTCCGTAGAAGATTTGGGGAACCTAGGCGGTGCGGACCCCTTTGGTGCTTCGCCCAGTTCCTTTGGCGGGCCTGTGCATCATTATTCCTCTTCTTTAGGCTATCAAGACGTCTTTCATGACCTTTCGGGCTATCAGCCTCCTGGTACCTTCCTGCCCCCGGGCAGTTCTTCTTCACAGGTTCGCGCCCCTGGTCCTCTGGCTTTCGTTCCCTCTAGCGTTCCTTGGCGGCAACGCTATAATGAAGGCGGAACCTCTTTCAATTTTGCGGCGGATCTTTGTCCATTAAACGGGCTCGGCGAAGTGACCCATCAGGTTGAGTTGTTCGACTTCCGTACCCGTGGTTTGGCAGCCCTCGGGGGCGATGGTTCAGATGAGGTTTCTGCCCTGATGGCTTCTCAAATTCTGGCCTCATCTGCAGAACGGGAAGCTTTCCTTTCCCTGGCGGAAGATGACCAAGTGAACTCCTTCCGTGCTAGCCTTTTCTCCAATATGATGAAATTTCACTACTGGGCGGAGGAGATGAAGCATCGGGCTGTTTCCCTTCGTTCTGTTTCGGCGGAGCTGTCCAAGGAGCAAGAGGAAAGGAAAAAGGTGTTGGCAGATCGTTCCAAGATACTGCTGGCTCACCACGATTTACAGAAACAGCATTCCGCCCTGGAAACAGCTTTGTCAGAGGAACAGGCCAAAGTGACTGCTTTGGAGAATGAGAAGTCCTCTTTAGAAAAGGAGAAGGCAGCTTTGGCGGAAGAGTCAGTCGATATGGGCTGGTGGCATGCTGAACAGACCGCCCGTGTTCTAGTTAAGTGTTTCGAAGAAATTCATGGGGTGGATGCGTACAAGGGCGAAGATGTCGCGAAAGCCTTTCTACAGAGTTCTGCCCATATCAACGAGGCAGGCTATCGCCAAGCCAAGGCAGCGGGCTGGAAACGACAAGTCCCCGAGAGCTGATTTGCCGCGATATTTTGCCGTTCCCTCCAGCAATCACATATCGCTTGGCTTTTGTCTTTTGTCTTTGCAGCATCAATATTTTGAACAGTGATTCTTTGTAAATCCTTGAGATGCCTTTAATATTTCTAGACAATCCCTTTATTGATATTTCTCTTTTATCTTTCTCATCGCGAGACTTCTCTCGTCACTGAGGTTGCCTTATCCGCACGGTGCGTTTACTTTCTTGAGCAGATCCTTGGTATTTATACCAAGAAGACCAAGATCTATGTCGGGTTGGCCTTTCGATGAGCCTATCGGTATCATGACCACCTCTCCTTCCGCTGCTCAGAAGCATTCTGCACATCTCTAATTGTAGATTATCAGTAACAAAACGAGATTTGAGAGATAGTGATTACCCGTAGGAGCCCGTTCGCTGCTATCATTAGGTTTTATCACGGAACCCGTTTCGAATCGCGTTTTCCCTCAGCTCTACATTTCGCCAAGGGTTACTTATCCGGTTACCAGCTGGAATTACGCGATCCTTCACGTTTCCCTTATCTCTCGATCGGCCTTTCTAAGTGCCTCGTCTCGTGAGCTGTCGGATCTGGACGGCTATCACAAGGCTAGGGAATTTTCACTTTTATAGGCGTTGTCCTCTCGTTTAGAACCGTGTCCTTACTTAATGGTTTAGCTGCACCAGCCCGACCGTTAAGATAGGATTCTTGTTTCTAAACAGAGTTTCTAACTCTTTGGGGTGTGTCTTGTCTTGATGTACCGTCTCCACGAGATCGGTTATCATTAAAGAACTTTTCACTCCCAAAGATACCGGGCAGTGCCCTCACTTAGTGAGCCATCTGATCAAGATCGGTCATCACAAGGATAGGACTTTTCACCCCCGGGGGCGTCAAGGATCTTTCAATCCGACGCTAATCAAGGATACACTGGGGTCGTGCCCTCACTTAGTGGGCCATCTGATCAAGACCGACCATCACAAGGATAGGACTTTTCACTCCCAGGGTACCCCCCTTTTTATCTGCACAAAAGCAACCACAAACCCACGAAAACTCTCCTATTGAGCGTTACCCACGGTTAGGGTCGTTATAATCCAAATAGTGCAGATAAAATTAAACTCTAGGATAATATAACTTCAAACGAGCGATATTCCAGGAGTTGGATAAAGGCGTACCGTCAAGTGTCTCCAGGCGATAGGCCCCTCTTCCGACAACGTGGGTTACGCGATACGGTCCTTCCCAGTTAGGACTAAGCTTTCCCATACGTTGTCCGGTTGCTCGCCTGTCTCGGAGCACAAGGTCACCGTTTTTCAACAATCGCTCTTTGACCTGCCTGTTATGATAACGGGCCATTTTTCTTTTGTAGTGTTGCGTTTTCAGTAGGACTTCTTCTCGAACCTCTGGTAACGCGTCCAGATTAGCACGTAACCGTTCCTCGTTCCGTTCCTCACGAAAGTGAGCCACCCGTAGGCTCATGGCCCCAATTTCCACTGGCGTAACGGCTTCAGTTCCAAAAGCCAACGCAAAAGGTGTTTCTCCAGTGCTAACTTTTACGGTCACGCGGTATGCCCACATCACGTATGGCAATTCATCAGCCCACTTCTTCTTAGACCCCTCTAGGTTTTTCTTAATACCGCTAAGGATGCTCCTATTAGTTACCTCTGCCTGTCCGTTGGTTTGTGGGTGAGCCACGGAAGAGAATCTCTGCTCAATCCTGAATTCTGAGCATTGGTCTTTGAAGAATTGGCTGGTGAACTGGGTCCCGTTATCGCTGACAAGGATACGAGGCACCCCGAATCTCATGATAACTTGATGTTTGAAAAAACGCCATGTTTTTTCTGCCGTGATTGTGGCAACCGCTTCAGCTTCCGCCCACTTCGTAAAATAGTCCACAGCCACTATCACAAATTTCAGTTGGGACCTTGCCTTTGGAAATGGACCCAGGATGTCAATCCCCCATTTGGCAAAAGGGCAAGGGGCGATGATTTCCGATATTTCCGTGGCTGGACGTCGAGGAATTTTAGCGAATTCCTGACATTTGGGGCAAGCTTGTACATAATCGTGGCAATCCCTTCGTATAGTGGGCCAGTAGAATCCTGATCTGAAAACTTGTGCCGCCAAGGTGCCGCCTGACGCGTGCATTCCGCATATCCCTTCGTGGATTTCGCGTAAGGTGTGAAGGCCCTCTTGTTCGGTTATACATTTGGCGTCGGGGTGAGAAAAACATCTTCGAATTAGATCCCCGTTATAGTACGTGCAACGAGCAGCCTGTCTTAGCACTTTCATCTTTTCAGCGTTACCGTCGGGCAGCTCTTCGTGCATCAGGTATTTTATTACCGGAATCCGCCAATCATTCTCAAGCTCATTCACACACAAAGAGGCTTGTTCCTCCATGAAGGACGGCACCGATAGCTCACGATAATACACATCTTTAGGTATAGATGCTTCAGGATTCGCGGCCAGCTTGGCAAGGTAATCGGCTTCAGCATTTTCCTCTCGGGGGACGTGCTCGAAGCTGACTTGCATGCCCTCTTTCTTTATTTCCACTAGTTCTCGCGTTACCTTAGAGAGGTATTGCACCATAATAGGTTCTCGAGCCTGAGAGTGTCCTGAGACCTGGTCAATTATCAGTTTGGAGTCTCCACAAATTTTTAGACGCAGATCTCCTGTTTGGCCGGTATCGCGCCTTCCCTTTGAAGAAAACTCTCTTCCTATTCTGAGTCCAGCTAGCAACGCCTCATATTCGGCTGCGTTATTGGACAAAGGATGCAAGATTCGAATAGCATACCGTATATGCATATCGTGCGGCCCGTTTATGAAGACTCCAACCCCCGCCAGTTCTTGGTTTTTGGCTCCGTCCACATGAATGATCCAAAGATCTGTATAAGTTTCTGGGAACGGGAGATCCATATCATTCCATTCCGCTTCCGGTACACCACTCAAAGGGTCCTCTGTGAAAGTACACTCCGCTATAAAATCAGCAAGGACTTGAGCCTTTACGGATGGCCGGGACTGGTATCTCAAACCATATTGTTCGAGTTCTAGGGCCCAGATCAGCATTCTTCCTGAAGATTCAGGCTTTCGAAATATCCTCTTCAAGGGTTGGTCTGTAAGTGCAACGATAGGATAAGACTGGAAGTATCGGTCCATCTTGCGGGCGGCTTGTATAAGGGCGAACGCTATTTTCTCAATACGAGCATATCGCCGTTCCGCGTCCTTTAAGACATGACTCACGAAGTAAACTGGGCGATGAGTGCGGTTATCGTCACGAACAAGAACGGCACTGACCACTTCGTCCGCCGCGCCCAAGTACAAGTACAGAGTATCGCCGGACTCGGGCCTTGTCAATAACAAATCAGATGAAAAATAGTCCTTTAAGTCCACAAATGCTTGCTCACATTCTGGGGTCCACCCGAACGTGGCTTTCCGTCGTATGACTTTGAAAAAAAAGGGAGACACTTTTCTCCTTGCTTGGAGACGAATCGTCCCAGAGCGATAACGCGCCCTGTTAGCTTTTGCACTTCCTTAACGGTTCTCGGCGATATCATATCATGTATAGCTTTAACCTTGGATGGATTAGGCTGGATACCTTTCTGGCTAACTACGTAGCCCAAGAACTTACCCGTCTGGAATGCAAACATGCACTTCCGGGGGTTTAGCTTCATGCGATACCTTGTCATCACATCAAAAACTTCCTTTAGATCCTGCAGGTGATCATGAAAATTTGCACTCTTTACCAGTATGTCGTCAACATATGCTTCCACATTTCTCCCTATCTGTTCCTCAAAAATCTTATTTGCCATTCGCTGAAACGTGGCCCCCGCGTTCTTTAGTCCAAATGGCATCGCTGTGTAACAATACGTGGCTTTAGGAGTAAGGAAGGCGGTCTTCTCCTCATCCTCTAGGGCCATAGGGATTTGATGATATCCGGAATTGGCGTCCAATGAGCTTAGATATGCGTACCCAGCAGTTTGATCAACCAACTGATCTATGCGAGGAAGCGGGTAGCAATCCTTAGGACAAGCATCGTTCAAATCAGTGAAGTCAATGCACATACGCCAGTCTCCATTGGGTTTAGGAACAAGAACCGGGTTGGCTAACCAAGTGGGATATTGTACTTCGCGAATGAAACTCGCGTCAAGGAGCTTCACAACCTCCTTTTCCACAGCCGACGCTTTTTCGGTGGAGAACGCCCGTCGTTTTTGCTGAACTGACTTGGCGTTAGGGTCAACGTTAAGCCTGTGCTCGGCTATTTCTCGGGATATACCTGGCATATCGGCGGGCTCCCATGCGAAATTTCCTTGGCATTTGTTCAGCAGCCGTGCCAGTTGAAGATTTTCCGCTGGGCTGAGCTTATCGCTGACCAGGAAGCTGGCTCCCTCTTTGCCTATCACTGATACGGGCACCATCTTGTCAAGGGGTTGAGCGCGTTTTTCATCACCCTGCTCGTAGGGGTCTACCGCTATGCACACGTATCTATCGCAACTCGTCCGAGTCATGAGCGAATAGCATTCTGCCGCCAGTTTCTGATCACCTTTTATCGATACCACCCCATCCCAGGAGGGGTATTTCATCTTTAGATGTTTTTGTGATATCGCCGCTCCAAAGCGATTGAGGAAAGGCCGTCCGAGTATGACGTTATAGGGCAGATTCAGATCCACAACAAGGAACAACAAATTCTCTGACCGTTTGTAAGTGTCTTCTCGGAAGTATACGGGTAGGGTGATTACTCCCGTAACAGGGATAGGGGTCCCATCCACTCCGACTATGGGTCTCTTACTAGGCGTTAACTCATCGTGGGGGCGTTTCATGAGATTGTAAGCTTCCAGCGAAAAAAGGTTCACGGCACTCCCGTTGTCCACAAGAGTCCTTCTTATACCATGACTGGCGATGACAGGTGTGACTACCAAGGCGTCATTATGGGGATAGATAACGCCTTTCTCATCCCCTTCTGAAAAGGATAAGATCATGCGATCAAGTATGTCTATCGCTCCACCTTTCTTTGTCATGCCGTCTCGCGTACGCTTTTCCCCTTTCGCCACCATCGACTATTCTAATTCATCTGTGTAGGGGATCCCTCCTGCTATGATATTGATTATGGGGATGTCGTCGCCATCTATCGCGAAGGTTTCCCCACCCTTTCCTTTGGGAGCGTTATCCGGCTGTGGGACTGGAGGGGGTCTTGGTCGCTCGTCTACCGCTCTTCTTATCGGATTGTTTCAGGCATCTTCCCTTACTTGAGTCGCAAATTCTCCCAGATATCCTTCCTCCACCAAGCGTTCTATCGCCCACCTTAATTCTCTGCAAGCCTCTGTGGAATGTCCTCTGGCTTTGTGGAATTTACAGTAAGCGTTTTCTCTCCTGCCTAAAAGTACTCCAGGTTTCATGGGTGCCGGATAACGGATAGGAAGATCTCGCTGTTCCACTATCGCCAATATCTCCGCTCTTGGTACATTCAAGGAGGGAAAATCCGGATCATACGCCCGATTTTTGTTAGCGTTCCCTTGACGCTGACGAGGGGAACTACCTTGTCTTCCTTTCGAGGAATTTCCTTTTTGCTTATCGTAGGTCTTTGGGATGTAATCTTTCCGTCGAGCGTAATCATCAGTGTAATGATCATCAACCAGAGGATTTTCGGGAGCGGCAGGGATGCGAGGTGCCCCAGGCGGCATATCAAATGTTCTATTTCTATTTTCTTCTTCTTCCATTTTCGCATAATTATGGGCTTTAAGTCTTAGTGCGTCCAAGGATATTGGAGGATCCACCATCAATGCATCTTTCAGTTTTCCATAATGGCAGTTTCTTTTCAGAGCTTCTATGGCGAAATCAACGGTAACGCCCGGCGTTAATGACATTTCCAGATCGAATCGGCTAAGAAATTCTTTCAATGTCTCTTGGGGCTTCCGCTGTATGTCAAATAACGCTGCGGCAGATTTCCGAATTGGAATTGCTGTACTAAATCTGCTCCGAAATTTGGATTCCAACTGTGCGAAATTACTAATGGATCCGCCAGGAAGACCTTCAAACCAAAGACGAGCAACTCCCGATAAGGTCATAACAAATATCTGACATAAAGCCGCATCACTGTGGGTTTGAAACTGGACGAAATCCTTCACTTTGTTGATGTGCGAAATAGGATCTTTAGTACCATCATAAGTATCAGCGGGAAGCTTCACTCACCTGCTGACCCTGTGACGTCTTACACGACGACTGAAAGGGTGACCTGAGGTATCATCAAGAATCTCACGCGCATGACATGGGGGAGATATGTCTCCTTGTCGCCCTCCTTCCCTTGGTTCAGGTATATGATGTCGCCTGGGAGACCGACTGCGACTCCTGGGAGAACGACTTCGATTTCTTCTGCTACTAGATCTTTCACTGTACACGGGAGATAAACTCCTGTTTGTTCCTTCCCTCCGTCCGGCCCAACGGTTCCTTAACGCCTCAAGCTGCCTGTCTTCCTGCAGAAGAAGTCTTTGCGGCATTTGCTGTACATAAGCACCAGGCGTGACCAACCGGGGGATTTCCTGTGGATAAAGGCACTTGGGGGTTCTCTGGAAACAACGGGGGCAGAGGTCGATCAGCAACAATAGATGATGTGAACAAGACGCGAGGAGGAACGCTAGATCCAGAAGCACCAGGCGTGACTCTAGTGGCCATTTCAGTCAAATATTCCAGGCGGGAACGAAGGGCCGCTATTTCCATAGCAAAGGGATTTTCATTGTTAAGCACAGATCCTTCCAAAAGAGGAGTATAAAGATCAGATCCCACCGTCTGTGATAAAGAAATGACCGTCTGTGAGGAGATAGATCCTCCGGCGATCCCGACCGAGAGGTCCAGAGGTCCCGAGATAGTTGATTGCGTCGTCATAGAGAGGTCAGCAGTAGCAAAAGGAAATAACCGCCTGCGAGTTGAAAAAGGAATACTAGAAAATGTAGTCCGGTCTTGCTCCGATCTGGCTGTCATAACCGTTCCGATCTCCCAACTAAACGGAGCTTGGCTATTAAGGACACTCACTTAATACACCAAAGCTCTCAATGAAAGCACCATTTGATAAGATCCGATATTCCTTCTGGTCGGAAACGGCTGCTGCAGCTAGTCGGAGGGGAAGCGATCGGCGTCGGAGATACCTGCAAAGCGCCGGAGGGGGACTCCGGCGTAGACACTCCGATGCTTAAGTCAGTTCGAGTTTTTAGAATGGTAGAGGTTCTCCAAGATGATCTCGATCTTACCTTCTGTTTGGAAAGATGGGGGAATTTATAGGCCGAAGTTGGCGATACCTGACAGCGATAAGGGTGCAGCGATAAGCATCCTCCGAAGATATCGCCTCCAGCGATAATGGGTGAGCCATCGCGGGCGATAATCACATAAGGCCTATCTGGAGCGACATCCTCTTCGTTCCCCTAGGATGGGATGACGCCATGCGCGTAAAGATGCATGAGATCCCCCCCCGCTGAAGTCGACCATCCTAGGAAACTTCCGCCGGCCCGGGCGATAGGTTGGTTTTTCAGGGAAGCTTATAGAAATTCGTCAAGGATAGATGCCGTGGCTACAATATTGCCGTCAGGAGCATTCCAATTGTTATCACCGCCTCTTTTGCAGCCCTCGGGCTTTTTGTTTTTCGCCTCCGCGGCATTGTTGTTTTGATCTTTGGAACTTATGACCTTTCTGAGGCATTTTTATGGATTTAAGCAGTTTATATCTTTGCCGCTGCCTTTTCCCTTTCTTTGGCTTTTACTTTCTGAAATTCCCAGGGTGTCGCTACCATCCTGGCGACATAATATGTTTATTTTTCGAGCAGACTCGCAACGTTTCAGCAACATATATCGCTGAGCTTAGTATTGGGTTAGCTTTCCCGGCAGGCCTCATAGTATCGCCGCTTGTGCAGTAGTCAATCTTTCCATTACTCGGAAGGTTATTCTGCACATTCTCAATTGTAAACCATTAGTAGCATAACGGGTTACGAGAGATAGTGATTACCCGTAGGAGCTTTTCCGCTGCCGTCATTGGGCGTTTAGCCATGGAAGTCACGTGAATCGCTTTTTCCGTCAGCTCTACTTCACTAGGGATTACGCATCTAGTTACTAGCTGGAATTTCGCGATTCTTTGAGCTTTCATTTTTCCACGATCGGCCTGGGAAGTGCCCTCACTTAGTGAGCTGTCGGATCGGGACTGGCTATCACAAGGATAGGAATTTTCACTTTCAGGCGTTGTCCTCGCGTCTAGAATTATGCCCTTACTTGATGAACCGACTACGCTAGTCCGGTTACTAAGATAGGACTTTTCACTTCTAGAACAGAGTTACTATATTCTTGGGGCATGCCTTGTCTTGATGAGCCGTCTCCACGAGAACGGTCAGTACAAGAAAAGGACGTTTCACTCCCAGGGATTCCCGGGTTGTGCCCTCACTTAGTGAGCCATCTGATCAGGACCGGCATTCACAAGGATAGGACTTTTCACTTCCCGGGGGCGTTCGGGATCTTTAAATCCCAATGCTAGTTCAAGGCATCCTGGGTCGTGCCCTCACTTAGTGAGCCATCTGATCAGGACCGGCATTCACAAGGATAGGACTTTTCACTCCCAGGTGCCCCCTTTTTCTATCTGCACAAAAAGCAACCACAAACACCCAAGGAAGCTCTCTCAGGGAGCGTTAGTTAAGGTTAGGGTTGGCATCAGTCAAAGGTGTAGATAAATCAAGGTCTAGGATAATATAATTTCAAACAAGCGATGTTCCAAGAGTTGGTTAAGGGCATACCATCGAGTGTCTCCAGATGATAGGCTCCTTTTCCGATAACGCGGGTAACGCGATACGGTCCATCCCAGTTTGGACTGAGCTTCCCCATCGTTATCCAGCCGCTCGTTTGTCTCTGAGCACCAGGTCGCCTGCCTTTAGCAACCGTTCTTTGACGCGCCTGTTATGGTAACGGGTCATCTTTCATTTGTAGTGTTGCGTTTTCATGAGGGTTTCTACTCGGACCTCTGGTAACGCGTCAAGGTTAGCTCGTAACCTTTCCTCATTCAGCTCATCTCGGAAGTGGGCCACTCGCAGGCTCATGGTCCCGATTTCTACCGGCGTAACAGCTTCGGTACCGAAGGCTAATGCGAAAGGTGTTTCTCCCGTACTGGTTTTAACGGTCATGCGGTACGCCCACATCATGTATGGCAGCTTGTCAGCCCATTTCTTTTTAGACCCCTCCAGATTTTTCTTAATGCCACTGAGAATGCTCTGATTTGTCACTTCTGCCTGTCCATTGGTTTGGGGGTGAGCCACGGAAGAGAATCGTTGCTCTATCCCGAATTCTGAGCATTGGTCTTTGAAGAATTGGCTGGTGAACTGTGTCCTGTTATCGCTGATTAGGATACGAGGTACGCCAAACCTCATCATAACTTGGTGCTTGAAGAAACGTCAAGTTTTTTCCGCCGTGATGTTGGCGACCGCTTCAGCCTCCGCCCACTTCATAAAGTAGTCCACTGCCACTATTACAAATTTTAGTTGGGACCTTGCCTTTGGAAACGGACCCAGGATATCGATCCCCCATTTAGCAAAAGGAAAAGGGGCGATGATCTCGGATATTTCAGTGGCGGGACGTGGAGGAATTTTAGAGAACTCCTGATATTTCGGGCAAGTTTGCACATAGTCGTGGCAATCTTTCCGTATAGTGGGCCAATAGAATCCAGATCTGAAGACTTGTGCAGCCAGGGTACCGCCCGATACATGCATACCGCATATCCCTTCATGAATTTTGCGTAACGTGTGAAGACCCTCTTGTTCCGTTATGCATTTGGCCGCTGGGTGCGAAAAGCATCTTCGGACCAGGTCCCCGTCATAATACGTACAACGAGCTACCTGTCTCAGCACTTTTTTCTTTTCAGCGATATTCTCAGGCAGTTTTTCGTGTTTTAAGTATTTGATTATGGGGACTCTCCAGTCGTTCTCGAGTTCTTCCACACACAGAGATGCTTGCTCTTCCATGAAGGAGGGTACAGGTAATTCTTGGTAATAAATGCCCTTGGGTATGGATGCTTCCGGGTTTGCAGCCAGCTTGGCAAGGTTGTCAGCTTCGGCGTTGTCCTCTCGGGGAATGTGCTCAAAACTGACTTGCATGCCTTCTTTCTTTATTTCTAATAGCTCCCGCATTACTTTAGCGAGATACTGGACCATGATGGGCTCCCAAGCTTGAGAGCGCCCCAAGACCTGGTCGATCACTAGTTTGGAGTCACCACAAATTTTCAGACGCAGGTCTCCTGTTCTTCCAGTATCGTGCCTACCTTTAGATGAAAGGCTTCTCCCTATCCGGAGTCCGGCTAGTAACGCCTCATATTCTGCCGCATTATTGGATAATGGCTGCAGGATTCGGATAGCGTATTGTATTCGCATATCGTTCGGCCCATTTATAAAGATTCCTCCTCCAGCCGATTCTTGATTTTTAGCCCCGTCTACATGAATGATCCAGAGGTCCGTATAAGTCTCTAGGAACGGGAGATCCAAATCACGCCATTCCTCTTCGGGTACGTCTGTTAACGGATCTTCCGTAAAGGTGCATTCCGCTATAAAATCTGCCAAGATTTGAGCCTTTACAGATGGCCGAGACTGATACCTTAGCCCATATTGTTCGAGTTCAAGAGCCCAGATTAGCATTCTTCCCGAGGATTCAGGCTTTTGAAATATCCTTTTCAGCACTTGATCTGTAAGTACGATAACGGAAAAAGACTGGAAGTATCTATCCATTTTTTGAGTGGCCTGTATTAGCGCGTACGCTATTTTCTCAATTCGGGCGTATTGCAACTCTGCATCCTTCAGAACGTGACTCACAAAATACACGGGGTGGTGTGTGTGGCTATCGTCGCGAACGAGCGCTGACCACTTCGTCAGCAGCGCAGAGATATAGGTACAAAGTATCACCTAGTTCTGGCCTGGTCAGCAGCAGATCGGACGATAGGTAATCTTTTAGGCTAACAAACGCCTCTTCACATTCCGGGGTCCACCCAAAGGATGCTTTCTTCCGTATGACTTTGAAAAAAGGAAGACACTTTTCTCCTTGTTTGGAAATAAAGCGCCCTAGGGCGATAACGCGCCCTGTTAGCCTTTGTACTTCCTTAACGGTTCTTGGAGATATCATGTCTTGTATGACTTTAATTTTTGACGAATTAGGCTGGATTCCTTTTTGGCTGACCACGTACCCCAGGAATTTTCCGGTCTGAAACGCGAACATGCATTTCCGGGGGTTCAGCTTCATGTTGTGTCGTTTCATCACGTCAAAGACTTCCTTTAGATCCCGCAAGTGATCCTGAAAGCTAGAGATTTTTACCAGTATATCGTCAACGTAGGCTTCCATATTTCTCCCTATTTGTTCTTCAAATATCTTGTTTGCCATACGTTGGAACGTCGCCCCCGCGTTTTTTAGCCCAAATGGCATCGTCGTATAACAGTAAGTGGTCGTAGGAGTGATGAAGGCAGTCTTCTCTTCATCTTCAATGGCCATGGGAATTTGGTGATACCCGGAGTTGGCATCAAGTGAACTCAAATATGCGTACCCGACAGTCTGATCGACTAATTGGTCAATGCGGGGAAGCGGGTAGCAGTCCTTGGGGCAGGCATCGTTCAAATTAGTGAAGTCGATACACATCCGCCAGTCTCCATTGGACTTAGGGACGAGGACTGGGTTAGCTAACTAGGTGGGGTACTGAACTTCGCGGATGAAACCAGCGTCAAGGAAATTTGCTACTTCTTTATCAACAGCTACGGCTTTTTCCTTAGAGAACGCGCGCCGCTTTTGCTGGATCGGCTTAGCACCAGGGTCAACGTTGAGTTGATGCTCGGTTATTTCTCGCGATATACCCGGCATGTCTGTGGGTTTCCATGCAAATTCTCCTCGACACTTGTTCAATAACCGGGCCAACTGAAGGTTTTCTTCTGAACTGAGCCTTTCACTAACAAGGAAGTCTGCTTTTTATATGCCGATTACCGGTACAGGCACCATTTTATCAAGGGGTTGAGCGCGCTTCTCATCGCCCTATTCATATGGGTCAGCTGTTATACATACATACCTATCACAACTCTTTTGAGTCATGAGCAGGTAACATTCGGCCGCCAATTTTTGATTGCCCTTTATCGCTACCACTCCGTCCCAGGAGGGGTATTTCATCTTCAAATGCTTCTGAGATATTACCGCTCCAAAGCGGTTGAGAAAAGGTCGTCCGAGTATAACATTGTAGGGCAAGTTTAGGTCCCCGACAAGGAATAATAGATCCTCTGACCACTTAGAGGTGTCTTCTCTGAAGTACACAGGCAGAGTAGTTATCCCTGTAACTAGGATTGGGATCCAGTCCACCCCAATTATGGGTTTCTTGCAAGGTATCAATTCATTGTCGGGCCGTTTCATGAGATTGTACGCTTCCAACGAGAAGAGGTTTACTGCACTTCCGTTATCTATGAGAGTTCTTCTGACTCCGTGACTGGCAATGATGGGCGTAACCACCAACGCATCATTATGTGGATAGACAACGCCTTTCTCGTCCTCTTCGGAGAAGGCTAACACCATGCGATCTAGAACGCTTATCGTTTCACCTTTCTTTGTCACGTCATCTCGCTTGCATTTTTCTCCTAACGCCGTCGTCGATAGTTCTGGTTCATCCATGTAAGGAGTCCCTCCCGCTATGATGTTAATCATAGGGAAGCCCTCGTCATCTACTGCGAACGTTTCCTCACCTCTTCCTCTGAGAGCATTATCCTTTTTGTGGGACGCGAGGGGATACTTGTTGGTCATCTGCGACCCTTTTCATGGAATTATTTCTGGTGTCTTCTCTTACTTTGGTTGCGAATTCTCCCAAGTAACCTTCCTCTACCAAACGTTCTATTGCTGATTTTAAGTCCCTGCATACTTCTGTAGAATGCCTCCTAGCTTTGTGGAACTTACAATAAGCATTTTCTCTTCTCCCTAGGAGTACTCCGGGCTTGACGGGCGCAGGGTACCGGATGGGAAGGTTTCGTTGTTCCATTATCGCCAAAATCTCTGCCCTTGGTAGATTAAGGGAAGGGAAATCAGGATCGTATACCCGACCTTTAGAAGAATCTCCTTGGCGCTGAGCTAGGGAACTGCCAGGCTTTCCCTTTGAAGTGTTACCTTTCCACCCACTGGAGGTTTTGGGAATATGATCTTTCCACCGAGCATACTCGTCGGTGAGGCGGTCATCAAGAATGGTATTCGCAGGAGCGTTTGGAATCAGAGGTGCCTCAGGTGGCATGCCATAGGTTCTATCTCTGTTTTCCTCTTCTTCCATTTTCGCGTAATTATGGGCTTTAAGTCTTAAAGCGTCCAGAGTCACTGGAGGGTCCACCATTAGTGCATCTCTCAATTTACTATAACGGCAGTTCCTCTTCAAGGCTTCTATAGCAAAATCAATGGTAACGCCCAGCGTTAGTGACATTTCTAGATCAAATCGACTAAGAAATTCCTTCAGAGTTTCCTGAGGCCTTCGACGTAGGTCGAATAACGTGGCGGCAGATTTCCTGATTGGAATTGCTGTGCTGAAATGGCTCCAGAACTTGGATTCCAACTGTGCGAAATTACTAATAGATCGCCGGGAAGACCCTCGAACTAGAGGCGCGCGACTCCTGACAATGTCATAACAAATATTTGGCATAACGTTGCATAACTGTGCGTCTGAAACTGCACGAAATCCTTCACCTCATTGATGTGCGAAATGGGATCTCTAGTGCCGTCATAAGTCTCAGTGGGAAGCTTCACATATCGACTGACCTTATGGCGTCTTATACGACGGCTAAATGGATGACCTGATGTGTCATCAAGAATTTCACGCTCCTGGCGTGGGGGAGACATTTCCACAGGACGCCTCCGATTCCGTGGATCTGGCGTGGGATGTCGCCTAGGAGACCGACTGTGGCTTCTGGGCGAGCGAGTTCGATATCTCCTACTGCTGGATCTTTCACTGCGCTCAGGGGACAAATCCCTATTCGCTCCTTCCCTTCGACCGTCCCAACGGTTTCTGGCCTCTTCCAGGTGTCGATCCTCCAGAGGGATGGGACCTAGGGGCACTTGCGGCACATAAGGTTCCACTCGTCCTTGAGTGAGCTGCGCAAAATTAATCGGGGGATCAGCTACGGATAAAGTTGGCCAGAGATTTCCCTGTAATGACGGTGACAAGGGCCGCTCGGTGACAATAGACGGCGTGAACATGACACGGGGAGGTACACTCGATCCAGAGATTCCAGGTATCATTCTGGCAGCCATTTCAGTCAAATAGTCCAACCGAGAACGAAGGGCCGCTATTTCACTCGCAAAAGGGTGTTCTGTACTATTTAACACAAATCCCCTCGAAGCAGGAGTAGAAAAGCTGGATCCCGCCATTTGGGACAACGACACGGTCGCCTGCGAGGAAAGGACTTCCCCTGCAGACCTGATCAAATGGTTTAGGGATTCTGAAATGATTTGTTGCGTTGTCCCAGAAAGTTTAGCCGTGGCAAAAGGGAATAACTGTCTGCGAATCGAGAAGGGAACATTAGAAGATGGAGGTCGCGTCCGCTCCGACTCAGAAGTCATGATTGTTCCGATCTCTGGGTAGAACAGAGCTTGGCTATTAAGGATGCTCACTTAATACACCAAGACTCTCAATGAAAGCACCAATTTGTTAAGATTCGATCTTTGTGGTGATCGGGAAGATGGCTTCTGTTGGTCGGAGTTGCTGTAGTTGAAGTCGATCTCACCTGCAAGGCGCCGGACGGGGGGCTCCGGCGTAGACACTCCGATGCTTAAGTCAGTAAGTGTTTCAAAAATAGCAGTGGTTCTAGTAAGTGAATTCTGGCTTACTTGATGTTTAAATTAAGGGGTATTTGTAGGCCACTGGAGGCGATAGCTGGACGAAAGGGCGATATCCAGGCGAGATGACGCTCCGGATGACGTCACGGGTGATACCTGAGGATGACGTCATCAGCGATACCCGAGGTAGCGTCATGGTGGATGTCTCCGAGGAGGGTGCCGGGGGCGATACCTATGATCATGTCGGGGGCGATAACTCTATAGGTCCCTAGGATGGGATGATGTCGTGTGTTAAGAGACGCGTGAGACCTCTCCCCCCCCCCCCCCCGCTGAAGTCGACCATCCCAGTAAACGCTTTCAAGGTCTGGTAGCGATTGCCTAGATATCCGACAAGGCTCGTGGGACTCCATCTTCGGCAGGGGTCATAATTACATAAATGCCCTTAGGATTGCCTTAATGGTTATCAATCACCATACCATCACCAGAAAATCAAACCCATCACCACATCCACCCATCAACGCTACACCAAACCCGATCCAATCAAACTAAACCCAAAATCTAGCCAAGGAAGAAAAAGAGAAGAAGAAAAAGAAAGAGGAGAGTAAGATGTCACGGTTGCGTTTGAAAAGAAAGAAAAAGAGAGAAGGAAAAAAGAAAGGAAAGAAAAAGGGAGAGAGTGAGTTCTGGAAGAAGAGAAAGAAAAGAAAGAAAAAATAAAATAAAGGAAGAAAAGGGGAGAGTTGGGCACGGCCAAAATGAGGAAAATGGGTTGTGGCCCACTAAGGGAAAATGAGAAAAATGACAAAAATGGGTTGCAGCCCATTACATGAAATATATATATATATATATATATATATATATATATATATATATATATATATATATATATATATATATATATTTTCGGTTCTACCGGTTCTTCGGGCCAGTTCCCGGATTTTGAAGGTTGGAGAACCGGACCGAACCGGAAATATACGGTCCGGTCCGGTCCGGGTCAAAAAAAAAAGTCCGGTCTGGGTCCAAAAAAAAAGTCCGGTCCGGGTCAAAATCCAGCGATTCAGAGCCGATTTTCGGGCCGGCCCGGTTCTTGTACACCCCTAGTTTGCTGCCCTTCGACTCGCGGGCTGCAGAGTTTACCCCCGTTAAGGACGACATTCAGATCACCGGATCCGTCTCACCAACGTCAACCATGACCAGATCCGACCGAGTGGTGAGACTGCCACCTGGGTCCGCAGCTGCTAGCGGTAAGACCAAGACCAAGCCCAAAAAGCCTTCGCCAGCTGCCGCTAGGAAGCTCACGGTGGAGGACGCCATAGATAAATTTTTGGCCTCCGAGTTGGACCATAAGGAGATTGAGTCGCCGGCCGAGATGGAAGTAGAGCAAGAGGTCGAACATACCGCCGCTGGCGAGGAGGGATCAGGTGAGAATGACGCTGCCGATGAGGAAGAGGAGGGTTTGGAATGAGAAGCGGCTAAAACAGTGAAAGTTGAGAAGAAAGCGAAGGAAGAGGAGACCACAGCAAAGAAGGCTGCAATGAAAGGAAAATCTAAAGTTCCGGCCAGAGCGGAGCCGCCAGAAAAACCAGAAATGCCGGTGGAGAGGAAGAGGAAGCTCTCATCCTCCAGCAAGGGCAAGGTTAAGCCCTCGACTTCGAAAAAGGCTCGTCAAGGGCAGGACGACGATTCAGTTGTTGAGCGCATGACAGCAGTCCCTATTTCTACCCCTCGATCCACTTCAGTCCAGGTGATTTCTGACCTTTCTAGTACCCATTGCCATCCCTGTCACAGGGGTGGGTCATACTATGCATATAGTAAAAAAAAAAATTGGGCAGGTTATCTCCACCACTGGCACCACCCGTCTTATGATTAAAAAAAACTAATTAACTTATTTGAATAGATCCGATAAATGATTTTTAAAATTTCACATTTTTAACTAATTTTTGTAATTTAATATATAAAAAATTCTACATTTTATAATAAAATTAATATTACTTTTTAATAAAGGTTCTTGAAAAAGCTAATAATAATAAATATTTTTTTCTAAAAATATAAAAATCTAAATTTATGTATTATATATTTATTGAAAAATGAGAGTAAATAGTAATTCACAGTTAGAAAAAATGCAAAAGCAAAAGAAACCAATTAATCGAACAAAACCGAACCAATTCGATTAAATAGGGTACCCAATTAAATCAAGTAAAAAAGTATACGACCCAAACCGAACAGGAAAAATTGGATACCATCACCAAAAATATAAATGAGTCGGTTACCTACCCCATGAACAACCCCAAATGATGATTTATTGAACTATACTCGATCAAATGGGTACTCAATTAAATCGAGTCAAAATAAAGGACCTGAACCGATAAAACTGGGTACCCGAACTTAAAATATAAATGGACCGAATTGATTTATAAATGGGCCAACTAGTTTTTTTTTTATACTTTTGAACTAACTAAACTACCCTCACTCACATTAGAGAAAGAAAAGGGTAAAATTGTAAAATTAATTTCCATGCCCAAAATAGCAAATTTAGAAACACCTCCACTTTTTTGGAATTGTTTTATTTATTATAGGTGAATATACATGATTCTAAACTTCTGATAGATTATAAAATATAAATTGTTGTGACTGTTCTTAATTTTTCATGATAAACCTTCAATTGATAAACTGCACCTTTTGAACTCCAAAGGCGTTAGCCCATGCGCGCGCCTGGATTTAGACTTTTTGAGAAAAATGGAACTCGAAACTTGAGTCCGAGATCTAGTATGGAACATTGGTTAGGAACCGCTGTTCTTTTTAGAACACCCAACCTTTGTTGAGCTCTCACTTGAGTTCTTTACAACTTTTTGGGTTGCATCTAAGCACTATAAGCCGAAAGGAAAGTTTGGACCTAATCTATCTTCGCCTGATGACATTAACTTTCGGTTGACAAACCGATGGTCCAAACTTTCCCTAAATGAATTCAATTGCATGCTTAATTTTTTCAAGCCTGATGAACTGAAATCTAGTGCTTATAAAAATGCTTTGACTGTAATCCCTGTTGTTTTTTATGTTGATGTGGTTTTTTGTGAGTTTACCAACAATCCTAGTGCTAAGTTTAATCCAAAATCATCCAAAGCCCATGAACTTACTAATCCTTCCCTAAGAATCTTGCATCGATTTCTTGCCCTCACCTTTGCAGCTAGATTTAATTCATCGGGCCAGTTATCTTTGCAAGAACTATTTTTGTTGTGGTGCATGAAACATAAACGTAGGGTTAATCTAGGATTTTGGATAGCTCCAGCCATTATTCATGTTCAGAATAGCTCCCGTGGCCCTATTTTAGGTTCCCTCATAACTTTGCTTGTTGTCAATTTGCATAATGTAGATTTGAATTCAGTTGACCTTAGTGGGCCCCTTGCTTTTAAAGATTTAGACGCTCGTACCCTTGATGGTATGGGCCATTTATGTGTCTCACAGGGTGTTCTGAGTTTCTCTACAGGAAGCACTCCCCCAGCAGAAAAAGTCTTTGGCACAAAGCACGGAGGTAACTTCGACTATCCTGATCTTTCGAGGCCCCGAGCTGCTCCAGTCCCTTGTGCCCATGAAAATGAATCTAATTGTATCCCCAATGCCACTCCTACAAGCAACCCCTCTGGTCCATCTACTCTTCAGACTCCCATGGTTGAGTGGTTACACCAAGCCATCCTCATCGAGCTTCAGGCCTTGACGGCTGAAGTTGCAAGGTGAAATCTCCCCCCTTCCTAATCCCCCCGAACAATTTATCATGCCCTCGAGGAGGGTTCAAAACATTTTCATTGCTTCTCTTTAATTTCGTTGTACTTTACTCCTTTAATTTTTGTTTAACTCTTTTGTGTGCCCTTCTCACATTGAGGACAATGCGTTGCCTAAGTGTGGGGAGGGATTTATTTTTGTGTTTGTTTGCGTGTTTAATTTTCCGCTTATTGCATGATTGCATGTTTTATGGAATTTCAAAAAAAAATCGGATTTTATTTTTAGACTTTGCTAGGAATTTTGCCACTGCCCCGTTTTAAAACCCTCATAATGGACATGCATTTTTTACTTCTGATGTATATAAGAAACTTGTCATTCATTGCATCTGTGCCTGACCTTGCACATCTTGACCTGCTTGCCCTTATGACTAATCATGCCCTAGACACCAGTAGCCACAATTAGTACCCTGTGAGCACATTGAGCTTTATGCCGTTTTTATTCATGTGTGATTTAATGCTTGACTAGGCACTCGCTAGGTTTGAATGAGATCCTTGGGTATAGGCACCATTAGACGGGGGAAGCAACAAAACGATGAAGAGACTTTGCATTTTTCTTTCTTTCTTATTTTATTTTCCTTTTATCTGTTTTTCCTTGCTTCCTCCATTTTTCTTTCCTTTTTCATGCCCTCGACACCCATTCCCTCCTTATTTTCTCTTCTAACCACTTGAGCATTTTCTTTAATCCTTCCTTGGCAGGTGAGTAACACTCTTCATTACAAATGGTAAGGGCTAGACATTGAAGAAGATAAGTGTGGGGAGAAAAATAGAGATCGAAGGCAAGACAGAGCAACTGCGAAAATCAGAAATCGAGGGCAAGACAGCATCGCCAGATTACTTCCTCACCACAACAAAGCCTAAGTGTGGGAAGTGAAGTCAATTATCAAGCCCTCGAAGTCAATCGCTCAAAGAAATATTCAAAGATTGCCAGCAACAGCTCCTAGAATTTAAAGAGCGAGCTGAGGAAGATAGATGCCTAAAATAAAAAAATAAAAATAAATTCAAATAAAAGCAGAGCAGGCACAGAAAGCAACAAAAGGCAATAAGTTCCTGCCCTCGACGCAGACGAAGATCTCCTCCATAGAAGAACGCCAAAGCCATCGTCTAGCCCTCACTGTCATGCCCTCTCCAGCGGGTGTTACTCACCGACTCGCTTTCCTTCTAGCCAAGGAATCCTCCACCTCCAGATTTGTCTTCTCTTTCTTTTCTTTTCTCTTCTTTTTCTTTTCCCCTTTTCCTTCATCTTTTACTTCTATTTTATTTTCCTCTTTCCTTTCTTTTCCTTCATACCTTCCCCTACTTTTTCTTTTTCTTTTTCTTTTTGCAAAGTTCTCTCTGATCGCTAGATTGCCCTCGCATGTGTCCTATATACTCGGATTGATGTGTAAACTCTATCTTATGTTGTGTTATTTGTATTTTTGAGTGATTAGCCTAAACATATATTTTATTGCGAGCGTGAGTGCAAACACATATACTTGTGAGGACTGCTGGTGAATAGGCTTGGTCTGGGAAAATCTGATTGATAGGGTCGTTATCCTATTAATCTAGTGCAGGTGCTTGTCTAGGAAAGGGTGTGTTGTGGTTGGGTGCAGCTTGCCCAATGAGTTGTCTATTCTTTGTAATAAGGGGTTGAGAATATATGTCATAGCATGAGGTGCTTTTCAATTCTGATTATACTCCAGGGCGAGCATAGGGCTGTGTGGGGATGTTTGATAGCATGTGTCTTGAGCATGATTTTCTCCTTATTTTTGACCTTTTCTTGGGCATGATTCTGTTAAATTACCTCTATTTTCACCTTTATTGCAGATCAGTGCCAAAAGGAGGAAATGAGCGAAAAGATGCATTTTTGGAAGAAATTCTTAGGATTTTAAGCTTCAAGGCCTAGAAGATCGAAGTGTCGTCGTGCCCTCGACGCTAACCAGACCAGAGAGCAGTCTCTTGCCTGCGATACCTCTCCATCCATTCCTAATCGAAATCCAAAGAGAAGAATCTTCTAAGATTCACACGGGATTCCATGCATTTCTAGAAGGTGTCAGGCGTGCCCAGAGATTCCAGAATATTCCTCCCTAAGGAGTGTGTCCTCCCTTGTGTTTTCATTTTCCCCCCTTAGCTATTTTTGTCCCCTAGTGGGCTGTTAGGATATTTAAGCTTAGTTTTAGTGTTTTTGTAAGGGGGGGCTGACATTGAGACATCACTCTACCTTTTACCTTAATTTTAGGGATTCGTTCTTCATTTTAAAGGGTGTCGTCGGTTTGTAAAGGGAGCAAGCTTTTCTCCTTTGGTTTATTGAATCCTCTATCAGTTTATTCTAAACACTTTCCTTTATCATCTTTTAATTTATTTATGCTAATTGTTATCTCCTTCTACTGTTCATATCTATTTATGAGTAGCTAAACTCCTTTATCTTAGCAAAGGGTATTTCAAGGGTTGTAAGGATTAGTTAAGAGGCCTAAACGTGTTTAGTACATCTTTATTATCATATTCGTTTGTTTGCCACGATCTTGTTATTTTCACTTGTAATTGTTAGGAGCTTAATCAACTACTAGTGTTTCTTTTGTGATTATTGTCATCTTAATGGTAATAACTGATGTGAGGCCATTAGGAGTAGTAGACACCTAGAGCGGAGAAGTTGCTACAGTGTGATTTCACCAATCTAGGGCAAACAGCCAATTAGGGCGCTGCTATGAGCTTGACAAACTGAGGGGTATCGTGCCCTAGACATGTCTTACCTCCGCTTCATGGGCGTTTTAAGTATTGCCTCCCCGCATTCGTGCCTGAGGGGGATGGCAAAACGTCAAGGCTACCTCATATGTAGAAACGGGGGGGTAACTTCTATCTACGAAGGTAAGTAGGGGGTTTGAGTGGAAACTTGGTCCCTATAGCATGTCTATGGTTTAAGGATGGAATATCCTTGAGCCGATGATTAACTAACCCTGAAAACAACTCGAGAATACCCCTTGCTAAGATCCTGTCCTATCTGAATCTATTTTCGTATCCACTAGCTCTTTTTGTTATCTTGCCCTTGCTAGTACTTTAGTGTCTTGCCTCTGATTGTGTTTTACTTTCGTTCCCTTAACTTCTGCTTTAATTATTTATCTAGGTCATGGCTTAGAGAGTGCATTGTAGGCTCGTTTGCACTAGACCCATAACTATAAGGAGCATCATGGTAATTAGACATAATTATAGCACCTACAAAAAGAAACAAAACACAATTTCTATATAAACATATTAGTCACTCCCTCGCGTGTTTCACTCGTGTTTCACTCTTCACTCTAATATTCTCACAACCGCACACACAAACTACTCCTTTGCTTGGTCGCACTTGGATTCTTCTCTTTTATTTTATTTTTTGTATGACAAGTAGTCCAAGCTTGAAAACGTATGACAAGGAGTTCAAGTGGAAAAGTGTATGACAATGAGTACAAAGAGAAGAAATTTGTACAAATATCTAAATGAAACTTCTAAGGGAAGCTAAACAAATGCTTGGCTAGGAATGAGTGGGTGAATACTTGGCTAGAAATGAATGTGGTGGGATCGGCCATGTGTGGGATTAGGGTTCTTCATGGATGAACATTTGAAGAACAAGATGAACACAACACATTTATCTAATTAATATTCAGCCAACACAATCAAAGCACCCCAAAATTGGCAAAACCTAAAAAAAAATTAGAAACTTTCAAAGAGTGAAACTAGAGATGGGGCAGCTATTTCTATAGTGAAAATGAAGAAAAACAAGAAAACGGATCAAACACACAACTTTGGCAAGAACACACGAAGAACACCAAGAGTGTTCTTGAGAGACTCGTGGATCCAGACTCGAAACTATAGAAGACGACGGCTAGGCAGTATGAAAATTTACAGGTATACTCTTAAGACATAGCTCTACAGATTTCAAGAAGGAAGGAAAAGACGATTCCAACTTAAAGACACACTAAATGGACTCACAACACAATACTATTTTTCTCGAGTAAAATCTGCACACTTTTCTTTATCTGTCACAATGTGGAAATTTTATAGAATTAGCAGTTGACTCAAAAATAACATTTTTTCTACTCAGATGGAAGTTTAAGAATGTAAAATTTCAGATTTTTTTGGGTGGTAGAACTAACACAAAACGAAATAGAAAACAGACTCACAAGATTATTTTCGGACAGAAAATCTGCTCAACACAAACGAAATGAAAACGAAAATGGGGGAAGCAGTTTTAATGGTGGAAATGATGAGAAATCAAGGAAAAACCAACCTAGAGGACGCCAAAAGCTCCGCTACCACTTGATACGATCTTGGTTCGTATGGAAGGATGGAGACTGGATCTAGCCCTCTTTGGGAGGTTGGTATTGACGATTGATGGAGAGGATAACGTCGCAAGAAGAAGATGCGGATATGATGCAACAGAAAACAATGGAGAAAAAGGAATATGTATTAATGGAAAACAAGTAAGTAACTTCAATACCCAACAAACCCTCCTAGATCTAGTCTAGACAACCTTGTTACAAAGTAATGAAGGATCTCTTGTATAAGGCCGACCCTCTCACCTCTTGGATGAGCAACCCAGCTGATTTGGACAAGAAGATGAAGTGCAGTTCTTAAGGAACCCTAAATTGCTCTATTGGCTAATCTAATGTGAAGCGTTCTTTGTAGAGGAAAACTCAACAAAACAAAAATCAGCCCTAAGAATGGCTAACATAGCCTATTTATACTACATAATTATTTGCCCTTTAAGTGAACTACAAGTCACTCAAAAACTCAAGTCTGCCTAGACTTCATGGTCTTGCTCATGGCCCATGAACTCGACCATGAGCAGGCACTGTCTCCCTCATTCTCTCTGCCCGCGTGCGGGGAAAGCTAGGCTACGCGGGTGGCCTTTCATGGGCGAGGCATGACGGGTCCACGGTTGTATCACCAGGCCACGTGGGTGGCTTTCCTTTGGCAATGTACGCATCCACGCTCATATCAGGGATCATTTCAAGGACCTCACTTGATACATTTAGGTTTCTTAACACAGGTTGTTGGCAGGGTTAAACAGTCTCATTGAGTTTATCTTTCCGCAAGTCGAAATTCAAGCCTTGAACTAGATCACAAAGTACGTGCTACGCATCCTACACAACTAGGATTGTATCAACTCTCCCCACACATCTAAAATATTCATATTTAGGAGAGAATGAAACACTCCTTATCATCATTTCCAGCAAGCTCGCTCCCTAGGAAGATCGAGAGCTTATTTCTGTACTTAAAGAATTCAAGGAAGCCATCAGATGGACTATTGTAGATATCAAAGGACTTTCACTAGCCCTTTGCACTCACCTCATCCATCTAAAATTAAAGAGTAAATTTGTACGCCAACCTCAAAGGAGGTTGAACCCACCAATGATGGACGTCGTTAAGAAAGAAATTCTTGAACTTATGGACGTTAGTGTCATATATCCCATCTCCGATAGCACTTGGGTCAGCTATGTTCAGGTCGTGCCCAAGAAGACAGGTATCACCATCACCACTGGACATAATGGCGAGTTGATTCCTACACGCATCCAAAATGGATGAAGAGTATGTATTGACTACCGAAGGTTGAATGTTGCAACAAGGAAATACCACTTCCCTTTACCTTTCATTGACCAGATGTTAGAACGTCTCACGGGCAAGATGCATTATTCTTGTTTGGATGGGCACTTCGGTTTCCACCAAATTCCAGTAGCCCACAAGGATCAGGAAAAGGCCAGATTCACTTGTCCATTTGGCACTTTTTCCTACATGAGAATGCCCTTCGGCCTTTGCAACTCTCCCCCGACTTTTCAGAGATGTATGGTAAATATATTCTTTGAATTCGTCGAGAACAACACTGAGGTATTTATGGATGATTTTTTCATTTATGGCAATTCTCTTATCGAGTGTTTGGCTAATTTTAAAAAAAATCTCGCAAAGGTGCGTTGATATAAACCTAGTACTTAATTATGAGAATTGTCACTTCATGGTGGATCATGATCTTATTCTTGGCCATATTGTCTCCTAAAAAGGAATCGAAGTAGATAAAGCTAAGATTGAAGTCATTGAATCTTTACGTTACCCTATTTTTGTTCGGGAAGTACGTTCGTTTCTTGGTCATGTAGGATTTTACAAGAGGTTCATCAATGACTTCTCAAAAATCACTCAACACATGTATAGATTGCTATAGAAGGACACGGACTTTATCTTTGACGACGCTTGTAAAGTTGCGTTTGACTTGCTAAAGGAGAAATTGATATCGGCACCCATCATTAGAACACCCAACTAGGATCTCCCTTTTGAGATCGTATGCTACGTTACCAATACAGCAATCGGAGCCGTCTTGGGCCAGAAGCAATATCGTGAAACATATGTCATAAATTACGCATCCAAACCTCTAGATGAGGCTCCACACAACTACACCACAACTGAGAAAGAACTTCTTGTTGTAGTTTTCATTTTAGATAAGTTTCGACAATATCTTTTGGGAAATAAAGTCATTATTTTTTTTAGATCGTACAGCGTTGTGTTTCCTCCTAGCCAATATAAATACTAATCTAAGGCTTAGGTGGATACTACTACTCTAGGAGTTTGACTTGGAAATCAAAGACAAGAGAGGAGTTGAATATCTTATCGCATATCACTTCAGCATGCTACCATTGGAAGAGGAAAAAGACCCAATTCCCATCAAAGATACCTTTCTTGATGAAAAATTATGTCTTGCCCATGCTATACATCCCTGGTATATTGACATCGCTAATTTTTGTGCCACCGGTTCTTTCCCTACAAATTCCACACCATCCGAGCACCAACACATTAGGAAACAAGCTCAGTATTATGTATGGGACAACCCATACCTCTAGAAGCACTACTCCGACCAATTGGTGAGACTATGCGTCCACTCTGAAGAGGTACCTTCTATCTTAAAATTTTATCATTCCATGACTTGTGCTGGACATTTTGGTCCTAAGAAACTGCCCTCAAAGTCTTCGAGGTTGGTTTCTTCTGGCCAAGAATTTTCAAAGATAATTACCTATTTTACCACATTTGGCCAAACTGCCAAAAGATAGGTAACATGGGAGCGAGACAATAGATGCCCCTTACTGGTATTATATCATGTGAAATCTTTGACATATGAGGTATTGATCTTATGGATCTCTTCCCTAACTTGTTTGGTAATAATTATATTTTATTAGCAGTTGATTATGTGTCCAAAAGGGTCGAGGCCAAGGCGACCAAAACTGACAATTCCAAAGTTGTTGTTGATTTTCTCAGGACTAACATTTTTAACAAGTTTAGAACTCCTCGAGAACTCATCAGTGACAGAGGAACACATTTTTGCAACCGTATTGTCGCCAATCTCTTGAACAAATATGGTGTGACTCATCAAGTCTCCACAACTTATCATCTGCAGACCAACGGCTAAGCTGAAGTCTCCAATCGCGAAGTTAAATCAATCCTCGAGAAAATGGTAAATCAACCAAGGAAATATTGGAGCCTGAAGTTGGAAGATGCTTTGTGGGCCTACCAAACCGCTTTCATAATACCCATAGGAATGACACCTTATTGACTTGTCTATGGAAGGTTGTGTCATCTCCTTGTTGAAATTGAGCATAAAGTGTTTTGGCCAATCCGTAGAGTCAACATGGATCTTGGAGACACTGGATCACATCGACGACTACAAATTCAAGAGCTAGAGGAACTCCAAAATGAAGCCTATGAGAGTGCTCTCATCTACAAAGCCAAGATGAAGGCTCACCACAATAAGTTAATTTCTCCTAAATCCTTTGTTATAGGACAAAAAGTTTTACTTTACAATTCTAAGCTTAGGATTTTTTTCGGAAAATTGAAATCTCGTTGGACGGGACCTTATGTTGTTACTAACATTTATGGTCATGATGCAGTAGATATACAAGACGTAGTTCAAGGCATTATTTTCAAAGTTAACGGTCATAAGCCTTTTTATGAAGGATTTCATCCTATCACGGTTGATGAACATGAGGTGGCAGAGCCATCACACCAGGAGTAATAGCACCATCTAACGTCTAGCCCGAGACTAAAAATGAGGCATTTTGTGGGAGGCAATCCACATTTTAATCTTTCATCATTTTCTCCTTTTAATTTTTCTCTATTTTCTTTCTTTCGAATTACGCCTAGATTTTATTTTCAAATTTTTTTTATTTTGTCTGATTTCTTTGTTTTGATTTTTTATTCGATTTTTGAATTTTGATTCTTCTAGGGATTCACATTTAACATGGATATAAGGTTAATTTGGGTTATTGGCTTTGTTGTGAATTGCATGTTGTAATTGCCAATGATAGGAATATAGTCTTAGGTTTCCTTCTTACCATGCTTGATGTTAAGCATCGGGGTCTTGACCTGTCTACTTGCAATATTTTTTTCCCCATTGGCTTTAAACTGCTTGATTTGAGAACCCTTGATGGCATAGGGTATTTTCACTTGGAGGAAGGTGTTTTGTGTTTTAGCGCAGGTTGTACAACCCCCAAGTTCAGGATCTTCAGCACAGACAATGGAGGCAGGTTCAAGTTCCCCGAACTCCCCCTTGTTGGTTATGTGCAACCCACAGTTCCCCTTCTGTTGTTACTGCTTCTACATTTGCTCATGCCCCTGACCCATATAGGAACGAGGATTTGCAGGCACTTCACCATGCTCAGACAAGAACAAATGAGCTCCTAGAGCTTATTCTACCTCTGCTACAATCCCTCGCTGCTTAGCTGGCACAGAGGAATCCTCCTCCAACTAGCCCTTGAGATCGCATCTTGCCCTAGTTATCCCTAGTGTCCATACCCTCTAGTAGTTTCTTTCCTTTCCCTTTTTTTCTATTTTCTACCCTTTTCTGTCTCTTTTTCCACAATTAGGACAATGTGTTACTTAGTGTGGGGGGGGGGGGGGGGGACAATTTTATGTACTGTGATTTTGGCCGAATTTTTAAACATTTTTTTTAGGATTTAAAATTTTTCTTAGGACTTTTTCACTTTCTGCTTTGAATGTTATTTGATGAGCATCCACACTGCCTCTATTTTAAAACATTTCCTGAAACTGCATACTCCATATTTCACTACATAGGTTGTACACTTGGAGTATTTGTTTCGACTATATGACATACATGGACCAGCATGTTTGCTCTTATATCCTTTTAATTGCTCATAATCTTAAGCAATCAATTATCCAGGTGAGGTCTTGAACTTTAATGTTATATTTCCTTGTTTGTGTGCAATGCATGACTAGTAGATATTAACCTTGATAATCTTAAGCAATCAATTATCCAGCTTAACCACTATACAAGGTTGTAGGATAAAGTAGACAATTAATACAAAGTCATCATATCGTTGGTCCAATTCGGTTAGAATAAATAACTAATTAGGGTTAAAGCCAGCAAGTGCCTTGTACGTCTTGCCCTAGATGTGTCTTTCCTCCACTTCATGGACTATTTGGCTAAATCCCTCTAAGTGCCTTCTAAGGGTTATTTAATAGTCAATGTTTGTTCTTAAGTGCTTTTTGGATAAACTTTTCATACGAAGAAAAGCAGGAGACCTAAGTGTACCTGGTCTCTATAGCACACCTATGAGTTAGGAATAGAATACCTTTGAACTGATGAGTAGTTAGCCCTCATCGTAATCGAGGATAGATCTTTACTGGGAAATCTTCTCTTCTTGAGTTAATCTTCTATTTACTTTGTTTTCTTTAATTATTGTTTAATTGATAATTTTTAACCACAACTTTAAAACCCCTTTGTTTTACTATTATTTGTTTCGTTATTGCTTGGTTATTATTGGAAGAAAACTTCTTGCTCAGTCTCTGTGGAACGATCCTATTATCACTATACGCAGTTTAATTTGTGCATATTGGCTATAGGTTTTATTATTATTGTTTACGGCTTCGATAACCAATCAGTATTCGAGAAAATAACTAGGTGAAGCCTGGTTTTGATTCGCCATCAGCAGAAGAAAAGGTCGATGTTGCTAAATTAACTTCTATCACTACCCCATTTTCCATTAGGCTTCTGTAAGGGCACTTATTTTGCTGCCTGCATTTCTGGTTAGTTTGATTCGCGAATTCCTTTTATATATTTCTAGTTAATTGACACTAAGCATATTTCCATGTTTGCAGCTTTATCAAAGGACAAGAGGCTTATCGAGGAGAGACCCCCTACCAAAAAACCACGTAATGCTCGTTCCACTGTGGTCATACAAAAGCCTTTGCCAATTTCTAATCGCAAGAGTCTATTTGGTGATTCTAGCGAATGGACTTTATCATATTAGAGCAAGCAATTTTAGGAGGATCTCAATCTCTACGAACTTGCCTTTAAAAGTGGTTATCAACTCTCTGATTAGGATCCACGCGAAGTTTAGGGCGAGAGTATGGATTTTGCTAATTCAGTTGATTGTTCATTCTTGCAAAATGTAATGAGGAGAGTCTCGAACATAGAGAAAAAATCACTCATAATCGCTCGATACTCTCAATGAAAGCACCAAATGATAAAGTCTAGAAAACGGGTAGGGGTGAAATGGTCAAATCCCTTTCTTGTGGCTTCTTTTCCCTTTACGTTCAGGGGCGATTCACTTCGGTTATGGTGGAATACTCAGTGCAAGACCTGTAAAACCTCTAGGATTTCTCCTAGAGAAAACATTTTGAAGTTTAAATTAGCTTGTGTAGGTGATGAACAAATCGCGGATTAATTAATGATTAGCAAGTTGATATCAAGTAATATAATCAACTAAGAATGTAATTGGGCATGGGTTTAGCGTCTAGTTTGTACTCTCTAACCCTTACCTGTGTAGTAATTAGGGTAGTTATAGGTGTCAGATATGGTTCAGGGATAGATCGGGTATTTCCTAGAAAATGATGACGATCCAATAGAATGCGTGCAACGTCACTATTTAACAAAAGAATATTTGTTCCAATCATTGATGTCTAATGATCATCTGCTAACTAGGATATCAAGTCGGTTGCTCAAGTTCCTTTACTCTCGAGACGTCATGTTGTCGCCATCCTCATAAGTGAGCATTCGCATATTAAAGAATAATCCATGAGTACTTGGTATCTCTCGAGAGCCCCGTTTATGATTTCGATTAACCTCCTAATTATCGCGCTTAATGGCTTCGATTGACCTCTTGGCTATCACGCTCTGTGGCTCTCGAGTCACCCTTGTTCAATGACTCTCGCGTAATGACACTCGAGCTTCATAGCTCTCGAGTTATACCCTTGTTCAATGACTCTCGCGCAATGACACTCGACCTCTAACTTGGGCTTTGACTGTTGTTGAATACGTATTGGGCCCTTACAATCTAGGGCCCGGGTTGGATTCCTATGGCCCACAGTTATTATCAAATCTGACAGAGTGTCTCCATTAATTTTTAATTTTTATAGTTAGGATTATATTGAACTAACGGATAATACGTTTGTGACAGATAAAAGTAGAAAAAAATATTTGTGACTAACTAAAATAAAATGACAAATATTTAGGACTCTAGGTTGTATTAACCTCCATATTAGCTGATATGGTATGTAATTGATACCATTGATTTTGTCACCGGTACTAGTAGAGCACGAGATTGTATTTTTAAAAAGCATAAGGGTATAATTACTAATTTTTTCGTTTCTTTCCTTTTGTTTGTTTTATACTTATAACCTAATATAACCGTAGGGGTTTTGATACATATGCACCCCATACACAAATGATATAATTAATTTAGACCATATATTTATTTTCATCTTAATTGGAACCTTATATTCAAAAAATCATGTCAACTTAACCTTCAGTTAGGAACTAAATTACCCGTGCTGCTAAGTCAGCAAGGTCACGTCAGCATTGACCCGGCCGAAAACAACCCAACCCAATCCAATCCAAACCCAAATTTCGCATTCATCTTTCTCCTTGACTCTTCCTTTTCCTTTCCAATACCCATTTACTGGGTTCATTTTATCCCAGAAGGAATAATTACTAATTTTTCGTTTCTTTCCTTTTGTTTGTTTTATACTTATAACCTAATATAACCGTAGGGGTTTTGATAAATATGAACCCCATACACAAATGATATAATTAATTTAGACCATATATTTATTTTCATTTTAATTGAAACCCTATATTCGAAAAATCATGTCAACTTAACCTTCAGTTAGGAACTAAATTACCCACGCTGCTAAGTCAGCATGCCACGTCAGATTTTAATGACGTGACATGTCACGTCAGCATTGACCTGGCCGAAAATAACCCAACCCAATCCGATCCAAACCCAAATTTCACATTCATCTTTCTCCTCAACTCTTCCTTTTCCTTTCCAATACCCACTTACTGAGTTCATTTTATCCCGGAAGGGAATAATTACTAATTTTTCGTTTCTTTCCTTTTGTTTGTTTTATACTTATAACCTAATATAATCTTAGGGGTTTTGATAAATATGAACCACATACACAAATGATATAATTAATTTAGACCATATATTTATTTTCATCTTAATTGGAATCTTATATTCGAAAAATTATGTCAACTTAACCTTTAGTTAGGAACTAAATTACCCCCGCTGCTAAATCAGCATGCCACGTCAGATTTCAATGACGTGACATGTCACGCCAGCATTGACCCAGCCGAAAACAACCCAACCCAATCCGATCCAAACCTAAATTTCACATTCATCTTTCTCCTCGACTCTTCCTTTTCCTTTCCAATACCCACTTACTGGGTATTTTACACACACAAAATACCCACTTACTCTCTCGTCTCTCCCACACCTTCTTCGTCCTCATCATAAGATTGTACCAATTTACCATCACTGTATCTTTTCCACCTCTAAATTCCCTTCTCATTTTTTTTTCGCTCGGTCTTCCTCATCATGCCAAAACCCACTTTTCTCTCTCTCGTCATCTTCCTTGCCTTGGTTCAATCAAATTAAGAGATCTAGTTAATCGATCAGAAAGAAAAAGAGATCTAATTCAATGTCTTTGATAATTTGCTTGTTGTAAGATTTGGTATCCTTTTCCATTTTTTCTTAGACCCAAAATTCTTGGGATCTTAATTTTTTTCAAATTTCTTATTTTCTTTATCCACATCCTCCTCATTCTTCTTCATTCCAGCCCTAAATCCAGTTGTTCCCACATTAATTACTTTCTAGTATATCATTTGGATTTTTGCACAACAATTTTGTCCACCACTGCAACACACAAAACTCTAAGAACTAGAACTAAGAAGGTAACGGAACTAACAATTTTGTCCACCACTTGTAACGGAGCTTTTCAGGCCAAGGAGCAGAAAATGGTCTCTTAAACCCTTGCTTTATTTCAGCTGGACTTGCAGTCAGACTTGGGAGAAGGATTACTATTTATTGAAAAGTATCATCAAAAAGAAAAATACTTTTGACTAAATTACGATAAATTGATAGAAAAAAAGAGAAAAAATTCAAAAATAATTGTATAAAAAATGGCTTGAATTAACAATACTCTCGATCAAATATCATATCTCATAATCACACAACACTAAAGCTTATGTGGGTTGTTGATATAGAAGGGCAAACAAAGAATGGAATTCTAGAGATTGATGTCGTCGAACGGGTTCGGAGCTCCGAACAAGTTGTTCCTGTGAAAGCATTTTGTCCAGCAAGCTTCCATTTTGGAAGAGGATGACAAGACAACAGGACTTGAAGCTCAAACCTGTGTCTGTTCGTTTGAGGTGGTGGTATGTTATAATTATACCACATCGGCTACAGACGGGACTGGAGTGGGAGGATGTGGGTATAAATAGGGAAGTGGAAGGACCCTACGTCATAATTTGTGAGGACGGGGTCATTGGATGATCAAGAAGGCCCATGGCGCCCAGTGACCTCCAATGCACATACCGGAGGGTGGCCTTAAGGTTTCCTCAATGTAGGAGAGCCTACGTCATAATTTGCAGCCGTGGGGAGCTGCATTCTCGCGGCCCCTATCATTTCTTAGTTTGCAATTGTAACTAGTTGGGGCTCTTTAGATGCCAGTCCCAATAGAGAGGCCCATTAAAGGTTTTACCATACAGTTTTGGAGATCTAATGCGTATGTTTAAGGAGTACTCCCTCCAGCTTTTTTTAATTGTCGTTTGGGCTTGAATAACGAGTTTTAAGGGTTGCATAGTATCGTCTGACGCGGCTCAGCTTTCTGTCATTTTGTGTCGGTGGGTCATAGCTCCAACGGTAACATTTTTGGGCCAACGTTTTCCCATTTTGGGCTCCAGTCTTGGCTACGCTTCACCTTTGTCTTCCCCTGTGCCAAACTCTTCCTTTATACGCGAAATCGTCTCTCCCCATCCCAATTTCTTTCAAAAAATTGAATCCATTCCAACTAGCCCGCCCAATTTATTTCGAAATTTTGGCAAAAATTCATTTTCAAATCGTTTCCCTCCTTCCTTAATAACCTAAATTAGTCTTTAAATGAAGTCTGGTTTTCAAATTCCAATCTCCCTCTTCTTTCAAATCGAAATCTGGTCTTCTCCTCTAAATCTCAGTCACTTTTTGGAATGTCTTCTTTACTACCCGACCTAAATTAATCACCTGGTAGTCCAGAATCCCCTATAAGTGAATGGCCTAGCCTTGATGATTTTGTGCCGGATTTTGTTGGTAATGTAGACACCCAAAGTCAGACGCTTGTCCGCGATGAGGAGGTTGATCAACCCCTGGGCATTCCAGACTTGAACGAGGCACCGCAAGTCTGGCAATTGGGATCTGAAGGCTTGCTGTGCAGGAAAGAGCTAACCAATGCCGAACGATTGACTGCATACAAACTCCTTTTGGAGAGACGCAGAAATGGGATCTTGAGGAGAGGCGCAACGAGGGAGGTAGCCGTCTTATTGGGGGTTCACATGCGAACAATCCAGAGGGTGTGGAAACGGGCAAGGGAGTCATGCAACACTAGCACTGTAAATTATCGAGTGCAAAATTATGGTCGGAAGAGAATTACTCTCGATTTGGAAAGGATTCACGAGATACCTTTGAGGCAGGGGACAACCATCAGGCATCTCGCTTTTGCACTCTGTGTGTCCAGGAAATTTGTGTCTAAGTTAGTGAAGAATGGAACCATCAGGCGCCACACGAATTCAGTCAAATCGGCGTTGACACCGGCCAATCACACCTCAAGGATCAATCATTGCATATCCAACCTTGTCCCAGCATCATTACCACTCCAGCCAATATTCAAGCACATGGAGAACACGGTCCACATCGACGAGAAATGGTTCTACATGACCCAGAAGACACAGAATTAATATCTCCTCTCTGGCGAGGATGATCCAGTTTAAAAAACTCTCATTTCATTCCTAAAGTCATGTTCATAGCCGCAGTTGCGAGGCCAAGGTATGATGCTAATGGCCTTTGTACATTTGATGGAAAAATAGGGATATTCCCTCTAGTTGAACATGTTGTTGCTATTAGATCGAGTCAGAACAGACTACGAGGTACACTTGAGGTTAAATACATTGCTAATATTACAAGAAATGTCATTAGGGAGTTTCTGATTTTGAAGGTATTGCCAGCTATATCCAATAAGTGGCCTAGGGAGAGTATTATGGACCCAATTTACATTCAACAAGACAATGCGAATACCATATTCACATTGATGATGCTGAATTTTTGTGTGCAGTTCAGGAAAGTGAATTGAATGTGTCTCTGGTTTGTCAGCTTCTTAACTCTCTTGATTTGAACGTGTTAGATTTAGAATTTTTCAGAGCACTTCAATCACTGCAAAGAAAAGAGTGTCCAAAGACTATTATTGAGTTGGTTAGGACTGTTGAGGAAGCATACCAATCATTTTCAGTCAAAAAAAGCAATTACATCTTCCTAACACTGCATACATGCATGATTGAGGTATTGAAAAGGCTCGGTTCAAACATTTACAAGATACCCCATATAAAAAAGGATGCACTTGAAAGATTGGATGCTTTACCAGAGGAATTGCAATGCTACCCAGAAATGTATGCTAATGCATTGGCCCGTGTATCTCCATGACATCTATGAGGTGATTGTGTTGTGATTGTGTATTGCTTTTGATTAGTTTGGTAAGTAATGTGAGATTTTGGTTTTCTTTGCAGGTACTTTTGTGCAAAGACTATGATGTTCTGTTTTGTATGTGTTGTTGTGCTTCAATATTCTAAGGACTATGAATTTCTCTTCTTTGCTCAAGATCAAGTTGGACAACAAAATGTTTCTGGTTGATTGAAGATTTGAAGATGTATGACAAGGACTATGATGTTCTGTTTTGTGGTGGAGCTCCAAATATATGCAGTTTATGCCCTCCATCAATGTATAGATTTTGTAGTGCATTGTGTAATGTGCATTTTCTGTACATATACCCCTATTGATTTGTGCAAGAATTAGGGACTAAATGGAATTGTAATTACACATTTTGTAAGGAAAGAAATAGAAAGTGGTTGAATTACTTAAGTTAGTGATCTCAATTGTCCCCTGTTTTGATAAACTGTTGCCCTGTTTTGATCAATTGGCCTCAATTGCATACGTAATCTAAATTGCTATAGTTTGAGCAAATCCCTTAGTTACTCACATCCCCTGTTTTGGTCAATTCTCCAAAAATTACACACACCATCAACACAATCGTTCACATGCACTCAAGTAATTATCCCCTATTTTCGACATCCATCAATGAAACAAATAAGTTAAACTACTGAAAGATTAATATGAAAGTAGGCAGATCACATTATTGATATTCAACAAGTACACAACAAATTATTGGAATTAAAGGACTTAATAGGGCAACACCATGAAACGATGAAAATAAAACAAACTAAAACCTAATCACGGGTAGGAATCCCAGGCGGAGCATTCACAAACCCCTGAGCTTCCCTAGTCGCAAACCTAGCAGTCTTCAGTGCCAATCTCAGCACATCCAACTTGTGCTCCTGGTGCGCAATGAGTGCACACAAGTGGTTGAGGACTTGGCCAATGGTGTCAATGGTCTCAGCAGCTTCATCACCATCATCTTCAACGAAGATCCCAGCCTTCAATAGCTCAAGAGATTCCTTCCTCGCTTTCAATCTCTCAAGGTCAGTCTGGGTCTGCAGTCGTTTGTGCTCCAGCTGGACATCATCATCTTCAAGATGGCCAGCAATGTCAGTCTTGAAGTGGAGCATCGCTTGCTTCTCTGCAAGATTCATGGTGGGGGTGGTCTGAGGAGTAAGGAGATTGAAGGATTAGGGTTTGATGTGTGAGTGAAGTTGTGCAAAGAGAGGATGCGAATTTATAGGGGGAGTTAGTGCAGCCCAAGAGTTCTGAACCGCTGCCCAAAGGATTTGCATTAACTACAAATAGATTGTGACAGAACATATAAGATTTGCAATGCAATTTTTTTTACCAAAAATCCATCCAAAGCCTACCTCACCCTGTTTAATAGACTGGAAATCCTGCAGCCTTTTGAGCACCATGCCGATCACAACTCCCCATATACTCTGAATCGGTGCCACACAACCAACTAAATATACCCATACAATTAATGAAGTAAATGGAGTATGTTGATTTAGTGCTCAGTTTACACCAAACATAAATAGAGAAAATAGATAAAAGATGCAAAAATATTCATGTATTTACATTTAATTACTTTCCAAGATTAACATGAGTATATACCTAAATCCAAGGAAACTCAAAAACTAGATTGACATAATCCCGACAACATAAATCCAGAATCAGCCAAATCCAACCAAACTCTTATTCACAACCAAACTATATACACAAACAAAATGCATTATTAAGAACACTTAATTGAAACCTGGTACACGAACTAGGATAACGAGGATGAAAGTCCTCTCCTCAATACCATCGTCAATCTGCACCCCATCAGCAGCTTGCAAATTATTAAGATCAAGGTCTCTGTCTTCATGGACATCCGGCGATGGCAATTTATTCAAATCAAAACCCCTTTCTTCCCTCACAACCGGAGTAAAAGGCAGTAACAAAAACGATTGGAACCTCGTTTAGATCAAAAGATGAAAGGGCACATGCATTCCTCACAGATGGCCCAGACATGAGATGATCTTCACTGACCCTGACCCCCGAACTCTCTTCTTGCCCCGCGGCATCTTCACTCAAACTCTCGTTCTCATCTTTTTTGTAGGTGTCTTCAACTATTTCCTCAATTTCTCCAATCTTTTCTTCTGAAATGCAACCCACCAAATTATCAATTTTTTCATCGTCGGCTTCATTGGATTCTTGGACATAAAGATCATTGTTTCCATCAAATTGAATCAAGTTGTCTTCTGGCTGAGCAAACTCAAAATAACTCCCGATACTGTCTTCTGGCTAAGATTCGGCGGAATCAACGCCCTCCATATCTCGACGAAACCCTTTTTTTTAAGATGATAGGAAGAAAAAATGCGAGGCAAGAGAGAAAGAGAAGAGAGCGACATGGATGTGAGAGGCCTCTGCGCCTCTGTTCTCGTTCTTTCAATCAAAATTTGAAATCCCGCCCTAGACAATTTCGTTTCCCTCCAAGGTCATGTGTGATATGTTGTTTTCTATCCGAACGACATGTCGTTTGAGGTTAAAAATGTCAAAACACTATGTTAATGGACACAACAATCCAGGACGATAGTAAATAAAGCCCACTCATTTTTTAGCCCAAACGACAATTAAAAGGAGCCGAAGGGAGTATTATTTTTCATAAAATCTAGTTGTCACAAGTGTAAATCTGTAAAACGGAAGAAGCGCTGAAATGGAAGTCATATTTTCTGCCTCCTGTCCGCCAGTCCTGACGCCTAATGGAATGGAACAACGCAGAAGATAAATACTCCCTCCGTCTTTTATTAACTGTCGCTTTGACTTTGGACACGCATATTGAGGAGCCCGGATGATTCACTATTTGACTCCAAAAAAATCCGTATTTTTTTTCGAACATACGTTAAGGATTAACGAACGTCCGAGAAAAAATTCGGGGCAAAATTATCTCAAATAGTGAGTCATCCGGGCTCCTCAATATGCGTGTCCAAAGTTAAAGCGACAGTTAATAAAAGACGGAGGGAGTAATAAAGAGCAGATTAGATTCTTGAAGTTACAGCTTTGAAGTTTGAAGGGTAGGCATGTGAGCTTAGAAATTTTCAAGAAAAATATTTTTGTGGGAGGTTAAGATACTTGTATATTTAAAACAATTATTTTGTGACTTCACGAAAGAAATTAAAAATGTAAATAAAGTAATTCGAATCTGAAACCTTAGTAAAAAATACCACTGAGCTACAAGCTCATTGGTTTTTAATTAGAACAAGCTACAAGAAACAAATTCCAAATCCCGCACAAAATAATATGTTCATTTTCTGCAATCTTTTATTTATTTAATTTCACTAAATTATCTAAGGATCCAAAGAAAAACTGAGACATAAGATTTTGAGGAAAACCAACATTACATTCATCCCAGCTTGTTTAGTTTCAGCCAATCCTTACACAGGGATATCGGTGAGATGTAAATGTCGAACATGAGATATTGGAGAAAATAAAACAGCAGAAATCGTACAAATGCCACCGAATCTGTTTAATTCCCCCCAATCCTCATGTAGGACTTGGACAGATCTGGATAGAAGTATAAGTGAACTAATGAAGTGCAGGCTGGAAGTAAAATATTGGAGGAAACTAAACAGAAAAAACAAAAGCTATATGCCCATTTGTTTAGTTCCCTCCCATTTTCACATACAGTCTACACTGGAGGCACCACCAGCATATAAACAACTAGAGGGTGAAATCCGGACATAAGATATTGGAGGAAACTAAACAGAAACGAATATTCATCGTCAAATTGTTTAGTTCCATCCAATCCTTACATACGAAGATAACAAATCATTGCTTCCATGTAGAACATGAGATAGATCAGAGCAAACTAACAGCCAGCATTGTACAAATGCCTCCCAATCTGTTTAATTCCCTCCAATCCCCTCAAATAGGACTCAGACAGATCTGGAATTCTTTGATAAGTACAAGTGAAGGCTGGACATGAAATATTGGAGGAAACTAAACAGAAAACAGAAGCTAATGCCTTCTTTTTTTGTTTAGCTCCCTCCAATTTTCACATACACATTTACACTCGCCTGGAGGCAAAGGCTTTCATTTGTGCAGCAATCAAGCAAAGAGGCTAGTATTTATAGACTGCCTATAAAACCACAAAAGAATCTTCATGAAAGGCAAGATTTCCATTTTTCATAAACAGTTACAAGAGAGTGGACCACAGACAAGAAATCAAAAACCAAAAGACACTAATTTCACATGCTTATACAGTTACAATGCTCTTTCTCTTTCCCTCTCCCGTATAATTAGCAAAACTTTGTGGATTGGCATGCATGAACAGTTACAACTCTGAAATATCCTAGTGATGCAGCAGCTCCTATAAAGATTTCAAAACCTTGACTAGGAAGATTGCATGTTCTTTTAAACATTTAGGAAGAATATGCTATCGACAAAACTTTCCAACTAATGTGTTCCTAAGAAGTTATAAAAGTAAAATAACTAACAAAGTCGAGAATGTCCTAGATCCTAGGCAAATTTACTGATGAGTATGTTTAATTAGCTATTTGTTGATAGAATTCTATCGGTGCAAGAAAAATGTTAAGAGTCTTGAGTGAGAGCAGCATCATCACCCTTTTTTTTCCTCCATCTCTGAAAGAAAGAGGAATGAAGTTGGTAGGCAAGACGGACATATTGAGGGCTATCACTGGCCACCTCTGCAAACTCATACACCACGTCATATGACGGACATCCAAAGCACCACTAAACCATTTGATATAAGAAGATCTTGACTGTAGGCCCAAAAATTAGTCCGCAAAATCATTATGGAAACAGCGTTTCCAGAGGGCCTGATTTCTGCCTAGCTTAAAAGAACCAATATCCGCAAAACTCTGAAGAAGCTCGTGGCAATCTTGTTGCAATCTAATTCTTTGGTTGGATTAGATGTCCCTACATACGTCATGAATATAAGATGTATCATAATCAAAGCACGAAGACATGCACAGATTCAATGAGAAATTATTTTCCATCATTTGTAAATAATAAATTGTTAGCATTCTTGGACCTGTCTTGTAATTTTAAGTGAGAGTCTAATTTCAAAGATAATGAATGGACCTTTTCAATTTTCATCCACTTTGACATGAAGCAATAAATCATCCATGCAATCACAAAGCTCTGTTGGTAGCTAAAATATTATTGTTTCTTGATAGGAGCAAACTCTGGAACTTAACTGCACTCTTTCCTAAGGATGAACATTAACTCTCTTTCCCTAAAACCTGAATGCACTCATCATCTCTAGATTCAAACTAGACCTAGGTGCTTATTAACAAGGATGTTTTGGATAGTGGAAAGGAAACTGTTACTGAATCGACTTCTATGGCATTTTACATAAACTAAGGATATTTTTTCAATCAATTTCATCTTCCTAAAAAGAAAAGAATAGAGAAGGAAAATGTTGTGTTTCAACTAATTGAACAAAGAGTTAAATGGACATAAAAAAGAGAAAAGGGGGAAATGAAGGCAGGAAAGGTTCATGGTTGACTTTACCAGGAAGGCATAACTACCAAAAGGAATTTCAATTCATCACATATGAGGTGGAGAGTGTGCCACTGCCTTATGCCGGAATAGCTTAGTTAGCGCTCTACGTTCACAGTCCTGAACAAAAATTAACAAGAGAAAAATATAATTAAAACTAATTCATTTATCTTTTATACTACCATTTTCCAAGAAACAGGAAGCACAAAACAAGATGGATTTTCAAATTTCAAAATACACTAAGCAGAAATATGGGTTTTCTTTCAACTATTTCTTGTTCCAAGATGTTAATAGATGTCTGCAAACATAATTAAATCAGAGAATTATGGCATAGGTAACAACTGACTACAAATCAGTATCCAAGCAGAACAGAAGACAAAACGACATTTTTAGAGGCTAAACTGGAGGATTAATTAGCCACAACTCCCAACCAGAAAAATAAACTTTGTAAAACTGAATGATAAGTTAGTAGTTGCATGTATCATGACCTAATTCAAAATGTAATTACTGTTCATGTTAAGAGATTTATTAGGCACTATGCATCACCTTAAACATATTTAGGTAGAACGGTTTATCTGGATTTAATCTTCTCAATTTCAAATAAGTATATGCAAAGCTAAGCTGATCGCGGGAGGTGAACCGATCAACTTCATTGAACCAAAGGCATGAAAATAAATTTGACATTGGTGTATGGGCCAGGACAATAAAGGAACCTTCAGGCACATCTGCAAAGCGTCAAACACCACACAATCAGACCAGGCTTTCAAAGGTCATAAGAAAAAACCACTTGCCCAAATAGAGAAAAGTCACGAAGGGACATACAACTAGGAAGAGGAATATCTGTGTCCAAAGGGTCAAACTTGGTGAGGCCATCAGACTGGTAAAATTTGAACTGTTCATCAATGTCTATGTGATTGTACTTATTCAGATGCTTGTTTTGGAGAACCTCCTCCCAAACACAATGACGATCATAATGGTTGGAAATGGCATACTCTGATCCAGTTCGCCACAAAAAATATTCAAGGATCAGCATTGGATCAGTATGGAGTCGCAACTTACTATCGAGCCAAATTGAATATCTGGACGTAGAAGAATATGGTAAAGCTTTGGTCATAACTTTGATGACTAAAGTATGGCCAAGATACTTCAAACTAAATAAGTAAATGATGAGAGACATTACTGAGAAGAAGGAAAAAGGCGATGTTGCAGAAATTTTGGCACTTTTCCTGTTCTTCGCATGTCCTCAAATGGTAAGTTCCTGACCACTACTATTCTCCACAAACCAACATATCCACTAGCATCTGGTACATGTCCATCTGAAGGCATTGCAGATAGAGTTTTCTCATCAACAAACATCACAAAGCATACATTTTTCTTGGAGAATTCACTCATCTGCAACAAGTAAGAAGATGACATCACTGAGAGGACAGAATTTGTGATTAACATCCATAAATAATACTTAAATACAGCAATTCACGTTATATCCTCAAAAACCTCCAGACAATATAAACTGGAATTTCTTCACATAATCTAACTTCCAACAACGTGATCGAAGCACATAACAAAAAGTTGAATGTCAACGCCTATTTCCTATCAACTTAATAAATGTTCTATAAGAACTCATACGTCATACAACAGTGGTCTAGTAGAATACAAACATAAAGGTAGTAACAGGGTACTTAAAATTAATTCTGCAGCAATAGGATCATCAGCCAATTCTCATATATAAATAAGATCAATGTCTCCACTAAAGAAAAAGGCAAAAAAAAAAAACAATCAAAGTTGGATGAATTTTGGTTCTACATTTCGAAGGAATCCTCCACCCTAGACTACACCACTATATTGTCTAATTTTCCTTAACTCTCTAGCACATCTTCCATTTCAAATAAAAAGTAAGAATGCATGTATACTTATAGAAACGTATGATGCAGCTATGAAAAGAAGAGAAAAACTATTAAAAGTTCTGTTGCAGTAAAGAGTTGAAGAAAGAAATTTTAGAGCTCCTTTACTTTCTGTGTGGTAGGCCTCCTCAGAAAATCAGAATTCCCAAATATGCAGGAAGATACCACAATCTGACATGTACTCATGAATGCCTTGTCCTTGTCATCAATATCGAACCCAGTGCTAGGAGATCCAGAGGGTCCTTTGACAAAACCACAATGCAGCGTTTGATTTCTAGCATAAAAAGATTTCTCTCTTTCCTCAAGGGTCTGGTGCCCTCCAAATTTAGATTCATATACCTTTGTACCCAAAAGGTCCCCTTCCGCAGCAATATATTCGAGGGAAAACTGAGTAAAAATTCTTAAATCCTCAGGTTCAATAAGATGATCAACTGACTTTGAAAACCCAACTTCACAAGGAAAATCTGTAAGAAAAAAAATGATAAAAGAAGTTTAAATTCCAAGAGGTTAATTATCTACATGAATACTGTCAATTTGAATGCTTCTTCCCCTGTCCCCTTCCTTATGAGAATGAACAGGAATACTATTTAATCACAGATAACTCTACAACCAATTTAAGACCAAGAAAAGTAATGCATCAGGAAGCTTTCGTCAATGGGTTCACAGATCACATTTACATAAGTAGCTGTTTTTGCTAAGGAGAGCCCCCTAAAGCTGCTCCAAAAAATATTATTTGTGAGCCTCAATAATCCTCTTGAGGAACAAAATGCAGGAAGAGTTGGAGACTACAGCTTCCATCTGATGTGATTCTGTGAATTAAGATATAATCCCTTCCATTACATTCTATTTAAGTGGGTCCTGCCCTTTATTTGTGATTCACATTACCTAATAAACATAAATTGAGAGCAAATTGAAATTCACACAGATGCACAGTAAATCTGCAGTATCTAATGCTGTTATAGGCTCAAATTCAGCAAGAGTTCCCACATGATTCGACAACAGCACAACGAGAAAAAAATTAACACAACACAATATCTAAAGCCAGACGAGCAAAGCTTATCTTACGTTGCTTCCGATGCTTGCTGGTGTTTCTTGGTGCTTGCCTTGTAACATTAGATCCACCCTGCTCTTTTTTTGCTCCTCCATTGAAACGCCCAGAACTATTTCCTTTATCCCCAAAAATATGCCCTTCCTGTGAAGTGGAGGTGATATTTTCCACAACACTCCCTTCCTTCTGAACCTCAATCCGCACTTCCTGCGAAGTTGAAATGCCACTCACCACGTGACCTACAAAATTCCAATTAAATTTTAACCAAAACAAATACCAACGACACTACCAGGCAGGACAAAGTTGAAACAAGAAAACACACACCGGCACTGGCTCACCAGGAAACACCGATTTGAGGCCGAAGACCGCGAAAAACAAAAACGAGAGCGCAGCAAGCAGCAGCAACCACATCAGAACGCAGGGTTTAAGGATGACCCGGCCGAACCTCCTCCCGCGACGAGCAGCCCGAAAACTATGCTCGGTTCGACCGAGGGAGATGAAAGCGCCACCATTTACTTCCCGGCGCTCCGGTAACAATTCCCCATTGTACTTGTACGTAAACATTATGATAACCAGACTGATTAAGAAAAACGCCAGCTCATCTGCGAACAAATTGAAAAAAGAAAAAAGAGAGAAAAAATAAATGGAAAGGAAAAGCAAAATTACGAAGGAGTGAAGAGAGAATCGTAATGTTTTAGGGAGGAATTACCTGGTGGAGGGAAGATTGAAGAAGAAGATCTGTGGCGGAGCGGGAAATCAATGTCGGTAGTTGTTGGCTATTTATTTATGTAAAATCAATTTGTTTTATGTGTCTGTCGTGCCTTGTCTTTTTTTTATTTGAAGTGCAGAAACACGTTTAAAACCATGATTTTTTATAGAATATGACTGATCAATGATGCTTTTACCATTTTAATTAATGAAGATTTAGAGGCATGTGAGATGCAGTAAGCTCATAAATTATAAATCAAATTGCTCACTGCTTAAGCCTTAATCTGACCCATAACAATTTGAGGAGGATGATCATAATTACAAGCGGATGAGCAAATGTTGATGTTCATGATACCCTCGATATATATGGGTTAAAGCTTAAGGGCCAAAATTTTGTCACATCTGCTTTTTTATCTACTTTTTTTATTCTATCAAAATAAAATAATACTAATTTCTTTTACCAAACTTTTTTAACATTTAATTCCTTAATATTTTTTTATCCTCTTATAACTTAACTCAATTTTATACCCTCAATCCAAACGCACCCTTAAAGTGAACTATTTAGAGTAGATAAGTAGACTAGTTAGATTCCAACTCTAATCAAATTATAATCCTATATCTAAATAGAGATTTATTTGAAAAAATAATAAACATAACTTTAATTATATTGACGCTAGAATCATATTGATAATAAATTCATTTTTAGTATGTGTAAAGATATTCCAAATAAACGAGATGCAATATTTTTCTCTCAAAAATTCAAACATCAAAATTGACCTTGAAACGATTTCATCTAATTAGTTGAAATAAATTTATTTTTATAATAAAAATTTGGTCTCTTATAATCTTTTTAATCGTAAGTGATTGTGATTAAAAAAGTATTATAGTCTAAGTGTGAAAGAATTTGAGAAAAGGTCTATTAAAAACACACTTAAATTTCCAAACTCATTTTAGCTTATATATTTTTTTTAACATTTTTTTCTAACTTTTAAGTTTTATATCTTTTTGACGCATATAGAAATTGTGAGTTAGTGGACCTCAATCCGAGATCTAACATCTCATTATTTCATAGGGGTATTTGGTATCAAATCATGTATGAGTTCAATTCATTTCATTAATTCAATTGAATTGAATTAATGAATGAACTCTAATGATTGGTATAACAATATAAAATTGAAAGAATTCAATTGAATTGAAATGAACACGTTGTTTGTTATGGCTAAAAAATGATTTCATTTTACTTATTTGACCATTATACCCCTAAATTAAAATTTACCCATAAAATAAAATAAAATAAATTTATAAGGAAGTGATCGAATTAGGAATAAGCGACACCTAATGTAGTGATCGAATTATACCCCTAATGCGTCAAATTCAGAATAAGCGACACATAATGTAGTGATTGAATTATCGAATAATTTCAAATAAAAATACTGAAAAGATGACCCAAAAAAAATAGAAATTAGAAAGAAAAAAATGGTTCAAAATTATAATGGTCCAATAGAGTCTATGGACCGCCTTCTCCCTAATTGCCACCGCCGCTTATCATTGCAGTTAGGCTTGGATTGAACTGTGGTGCACCCGCGCGGTGCAAACACTTTGATGTCAAAATTATGCAGCAGATGAACCCATAGATAAAGAGTTGGGAAGGAATAAAGAGATTACGTACATGAAGCATATCAGGTCTGAAGCATATCAGGTCTGAAGCATATCACAAGCTTTTCATGGGCCCAGACCTACAATTAAAAACAGTGACAACTAGGTAACTTGATTAACAACAAAAATATGACTTGATAAATGCAAGCAAGCAAACACACAAGTCACGACAGAGTCAAAAGTTAACAAGAAATTTTCAACCTGGAATTCCACATAATGCTATTGCTAACAAAAGAAAAACAATTTGGTAGAAATAAATGGCTTCTTAACGTCTACTATACTATGGAGGGAAAATAAATATGCAAATACCGTTTCAGTTTGAAAGCAAAGAAGGTCATATCTATGTTCTGTAACAGTGTTGCCGATAGACATAGACTTTATGCTAGGGTATTAAATGGCTATCTTCCCCTTAATAATACTACATAAGGAAAGAATTAAGGAAATGCAAACTAACTATAGTCAGCCTACCAAACACTAAACACCAGCAGCTCATTTAAAACTTCAAATACTGATTAGCACTCAAACAACTCAACTATGTAAAGGCAAGCAGAAGCTCAAAGAGTATAATACCTTAGCATTCTATCCAAACTCTCTCTTGAAGATCCCAATGGAACCAGGGCCACAAACGTCATGGGTCATCAAGATATCAACATTGACCCAAACATTCTCGCCTGGGCTCAACTGTGGCTTCTCAGACGCCCTAGCTAAGATCTTCTCTATCATCTTTAACCCAGTCTTAACCTGCAAAATCCATCAAAACCAATGGCATCATTTTTGAACTAAACAATGTGATACAAAAAAAAACATCAAACTTGAGAAAAATCCCAACTCAGTAACATAAATGAAACACTAACTAATCCAAACTTCAAATTGCCCAACACCAACTAACACAGACTATTATGAGAAAACATCTTCGCAACACTAATTAATCACAAATACATCAGAAATGTGAAAAAAGAGAGAGAAGGAAACACTAACAGAGCCAGTAGTGGCAGGCCTGCGTTCGAATTGCTGAGGAGCCATGACTGAAATAATCCTCTTCGAAACTGACCTCTTCTCCTTGAGAATAGAAAACTGTGATGACGCCGAAGATAAAGCCGAGAAACCCACATCCTAAAATGACATAAGAACATTTGGATCAATTTTTTTGCGACAAAAAGAAAAACTTATATAACAAAATTCATGTTTTTGATAAACCCTAGAACTAGAAATCAAATCCAAAAATCGGGGAAATTCTCACAACCGGATAGTGCACAAACCTGTGAATACGATAGGAGAATTCTCGATTGCTCTTCGTCCTCTCTCTCACGATCTCTCTCGCGTGCGTTCTCTCACGATCTCTCGCTCACGATCTCTCTCGCTGTTTAAGCTTTTGCGTGAAAAGGAAAAGAAAAGGGACAAGAATATGTTTTACACAAGAGTATTTAAGTAATAGCCTAATTAATTATAAAAGAGTCAAATGAATTTCTCAACAATCGCACCATTTTATTGGAGAATTCCACTTTTCATTAAAATTTGCAGTTCAATTCTTATGAAAATTGAATTCTCACGTATTTTATTATACTAAACGAATGATTTGGTACAAATGATTTTAAATGAAAAGAATTCTTACATTTTAAATGAAATGAATCCATACCAAACTGTATCTATAAGAAAGTACAAACTAGTTAAAATTTAAGCATATTTTTTTTATAAAAAAATTATTTATATTAATCGAAAATTTTGATCTAAGCTATGTTTTTTTTATATAGGTGAGTTTGAAAACTCTCTTTTATTAGACTATTACTCAATGAGTAGAGAGTAGTCAAACATCATTGTAATAAAAGAAAAAAGAGAGAAGAGGGTATAGAAAACGGTGTCGTTTACTTGCGTGAGATTAATTTTCACCAATTTCTCTCCTATAATAAAAATTTGGGAAAAAGATAGGTAGGCTCCAAAAGTTTCAATTTTTTGACAAATTGATCACCCGTTTTGACTAATTCCGAAGAAACCACGAATATTTTAATTGTTAACCAAAAAAGCCCTCAACATTACCTCTGTTATCCATAAAATTCCTCAGACTAACTTTGAAACGATGTTAGAACTATTACGCATGGCCGTCAACTGCCTTTATGACATTTTTTATTAATTTTTTTTATTAATGTTGCTCCCACATCAATTACCGTGACATAATTTTAAAAGAATTACAAAAACTCAGGAAAGATAGAAAATAAATTCCTGAACTCTAAAAAAGAATAAGAAAATTCTAGAATTTTTTGAAAAAAAAAAAAATTTGATACGAAGTAAATTAGAAAAGAAAAATATTTACCTCATTTTTCTTTATTTTTTACTCATTTTTAGTTTCCAAATATAGACAAATTGTGTAAAACTTTTCCATAGAATAATAGTCAACTCAATTAAATACTCCTTTTTTTTCCAAATGTTTTTTTTCTTCTAAACTTTCTATATAAAATAAAGAAAAAAACGTTAACTACCAATTGTAAATGTATATTTTTTTTCCTTCTAATTTATGCCCTTTTTATCCATCCATAGTGTGTGATTGTTGCTTCCTCTAGGGGTGGTAAACGAGTGGGTATAAGTGAGTATGAGTAATTATTAATATTATTAGGCAAAGATGAAGTTTTTAAGAAAGCAGATTAATTGAAACTAAAATAAATCCGTATTTTTACATAAAACTCCAAATTCCAACATTGGCGCCAAATGCATTGCGCGGCAAAACGTTCAAAAAAGGGGGGAAAAATGAAAACTCAGCGCACATTCTGTTCCCGCCCAACCCTCGACCTCGCCAGTTATCTTCCTCACTCGAGAACCATGTATTTCTTGTTTCTAGATCTCAGAAGCCAAAACCCCATCTTTCACTCTCAGTCGATCTCCGCACAACCCAATCAATCAAATCCAAATGGATCTGTCAGATATCGCAAAGAAGCTGGGACTCTCCGATTCCAAGAATCTCATCTGCAAAGCGGCCGAGCTCCGCCGCCTCTGCGACGTACAGTTTGACTCCTCCATCATCGGCGTCGTAAGTACTCGTCTATGATCTTCCATTTCGTTTCTCACCAGTAAACTCACAATTTCCCCCCCTTTTTTGACCGATTCCTTATGGTTAATTGTTTGTAGGGAGAAGTCTGTAAGGCGGTAATCTGCTTAGAAATCGCCGCCACAAAGTATGCATCTGATCTTAAACACGCTCATCGTATTATTAGTGGGTTGGTTTTTTTATTAATCAATTATGTGTTCTTTTGGGTGATTTTAGGTTTCAAATGATATTTGATAAACAAGCTGCAATAAGGTTGAGTGGAATGTCAGAGAAAGCATATAACAGATCTTTCAATACCTTTCAAAACAGCCTTGGTGTCAAGTGAGCTCTTCAATTCCCTAATTGTGATCTTAACGAACTTTTTTTTAGTGATTGCATACGGATTAGGATCTTAATTGAATTCAACGTCTTTTTGTTTGATATTTTATTGTAGGAATAAGTTGGATTTAAGAGAACTGGGGATACAGTTTGGGTGTGTGCGCCTCATTCCTTTTGTGAGAAAAGGATTAGCATTGTAAGTTATCTGAAGTTTGATCTCATCTGGCTAGATTTAGGATTTTGGGTCTTCGATGTAGTACCTGTTATGTATTTGCTGAAATGTGCATGTGAGGATGACAGAGCTATCTTGGTTGTTGCTAGGTATAAGGAGCGGTTCCTAGGGTCATTGCCAGAATCGCGAAGATGGAGTGCTGACTTCACTCGTCCAGTGTTCACTGCTACTGCATTCTACTTGTGCGCAAAGAGACACAAGGTAAGTGAATGAATCCTGGCTGGCAAATGTCAATCGGACAATTGTGTTTTCTTGTGTTCCAATTGGTGTGACTTGACGTTTGTAACCTGGCAGCTCAAGGTGGACAAGTTAAGGTTGATTGAGGTTTGTGGCACATCCGAAGCTGAATTCAGAAGTGTAAGTGAGGTGCCTTCCTTCTAAGCACAAGTTGATCATGTTGTGGCAAACTGCAGTAGCATACACTTTAATTTCACTTTAATCTTATGGACTCATACTGATTTGGAGTTGGATGTATAGGTTTTCACCTCCATGAAGGATCTTTGCCATGATGTGTTTGGGATCTCTAAGGAAAAGAAAGATCCCAAGGAGGTGAAGGGCAATCGAGGTAAAAACTGTTTGAGCTGTAAATTTTGTGTCATGCTTCTTATCCTAGTTTGTTTTTGCATTTCTTGCACAACGGTTTCATTATTGGATTCATGTCTGAGAAGTGTTCCCTTTATTTCCTTGTCGTGTTTGCAGAACTGTTGGATGTATTGCCTGAGAAAAGGAAGTTTGAGGATGGTGGTTATTCATCTGATGATGGACATGAGGTAGTCCTGCAGCACTTGATTTTCTGTCATTCTCTCATTCTCTTTGCTTTGAAAATACTTACTTTTTATGTTGAAAAATGCATTTTTGCTGAGTGGCTTGGAGGGAGATTCCCTTGATCTCCTTGATACATATCGGAGCTCAACTTGTTAGCAGGGACAAAATTGCTTGTTAGTGGTGGCAGTAATGGACTCCTCCTAAACTAAATATTTGATCAAAATATCTTAGCCACTTTGTTGTGGTATGGTCCTACGATTGACCAATTCTTAACTTGGCAAACACCCCGAGCCCATAGTCATCTGATTCTACTAAACTTTTTGTACAAATTAAGTGTGCGAGTGAAATAGTCGAAATTTTGCTTGTTTTTGTATTTGATTGTTGTTGAATTCTACACAGGTTTCAAGTTACAAGAAACGTAAAAGAATGGATAAAGCTGCTTATGATGAGTGGAAATCATCTGTTGTATCCAATAACAAGAGCAAAGCAAATGAGATTGCAGGCATGTCTTGAGTTTTTCCATGTCATGCTGATCAGAGGTGGGGACTGCAACTAACTAGTAATTTTTTACAGGTTCTTGTAAGCGAACCAGGCAAACTAAGCTCGATTTTTTGAAAGAAGCTCCCGAGTCTGCTAAGTTGAAGGCATCGTGAGAGCCATACAAGCTCCTTTTTGTTATCGTGGAAGACTTTCACTTATCAATTGTATGTTCTGTTAATATTATTCAATCCCAGTTTTCTTTTCCTCCCTTCATGTAGATTATTTGATAATTGAAAATGAATTTAGTGAAAGAGTTACCAAAGTAAAGCACATTTTTGCCGTCAACCAATGCATTAAAAAATATACAGCAGTGCCATAAATTGGTCTTTTTGTTCAACTAGTTAGGGTTGTATTGAAGACCCTGGTAGAGCTCTTTTGTTGCTGTTTCAACTGAAACTTTCTTAGCAAGGCATTGTTTTCATTTTTCAGGTTCTTCAGTTTTTGTTCCATTCTTTGACAATCGTCATGCTCTTTCTCCATCTTCTCAAATTCATCATCCGAATCTATGTTGAAACTTGACAAGAACAAAAGAGGAAAAGAAGAAAAAGGCTTAATTTCCTAAAACGTGTTTCTCAGCCTCTGTTTTCCAGAATGGAATTTTTTTAGAAAATATTCCAGTTTTTAGTTTTTCAGAATTAGCACTACAAATTTATAAAATTCTAAAATCGCCATATTTGAAATTTTTTAATATTTTCTTTGCTAATTTAAAAAGATAATAATATTATTTTAGATATGTCTACCTTCGTAATTTTGATAATTAATATGTAGATTGAAAAAATTGTGCTAAAAATACTTTCATAATTAATATCTATCTAAAATTAATCCTAGTAAATTGATTCCAATATTTCAATTGTTTTAATTAACCAAGAATCCAAACATTAGTTTAATAAATACTAATATAAGTAAAAATATAACTTCGAACATTAGACTTCACTTTGTAGCGCTACCAAAAAAAATTAATTTCAATTTGTAGGCTTCCTTTCAAAAGAAATAAAACGGGTTTTCATAAAAAAAAATGAATTATAGTTTTAATTCGATTTTTAAAAAAAAAATCTTAACTTGTTTATAAAAAGAAATAAAATTAATTTATTATAATTGAATTCCTAAATTGTCTGTTCAGATTAATTTTGGAAGAAACTACCCTGCTAACCCTAAATTAATTGTCGTTTGATTTTAATTATCAGCACAACAACTTGGCTTTTGGCTTGAAAGTGGAGTCTAGTAAAAATTATTAATAACAAAATATTTAATACACAGTACCAAAAATAATCCTATAAACTTATTTTGAGTTTTATTTATTGGTTGTTTTCAAATGTTTATGACTTGGTTGTTTTGTATGCTTGTAATGACACTTATATTGGGTATTATTGTCAATTAACTTGTCAATTTATCTAATTTTTTAGTTAGTATAACTAATATAAAATAATTGTTTAATAATGCAGATGAAATATCACAATATTTTCAGAACATTTCTAATACTTCTGTTATTAATTCAAGTAGTGATAGTTCTACTGATGACGATGACGACTTCGAGGATGCTATGCTCTTTCGTATGTTAATGGAAAGTGAAAATAGTTTCATTTATGCTCACCGGTAGAGCATATGTTATTGAAGTTTTACTAGGAAATCCAAGTAGATGCTACGACAGTTTTCATTTGAAGCCATATGTGTTTCTAAACTTATGTGATAGGTTGAGAGGGTTCAACTTACAAAACTCACGTGCAACTAGTTTGGAAGAGGGTGTGGCAATGAGATTGACTGTATTATGTCTTAGAATAACTCAAAGGGTGGTGGCAGAAAGATTTCAGCATTCAATTGCAACAGTCTCACGTTGGATTAAGTGAGTGATACGCGCTTTATTTCTGGTTGAAAGAGGACCCATTCAACCAGAAATTCAAGCAAATGCTAGATGGTATCCATATTTTCAGGTATGCACATTTATTATAAATTCATGATGACTAAATAAAAAAAATTATGTTTGAATATTTCACTTATCTATGTGTAATTTTTTGCCTTATAGAAATGTATAGGTGTTATAGATGGTAATTATGTCGCAACTTGGTGTCCTACAAACAAACAAAAAAAAATTCGGGGTAGAAAAATACTTGTTACTCAAAATGTTATGGTGGCGTGTTCGCATGATATGATGTTTACTGGTTGGGAAGGCACAAGTAATAATTCATGCGTCTTTCTTGATGCATTGACAAGACAAGATAATGGTTTTCCTATGCCTACAGCTGGTAAAATATTATTTTTGTAATTCATAACAATATTTATTAGCTGTTACATTAATGGTTTACTACTAAAGTTGATTGTTATTTATCTTTTGCAGGCTACTATTATGCAGTTGATGCTAGTTATCCAAATATTCCTAGATTTTTAGCTCCTTACCGTGGTGAACGGTATCACTTAAATGATTTTCGTGGACGAGGAAGGATAACAAAAAAATATGCATTGTTTAACTATCGACATTTGTCATTGCGAAATGTGATTAAAAAGACTTTTGGCATTCTGAAACCTAGATTTCCAATCTTAAAATCCATTCCAAATTATCCTCTTCGTCGTTAAAGGCAAATACCTTTAGCTTGTTGTACACTACACAACTTTATTCGAATGGAAGATAGAGCTGATCGACTATTCACAGAATATGGTACAGAATGTCAACAAAATTTTACAGAGAACGAAGTTACTGTGACGCAAGAAGGTATTCAAGTGGATATGTCCCAACAACAACTAATGAATGCAGTTAAAGAAGATATTGCAGATCAATTATGGGCTAATTATAATAATTGTTAGAATATGAAGAAGTAACAAGCTAAATTAAGTACGTTTTGAATGTTCAAATTTGTAGTATTCACGTCATAAACAAATAATTCAAAACTATTTTATATATATTTTATTTTCATGAACAAAATTATTATATTTATATTTGATCTTTAATACGAATAGATTTAGCATATCAAAATTACGATGGTAGACATGTCTAAAATAACATTGTTTCTTTTTTTGATTAACAATATGGATCGGTTGAACTGAAGAAAAAAAATAATAATTTGGAATTTTTTTTAAAAAAAATTTGAAAATTTTCAAATATGCCGTTTGCAAAATTTTCTAAATTTGTAGTGTTAATTCTGAAAAACTGGAAAATTTTGGGAAACCCATTTTGGAAAATGTTGTTGTGAAGCGCATTTTGGAAAAAAATTCAATTTTTGGAAAAATTTCAGAAAAATTTCCAAGATTTCACAGCCCCTATATGGCTTGTGCTTTTGAATTTAGACATGAATATATTTAGCATATTTATATTTGATCTTTAACAAACTTAAAATGGGCTACTATTTAGTTTATTAATTTTTTTTTAAAAAAAACAATAGGATTATTTTTTAATTAAAATAAAATTGATTTAACAAAAGTGGTAGCTTTTGTTTTTCAAAAAAATAAGAAATAGTTGTTAGGTGAATACGATTTCGAGTTATCTAAGGCTGGAAAATGAAAGCTGAAAAATAGAAAACGTAGTGAAACAAAAATTCCATTTTCAGAAAATTTTCTACGAAAATTTTGGAACATAGAAAACAGAAATAATAGGAAACTGCCGCTAATTAAATATGCGTTTTACATTGGCAACAAACAAGGAGAAGTAGGGGTGTCAAAACGGGTTTGCGGGCCGGACCCGGCTAGACCCGAAGACACCCGGGTCGGGACCAGACCCGGTCCCGACTAAAAATGGGACCAATCAACGAAAATTTTGAAAAATAGAAAACAGAAATAACAGAAAACTGCCGCTAATTAAATATGCGTTTTACATTGGAAACAAACAAGGAGAAGTAGGGGTGTCAAAACGGGTTTGCGGGCCGGACCCGACCCGGACCTGGCTAGACCCGAAGACACCCGGGTCGGGACCAGACCCGGTCCCGACTAAAAATGGGACCAATTTCTGGTCCCGGTCCCGACCTGTATAAGAAGCCGGGTCTCCGGGTCCAGACCTGGGAAAAATAGACTCGACTTCACTTTATTATTTTTTTCTTTAAATCAAGCCTTCTCTTGCTTGAGTAAGCTCCTACAGCAATACCATAACCACAACAACAAAGTAAACCAGATTTTCTCTTAAAGTCATAGGATAGAATATAGATTATTCTTCATGGACATAGTAATCCAATGCTTAGAAGATTGGTCATTCATAAGAGACCAAAATATGAGCCATTAGTCACTCAACAGTACAAATGGTTCATCCAAATCACGAAAACAGGTTCAAGAAACATGAAACATGTACTTTAAAGAACTACTAGCCTAACTAAATTCATCCATATGTAACACACCTAGTTACATCAAGGGCCAAAAACTGCCGTCTCTACCTCCATCGCCAAATGAGGCATACAAGCTCAGAGGAACAAATGCTTGAATTCACCATTTGCAAGCTGACAAAGCTGATTGTAGGAATAAGTATCTGTCAAATGTGTAACAAAGAGAACCTTTAAGATAGTGCACAAACTTTACATAAACAAAATAAAAGTATATAGCCCTGTGCTTTAGAGTTTTCTTCAAAAGTAGTCTTTTATGATCTTTTTCAGTTCACACACAACACACATATTATATCCCATAAGGAAAGCCAACACCAAGTTCAAGAAAAATGCATTATTGAGCAACAATCCACGACTAAAATCTACAGACAAAAAACCACAACGTTCAATAGAGTCACCAATCACATAAACTTGACAAATTATCCATCCGCGACCTTTCACACACAACAAACATATATAGTCACAAATCCTAGTCCCAACTCACAAACTTGATTAGATACTGCAACAGAGATGAGCATGAAGGAAATTATGGATGCATAGGCTCGTTTAGCTACTGCAATAGAGATGAGCATGAAGGAAATTATGGATGCACAGGCTCGTTTAATCTACTATCCAAATATTTTTGCACTCAACATGCTCGCTACATGAAAACCTTCCGACACGGTCACACCACCAACAAAATAAAGAAATAAAGATGCAATTTCAGCAGGCAAAGGATATTTAATCAACAACATAGACTGAAGTTTGAACATGGAAGAAAAAAGTACCAGACAAACGATTCGTATCTGGAGGAAGAAGAAGAGAGAGCGACGATGAGAGTGAAGAAGAGAGCGATGATCAATGAGGGGAAGAGAGCGACGAGCGATGATGAGAGTGAAGAAGAGAGTGGGGTGCGGCGATGAGAGTGAGGGGTGCGGCGTGATGGAGAAGGGAAACGATCAGTGATGAAATGAAATTGAATGGGTGTTAGGGTTTTTTTTAATTTGGCCGGGTCAGACCCGAGACCAGTCGGGTCCGACCCGAGACCAGTCGGGTCCGACCCAGCCAAACCCTAATCCCAACCCAAAATGGGACTAAAATTTGATCCCAGACCCGGTCCGAAATCTCGGGTCCGGGACGGGTCTGGTCCCGTTTTGACACCCCTAAGGAAGGGTAGAATTGGTAGAAAAATTACATCGGTTCTTGTTCAATTACTTTTTACTCTCAACTATCCGAATGGAATACTAGTAGTACTATAAAGTAACATATGTTCAGTGCAATTTCTAACAACAAAACAAACAAACAATAAACCTAAGAAGAGGCATGGAGGCGAAACTTCTCCAGTTGCGAAATTTCCAATGCCAAACTTTTGTTCAGTTGCAAGTTTGCATGCATTAGTTTCTTGACAAGGTGCCCTTTAGTACTACTACTCGAGTACTTTTGAATGAATTCATCTCCCAGGTCCTTCAGTTTCTCTTCCAATCTCTGGTATTCTTCTCCCTCCTCGTCGATTAACTCGAATCCATCCACCGATCGATCATTATCGTAACTATTTCCCTCTGATTTTGGTGTTCTTACAACACCTTCACCTGCCCTAATCTTCTCATCATTGCCATAATTGTTAGCAGTATCCTCACATTCAACACCTAAATCTTTCTTGTCTTCAGAGTTGTCAGAATTCTGAAGATATACATCAAACTCCAGGTAGAGTAAGCAGTACATGACAGTACCAGCAGAAAGAAATACAGTCAGTAGAGCTGTTACCACAGTCATTTCAGCTTCGCCCGCACCGGACAGCAGCAGAATAGAGATAGCAGCCAAACATCTCTGAACCAAGAAATTGGTTGTTTGATTCATCCCAAAAACCCTACACTAATAAAAAGATTAATTCCAATGTGGTTATTATAAAAAATAAAAATTGACATAATTAAGAAAGAAACAAAAAGACACCAGGCGCACCACCTGTGTAGCCATTATGAGCGGCTAAATGAGCTTACATTTTTTTTATATGGGTTGTACTCGTATCGAAACAGAAAGAAAAAGAAAAAAAAGAAGAAAAAAAACTTACATTGAAATAAGGGAGAAGGTTTGGTTCCAGGAATCTATTGGACCCAGAAAAATCTTGAGGAGTGGAATTAGGCAACCGGTTAGGAAAGGCCAGAAAGGAGGTCTTGAATCTGACCTAAACAGAATCACCAAATTAATCAAAGCAACAGCACAAATTCCACAGGTTTCAAAAGCAAAGAAACATTCTGCAGCTTTCAATCTTTGGATCTCCTTGTCCTCCTCCTCCTCCTCCTTCGAAAGTTTATGTTTTTTAGCTGTCATCACTGCCATGGGAGCATAAACTATAAGTTGTATGAGAGATCATCTTAGGTTAGGAATTGCATAAATAGGTTGTTTTTTACTGACTTTTTAATATTATGCATAGGATTTTGAAATGGAATAGGACTGAAAGTTTGTTGTTAGTCTTCTAATATGATTGGCAAATATGTAAGAGTGAGTTATTGAGCTTGATTAATCTTCTGTGTAGATCAACTTTTTTTTCTTTTTTTTTAAAGCAGAGATGAGATTTGTACTAACTCAACTCTAAACTCTAAACTCTGAATGATATAACAAATCAAACAATGAGGAGAGTGAAAGTTATTTCTTACAACAAAGCCAAAATATGAATCAAATTCCGGTAATTTAACAAACGGACTGTAAGCAGCAGATCCTGGATCCCCTTCGAGATGGATCGGATAGCTCTTTTGGTACAACAAAACGTATGCCAATAACCAATGTCTTTCCTGAGCAGATTCCAATTCTTGCAAACTTGATGCCACTACTTCTACAAGATGAATCACTCATTTGCCTGATTGAAGAGTTTTATTTTTTTGTTCATGACAAATTTTGTGGACCAATTAAACAAAACAAAAATCAATAGAAACTTTCAAATAAGAGGGAAAATTATGAAAAATACCATGAGTCTCACAACAATAAAAGATCCATGGAGTTGAGTTGGTAGTTGAATACCTCCTGTGTGTTGTGCGCTTAATGGAGGCAGGGAGGTGTATTCTTGATTCCTTTCTTTAAAACTAATTGCAGGAGCTATTAATTGATGGAGAAATTGTTCAAGATATTTGTGTACCAAGAGGGAGATCCACCTTTATTTCACTATGGTCCTTGCAAGAACATTTACTCCATAGAAGGGGTGTTCTTTTCCCTCATGGAAACGAGCATCAAATTCAGAACTCAAGATTCTGATGATGGTGTGTTGTGCGCTTAATGGAAAAAAGATGAAGAAAGTGAAAGTGAGGAGATCGGGATGAGAGAGAAATAAAAAATAAAATTAATTTATTAATGTGGTGTTAATTAGAAGGATAGAGAAATAATTGGAACTACCATATTTATCCTTTATGTGTTTTAATGAAATTAATGTAAAGTAAGGACAATTTGTGTCCAATAAAAATGGACACAATACTAACCTGCTCTTAAAGTGGACAGGTTAGCAAAATCCATATATATATATATATATATATATATATATATATATATATATATATATATATATATATGGATTTTGCTAACCTGTATGGGTTTTGCTAACCTGTCCACTATATATATATATATATATATATCTATATATATATATATATATATATATATATATATATATATATATAATTTATATATTTTAATGGAAAGTGAAATATTCTATATATTAAGAGCTTATATCATATTCTCAACTTATTATTTACCTTAAAAAATTCAATTTAAATAATAAATAAAACTTAGAAGAATATTTTTTTTAACATTTACTGATAAAAGTATACAACTATTAAACATAGATCTTTACATATATAACAATTAGGGTTGGGCAAAAAAACCAAAATCTAGAAATTCAATTCGAACCAACCGTAAACTGTACCAAAAAATAGGTTATGCGATCCGAGAAAATAAAATTTTATCTTATCCGTAACCGAATTGAAGTTTTATTTGGATATCAGATATCCAATACGAGAAGTATAAAATAATCGATTAATTCGAACCTAACCGATCCGAATATATATTTATTTCAATTTTATTAAAATAAACCCATAAAAGTGAACGAAAAATTAATTCAAAATGACTTAAATTATTTTGTGTATAGAAAAAAATGAGACAGTCATTGAGGTAGAACTTAATATTTAGAATTATTTAGAAAAAATAATTCTCTAAGTATTTACTTCACCATGGAAAAATTGAAACAAAAATTAAATGATAATAATATCTTGCTATATGTATATTATTTTTGTATAGATATATTATATTTACAAGATAATTAAATTTTCTAAATAATTAAATAGTTAATCGTATAAAAAATTTCTTTTAAATTTGTGTGTAAACAAAATATCTTAGAAGTAAAATATTTTACGGGGGAGCATGAATTTTAAACCTATGCCTCCTTGGTGAAAGATATGATATATTCGTTTACCACTGGACCAACACCTTTCTTATACTAAAATAAATTATTTATGTATATTTGTATACTATATTGTATAAAAATTAATTGTACCTTGAATTAATCCTTCAACATTTCGCTTGATTAGTTCTGAGCTCGATACCATTCTTACACTTTTAGTCGTGTCATCAAATTAACCATACATATAAATTCAGACCATTATCAATTATTAAAAATATTAAACATATATTAGTAATATTAGCATTGGTCATTAATTTAAGATATGGTGTTATTAAAAAATATGGTGGACGTATGTTCATTGTTAAATATATTACGTAAAAAGAAAATAATTATATTATTGTAAAAAAGAATCATGTCATGAAATGAGTAATTAATAGTATATTAATACTTATACTTGCCTCGTAAACCCATGTAAGAAAAAACCATGACAAAAAAGTTTTGAGGCTCTAAATCATCATCCTATAATGAACAAATACTTGAAAAATCTTCAAATATTTGTGTCAAATTCATAAATCGTATTCGATAGTACTTTAATATTTATATAATATTTTTTGTCAGGCCCAGTGGGCTAGCCCATAAGCTCATAGGCTTGGCCCAACCCACCTTAAGCTAAGTTGGGCTTAGACCGATGAGTTTTTTTAAACAACCCATTTGGGGGGATTTTAGGTCGGCCCAACCCAGCACAAGCTCAGGTCTAAATTACATACATGTTACTATTACTATATAATAATTATATCATTTTTTGTTTAGATATATTATATTTTTATATAATATTTACAAAATGATTAAAGTTTCCAAGTAGTTAAATTTAATTTTACATTTTCCAATAGTTAATCTTAAGTCAAACATCTTTTAAACTTGTGTATAAAAAAATCTTTCAAATTTATTTGAAGTAAGATCTTTTACTTGAGCATGTGAAATAACTAAATAAGTACAATCTTATGCATGAGTAATGCTATTAAGATTTTTTACTAACACTAAATACATACATACATGCTATTACTATACAGTAGTTACAATTTTAAAAACTTTAGATACGAATTATAATTTTAAAAACTTTATTACACGAATTATATTTTTAAAAACTTTAGTACACGAATTATAATTTTAAAAAATTTAGTTAATTTTATTTGTAGTGTTTATCTTTTTTTTATAATTTTTTTTTATATTAAATTCAAATTTGAAGTATATGGATTATTTTTAACATACTAAAAAGAAACCTAATGACCTCAGTGGATAAATTTTGTGGCTTCGTTCCTCTTAATAGTTAGTAAACAAATTGTCCACTTAGTAAAGAATGTTAGTAAGAAAGTGTCACAAAGAAAGAACACAAATATGTGTTTATAATGAACACTTTACCATTGCATTCCATTGAATTATAATAATTATTAATCATACTATTTATTCATTTTTATTATATATAATTATTATTTTTTAATATATTTATAAAATACAATCTCAAAATAGAAAATTAATTATTATATTAATAGTAAAAACTAAATAACTAATAGAATATTTTATTAAAAATATTTCAATAACCTACTTAATTTATAATAATAAAAATAATATTTCAATAATTATGTTAGATTTTTATTATTTAAAGATGTAAGAAATTGAGAGATAGAAAATGTACGGATGATGTGCGCCAAAATGAGAGATGGAAAATGTATGGATGATGTGCGCCAAAATGAAAAATATTGGCGCCAAAAACCCCCTCCCCCTCCATGTCCAATTGGCACTTTGCATTAGATGATTCAATTGATCACCCAAAAGATAATATATATATATATGAAGATCACTATTAAAACAAATCATTCAGAACAGCAGGTGCGAACATCTTAGGACATTACCCCTATCCAAATCGAAAATAAAAGCAAATTTTGCTAAGATATGAACCGGGATGTTAAGAGTCCGATGAACGTGATAAAAGTGTTGGAGTCTAGTTTATATTGGCTGAAGGAGAGTTGGAATTGTGCTTGGAATAGAATTCAAGTTACACTAGAAAACCAAATTGAATTGAATTTGCCTTCTTTCATGTTAGCTACCTATAAATAGGCACACTTGGAATAGAAATTGCATCAGTTGCAATGGAGAGCAATTGAGAGAGATTGTGAGAGGGTTGCTCTTGAACATCCTGTGAGAGAGAAGAGAGAAACCAATTTCGCACAAACAGAAACAGCTGTGGAAGAGTCGTCAGTATGACTTCGTTAACTGTTGGATCGAGCTGAAATTTGGACAACAGGTTTGCAACATCTGTTTATTCATTCGGAACGGTTGGATCGGTGAGAAGCTCTCTGAGGTGCTAGAAATCGAGTCTAGACAGAAGCTGTAAAATTTTGGTTATGTTTCTCACTTCTCTATTTTGACTTGTTGTTTGCCTAGATGTTGAGCACAATTTGTGCTACGATTTAAGACTCTCTTGTAATTATATTATTGATCATAGTGGAGCTTGATTGATTGGATTGTGCAAATGGTTTATACCTGTTGAGGTTTTCCACGTAAATCTTGGTGTTCTCTTTTATCTCTTACTGTGATTGTTTGATTGTTACTCATTTTGTGGTGGGGAAAAAGAAATCGATCCTGGACATTACTAGAATCCAATATTCTGGTAACTTAGTGTAGTTAGTTTTTTCCCAACAACTGGTAGCGGAGCGTAAGGTTTGAAAGATGACAGACAACGCGAAGATTGAGCCTTTTAATGAAGAGAATGATTTCGTAGTATGGCAAACAACTGTGATAGATTTGTTGACTATGAAGGATCTCGACGTCGCTCATGATGATAAGAAGCTAGAAGGAATGAAAGATAGTGATTGGGCAACTATCCCGAAAAAAACGAAGAGTCAGATGAGGCTAGCATTAGCTCCATCAATAAAGTATGCTGAGATGGGGGAGTGAACACCAAAAGGAATGTGGGAGAAGCTAGAAAGTGTTTATGCTTCCAAGTCTGTGACAAACAAACATAGTCTAAAGTTAGACTTGTATTCGTTAAAGATGGATGAAGGCACGAGCATTTATAAACACCTGTTAGATTTCAATCGGGTGTTGCGAAAGTGCTTAATACGGGGGAGAAAGTAGAAGATGAAGAGTAAGCGATACTCCTTCTTTCTTCATTGTCTGTGTCATACAAGTCACTGGTGCAATCCCTTACAGTAAGGAAGACAACTTTGAAGAAGGAGGATGTGACGACTTTCCTAATAGATAATGAGAAGCTGTTAGGAGTGGAGAACAAGAATAGTAGTGGCAGACTATTAATTTCAGAAGGGTCATCGAGTGGACGGGATTAACGTGGTAGAAACAAAGGAAGAGGTGCTTCTTCCAGCTATGGAAGAAACATATCCAGTTTAAGACCAAGCGCAGACTACAGTGAGAGAGAGTGCTACTATTGCCACCAGAAGGGTCACATCAGAGCATACTGTTAGAAAATGATGATTGATTTGAAAGAACTGCAAAAGAGTAAAGAAAAGATTGATGCTGCTGCTAAATTTTTGGTATTGCAGAAAAGAGAGGATTCGGTAAGAGATTGGTGATTGTGATGATAAATCTGTCACATTGGTCAATAATAAAAAACTAGAGGTTGAAGGTATTGGCAATGTAAAGATCAAGATGCATGATGGATTGGTGAGAACTCTCGGCAATGTGAGATATGTGCCGAAGTTGAAAAGAAATTTAATCTCCCTTGGAAGATTGGATTCTCGAGGGTATAGATACTCAGCGAGAGATAGATTGACGAGGGTAAACAAAGGAGCAACTATAATCATGAAGGGGGAGCTCGCTCCTAACAATATTTACTGATTGATTGGAACTGCGGTTAAGAGTAAAGTACAAGGTACTTACAAAAGATTGAATGATGGTGATGGCCAGGTAGAGTTACCTAGGAAAAGAGTTAGTTTTGTGATGTTGACCGGCGAGAAAGCGAACTCGACCTCTACTCAGACTGTATGAAGATTGATGATTCCCTTATGGTATGAGCTGGAGGGGGAGAATTGTTGGAATCTAGCTCATATTGGCTGAAGGAGAGTTGGAATTGTGCTTGGAATAGAATTCAAGTTGGACTAGAATTCAAGTTGGACTAGAATTCAAGTTGGACTAGAAAGCCAAATTGAATTGAATTTGCCTTCTTTCATGTTAGCTACCTATAAATAGGCATTCTTGGAATAGAAATTACATCAGTTGCAATGGAGATCAATTGAGAGAGATTGTAAGAGGGTTGCTGTTGAGCATCCTGTGAGAGAGAAGTGAGAAACCAATTTCGTACAAACAGAAGCAGCTGTGGAAGAGTCATCATTACGATTCGTTAACCGTTGGATCGAGCTAAAATTTGGATAACAGGTTTGCAACATCTGTTTATTCAATCGGAACGGTTGGATCGGTGAGAAGATCTCTGAGGTGCTAGAAATTGAGTCTAGACAGAAGCTGTAAAATTATGGTTCTGTTTCTCACTTCTCTATTTTGACTTGTTGTTTGCCTAGATGTTGAGCACAATTTGTGCTGTGATTTGAGACTCTCTTGTAACTGTATTATTGATCATAGTGGAGCTTAATTGATTGGCTTATGCCCATGGTTTATACCTGTTGAGGTTTTCCACGTAAATCCTGGTGTTCTCTTTTATCTCTTATTGTGATTGTTTAATTGTTACTCATTTTGTGGTGGGGAAAAAGAAATCGATACTGAACGTTACTAGAATCCAATATTCTGGTAACTTAGTGTAGTTAGTTTTTTCCCAACAACTGGTAGCGGAGCGTAAGGTTTGAAAGATGACCGACAACGCGAAGATTGAGCCTTTTAATGGAGAGAATGATTTCGCGGTATAGCGAACAACTGTAATGGATTTGTTGACTATGAAGGATCTCGACGTCGCTCTTGATGATAAGAAGCTAGAAGGAATGAAAGATAGTGATTGGGTAACTATCCCGAAAAAAACGAAGAGTCAAATGAGGCTAGCATTAGCTCCATCAATAAAGTATGCTGAGATAGGGGAGTGAACACCAAAAGGAATGTGGGTGAAGCTAGAAACTGTTTATGCTTCCAAGTCTGTGACAAACAAACTTAGTCTAATGTTAGACTTGTATTCGTTAAAGATAGATAAAGGCACGAGCATTTATAAACACCTGTCAGATTTCAATCGGGTGTTGACGAAAGTGCTTAATACCGGGGAGAAAGTAGAAGATGAAGAGTAAGCGATACTTCTTCTTTCTTCATTGTCTGTGTCATACAAGTCACTGGTGCAATCCCTTACAGCAAGGAAGACAACTTTGAAGAAGGAGGATGTGACGACTTTCCTAATAGATAATGAGAAGCTGTTAGGAGTGGAGAACAAGAATAGTAGTGGCAGACTATTAATTTCAGAAGGGTCATCGAGTGGACGGGATCAACGTGGTAGAAACAAAGGAAGAGGTGCTTCTTCCAGCTATGGAAGAAACATATCCAGTTTAAGACCAAGCGCAGACTACTGTGAGAGAGAGTGCTACTATTGCCACCAGAAGGGTCACATCAGAGCATACTGTTAGAAAATGATGATTGATTTGAAAGAACTGCAAAAGAGTAAAGAAAAGATTGATGCTGCTGCTAAATTTTTGGTATTGCAGAAAAGAGAGGATTCGGTAAGAGATTGGTGATTGTGATGATAAATCTGTCACATTGGTCAATAATTAAAAAACTAGAGGTTGAAGGTATTGGCAATGTGAAGATCAAGATGCATGATGGATTGGTGAGAACTCTCGGCAATGTGAGATATGTGCCGAAGTTGAAAAGAAATTTAATCTCCCTTGGAAGATTGGATTTTCGCGGGTATAGATACTCAGCGAGAGATAGATTGACGAGGGTAAACAAAGGAGCAACTATAATCATGAAGGGGAAGCTCGCTCCTAACAATGTTTACCAATTGATTGGAACCGCGGTTAAGAGTAAAGTCCAAGGTACTTACAAAAGATTGAATGATGGTGATGGCCAGGTAGAGTTACCTAGGAAAAGAGTTAGCTTTGTGGTGTTGACCGGCGAGAAAGCGAACTCAACCTCTACTCAAACTGTATGAAGATTGATGATTCCCTTATAGTATGAGTTGGAGGGGGAGAATTGTTGGAGTCTAGCTCATATTAGCTGAAGGAGAGTTGGATTTGTGCTTGGAATAGAATTCAAGTTGGACTAGAAAGCCAAATTGAATTGAATTTGCCTTCTTTCATGTTAGCTACCTATAAATAGGCATGCTTGGAATAGAAATTACATCAGTTGCAACGGAGAGCAATTGAGAGAGATTGTGAGAGGGTTGTTGTTGAGCATCCTGTGAGAGAGAAGAGAGAAACCAATTTCGCACAAACAGAAGCAGCTGTGGAAGAGTCATCAGTACGACTTCGTTAACCGTTGGATGGAGCTAAAATTTGGATAACAGGTTTGCAACATCTGTTTATTCAATCGGAACGATTGGATCGGTGAGAAGATCTCTGAGGTGCTAGAAATTGAGTCTAGACAGAAGCTGTAAAATTCTGGTTCTATTTCTCACTTCTCTATTTTGAGTTGTTGTTTGCCTAGATGTTGAGCACAATTTGTGCTGTGATTTGAGACTCTCTTGTAACTGTTTTATTGATCATAGTAGAGCTTGATTGATTGGATTGTGCTCATGGTTTATACCTGTTGAGGTTTTCCACGTAAATCCTGGTGTTCTCTTTTATCTCTTATTGTGATTGTTTGATTGTTACTCATTTTGTGGTGGGGAAAAAGAAATCGATCCTGAACGTTACTAGAATCCAATATTCTGGTAACTTAGTGTAGTTAGTTTTTCCCCAACAATTGGTAGCGGAGCGTAAGGTTTGAAAGATGACCGACAACGCGAAGATTGAGCCTTTTAATGGAGTGAATGATTTCGCAGTATGGCAAACAACTGTGATGAATTTGTTGACTATGAAGGATCTCGACGTTGCTCTTGATGATAAGAAGCCATAAGGAATGAAAGATAGTGATTGGGCAACTATCCCGAAAAAAATGACGAGTCAGATGAGGCTAGCATTAACTCCATTAATAAAGTATGTTGTGATGGGAGAGTGAACACCAAAAGGAATGTAGGAGAAGTTAGAAAGTGTTTATGCTTCCAAGTCTTTGACAAACAAACTTAGTCTAAAGTTAGACTTGTATTCGTTAAAGATGGATGAAGACATGAGCATTCATAAACACCTGTCAGATTGCAATCGGGTGTTGACGAAAGTGCTTAATACGGGGGAGAAAGTAGAAGATGAAGGGCAAGCGATACTTCTTCTTTCTTCATTGTCTGTGTCATACAAGTCACTGGTGCAATCCCTTACAGCAGGGAAGACAAGTTTGAAGAAGGAGGATGTGACGACTTTCCTAATAGATAATGAGAAGCTGTTAGGAGTGGAGAACAAGAATAGTAGTGACAGACTATTAATTTCAAAAGGGTCATCGAGTGGACGGGATCAACGTGGAAAAAACAAAGGAAGAGGTGCTTCTTCTAGCTATGGAAGAAACATATCCAGTTTAAGACCAAGGGCAGACTATAGTGTCAATCATTTTGCCTCAGTCTAGTGGGATCCATCGATTGCTTCAATCAATTGAAAGAAGTCTTTCAGAATCGTTTCATCACATCAATCCCCATGAAGAAATGTTTGACTACTTTATTCGACATATTTAAGGATCTGGGCGAAAGGTTGAGGTGTTTTGTATATCGATTTAATGTGGAGGTTTCACTGACTCTTAATGTTAATATTGACACGGTAGTACGAGCCCTGAAAAACAATTGAGGAAATGAGAGGTTGGAAGACTCATTATCTTAGAATCCCGTGGAGTTGTTGAAGATGTTGACACTTCGCGTCTTCAAGTGCATTCGAATCGAGGAGGCCGCTGCCAAGAGTCAAGTTAGGGCACCTTAGTCTCCAGCGCCGGTAGTGCATCATCACATCCCGAATCGGAAGCCCACACCCGTCAAGGGAGGTGACCTCTTGGTTAGTCACCGAGGCCACCCTTACACCTCATTGACCATATAACGCGAGGTATTAGCCATAATAGAGCAACGCCGTCTACACATCGCTTACTTGTCGGTGATCGACACAATTATTTCAGGAAAGCATCCTCACCTATATTTTAAATTCCATCTGGTTCACGGCCATCACACCAACAAGTCTCCTACTAGTTATAAACATAAAGAAGTTACTTGAGGAAGGACATCTAAGAGATTTGCGGCTATAGCGAAGGCCCAACACTAGTAGAAAACCCCGCAGTTTCATCAAAACAATCATGGGGATGATGAGGGAGCCAATTCCATGATACGCGGAGGGACGAAAACCCTTTATGTTGGAATGACTAAAGGAGAGAGAAATCAAAACAATGACTTTAAAGGAAAAAGGGCCTTCTGATACGATCCTAGTTTTCTAAGATGCTTAAAATGACGATCTAGTTCTTATTAGACTTGGCGCGCAAAATAAAACGTAAGATCCCACCTTACAATACGCTGTAGAAGGAGTCCACCTTTGAATTTTCCCTTCTCAAGCCCTGAATAGAACCTTGAATAAGAGAGGTTAGGCAAGAGTCCACTCGCCTACGTTCGTCCCTAACGAACCCTAAAAGGAATCCACCCTTTAGCACACCGAACACATAGCCGGCACCAAAGTCCCTTAACCCACAAGAGATCCACTCAGAAGTTAGGACTCCCCGAGATTGAGTCCACAATCCCCGAAATAGAAATTGAGTCCACGATTCCTTATGCTTGAGTCCACAAGCACCAACGCCCGAGTCCACGAACGCCAACACGCTACCTTACGCACCTTCCACGCTTGAGTCCACAAACGCCATGCAAGTTCACACAAATGCTTCCCACGCACCTCTCATGCTTGAATCCACAAACGCCATGCAAGTCACGCCCTAACCGAGTCCACGACTAAGTTAACACAAGAACGGCTTGCTCCGGAGGAGAGTTTGAGAGAGTGGGATAGAAATTTGGTAAAGTGAGGAATTGGGTAAAAACTCTTCTGATTTGATTAATAAAAACTTAGCCTTTAAATAGGCGCAAAATTTACAAGAGTTGTAAAACTAATTTAATTACAAGTTCTAATTAGACTAGGAATAAAAAACCTATCTATAACTTAACTCTAACTTAATTAATTAAATTAAATAAATAAACACTAATTATTATCTCTATCTAACTTGTAAAAAGTCTCCCTTCTTGACCGAATCTTGACTAAGCTTGAAATCGGCTCCTTGGTCAAGTCGCATTTGATTTAGGGTTTCCTTGGCCACACAATTCTCCCCTCGAGCCAACTTGAGTTTGGCTCGAGAGTTTTCGCTCAAACTTGGTCCAACGCTTGCCAATAAACCTCTATTCATATCCCTAGACCAGTTGTGACCAAAACCCATGCGAATCATCTCTTGGCTTGGACTCAATCGGCTGCTGCCCTTGTGCGTGTTGAAAAGTTGCCTCGTGCCAACTTGAATTTCCTTCGTGCATTTATCCTCAAACTTGGGCATGCTCTTCCTAAGACTCCAAATAATATTGTATTTTCTTCAGAAGTTGGATCGGAGTCAATCTTGGTCGATTTGGCTTAGTTATCAAAATCTGGTCCATGCGCATGCGCTAGGGTTCTTGCTGCGTGCGCGCACGCGATGCGCTTGCTGCGCTGATGCTTGATGCACGCGTGGATGTCCTGCCTGATGCGTGCACTCTCGTGCTAAAGGTGCGTGCTACTTCTCGATGGCCTCGCGCCTCACGCTAGGGTTTGCGTTGCGATGCACGTCTTAACCTTACTAGGGTATGCGGTGAGGCTAGGATCGCATCATTCCCTCCCTCTTAAAAAAGATTCGCCCTCGAATTTGCTTCTTCAATAGACACAACCCTAGAACGATCCATAGATGTACTTGAGGGTAATTTTTTTTTTGAGACACCCAAGTTGAAATTGGTGTCTTCAACACTCGGTTAGATTGACCCATTGTCGTCCCTTTGTCGTTCACAACCCATAGATAAATTGTACCGTGCCAAAACATCTTTAAGCTTCAACTCGAAGGAATTATTTGTACAAAATTTACCTATGATCATCTCACAATCCGCTCTATCGACAACGATGTGCTCAAACGACTCAATCGCCCTATCCCCGCGTTTGCTCAAATAAGTCTAAAACGTGAGCGATTGATCCCCTTCTCCTTGACTATTATTGTTGGCAATTAAATAATTAATTTCTGGATCATACTCCTCAACAACCTCAACATACACAAGTAAATCTTGCTTGATAAGACAAAGTCGCAACCATCCCTTGTGGTAAGCCATAGTCAAATCAGTTTGCATTTCTTCCTCCTTGTGTTGCCCGAACAAAACTAATTCATCCTCTTCTGAATTTAATTATTCAATTTCTTGCGTAGAAGAAGAACCAGAGAAAGAAATAATAAAATTAGGGTTAGCAACATAATTCTCTTCTTACGCTCCCAACGCGTACTCATCCTCTTCTTCGAATCCAAGCTCATTATTTTCTTGGAGGCTATTTTATTTTTGTCTCTCATCCGAACTAAGTAATTCAGCCATAGGTTGCATGTAGGGAACTCGCCTTATCAAAAGCAATAAGCCTTTCGTGAGATACTCAACTTCTTTAACATCTTTCGAATCACTATACTCCTTCTCCTCGCCTTCCTCTTTACTTATCGTGTCACCTTCTTGAATAATCATCGTTTTTCTATTAGGACATGCGGCTACCATATGTCCTTGGCCTACGCATTTAAAATAAACAATTTCTTTTGCCGCGATTTTTGTTGGAGTAGGATTAAACTTCCTTCCTTACTCATTTTCCCTTGTGGAGTACTACTAGGATTAGGATTTATTTGGCTTGCTGCTGCCATGCCTTCTTCCTTAGCTAAATTTGACTTCTTCCAAGTTCTAGTCTTAATCGTATTAGAACTAGAAGTCCTTGCCTTCCTTTGCTTCTCGATTTTTGTAGCTAAGTGAAGCATCTCTTCCAACGATCCATAGGTTGTTAACTCTAACCGATCAGCTATCTCTCGGTTCAATCCGCTAAAAAACCTAGCCATCATTGCTTCCATATCTTCCACTATTCGTGCTTTAGCCAACACAATTTATAATTCGTTGAAGAACTCTCCCACGCTCTTTGTTCCTTGCGTTAGGGTTTGTAATCGTTAGTGAATGTCTCGCTGAAAGTGTACAGGAATGAATCTCCTCCTCATCACCATCTTCATCTCTTCCCAAGTGTTGATTGGATCCACTCTGACTCTCACTCGAGTTGGTTTATTTGGTCCTACCAATGGGCGGCGTACCCACTAAATTCAACCGACGCTAACCTCACCTTTTTCTCTTCCGAATAATTATGACATAGAAAAATTGAATTGACTTTCCTCTCCCATTCCAAGTATGTATCCGGACTGTCCGTCCCTTCAAAAGAAGGTATGTTCAATTTTATACTACTAAGGTTTGCGTCAACTCGATCCTCAAACCTTGGTTGTCTCCTTAGTTCGCGTCGCCCACGCCTCTCATAATGCTCATCATTCGACGCTTCATCCTCGGTCCAATACTTTTGCGATGCACGCTGCTCAACTCTCGCCCATGAGGCTCATGCGATGGCTCACGCCTAGGGTTTGCTCTAGGAACCCTCGGCTTACGTTCTTGCCTTTGTGCATCTGACTCTCGACCTTCTTCCTCCCCTTTGGCCATGTTGATATGTGGGTCTTGCACAACATACTCCGAGTCACACGCTCCATGAACATAAGAACTCATCGTTCCTCTTGTGTGTTGCGTGTAATACCTAAGTGGCACTCCTCCTCGTGGTCGCTCCACTAGTTCCTTGAATCGTTCTTCGACCATCTCTTGCCACTTTGCCATGTCATTAAACCTTGTGTTGAGGTTCTTCATGAGAGTTACCAACTCGTCGTTACCTACACCCAAAGACTTGTCCGACATCTTTTGTTCTTTCTTTTGTTGCTGTTTTTTTTTTACTAATCGATTCAAGCAAGTCGACTTAAACAAGGACTCAACTACGACTCAACAACGACTTCAAACAAATCTCCTCACAATCGAGTTGATTTGTTTTTACAAGACACAAAATGGAAATCGTAAAGTAACTAATTTAAAGACACTTTGGGGGACTTAATTTTAAACGACACTATAAAACATAAAGACGCAACAAGATCTAGAACTCCTAGATCGACTCTGACTCTAATTGAAATAACAAAAATAGAAAATGAAAAGATAACTTTGGGATATAGCCAAACCTCGAACACCTTGTGCTCCGCTACCACATGATACGATCCTAGTTGCCTAAGATGCGTAGAATGACGATCTAGTTCTTATTAGGCTTGGCGTGCAGAATAAAACATAAGATCCCACCTTCCAATATGTTGTTGACGGAGTCCACCTTCGAATTTTCCCTTCTCGAGCCTTGAATAGAACCTTGAATAAGAGAGGTTAGGCAAGAGTCCACTCACCTACGTTCTTCCCTAACGAACCCTAAAAGGAATCCACCCTTTAGCACACCGAACACCTGGCTGGAACCGAAGTGCCTTAACCCATAAGAGATCCACTCGCGAGTTAGGACTCCCCGAGATTGAGTCCACAATCCCGGAAATAGAAATCGAGTCCACGATTCCTTATGCTTGAGTTCACAAGCACCAACGTCCGAGTCCACGAACGCCAACACGCTACCTTACACACCTTCCATGCTTAAGTCCATAAACGCCACGCAAGTTCATGCACACGCTTCCCACGCACCTGCCACACTTGAATCCACAAGTGCCACGTGAGTGACACCCTAACTGAGTCCACAACTAAGTTAACAAAAGAACGACTTGCTCTAGAGGAGAGTTTGAGAGGGTGGGATGGAAATTTGGTAAAGTGAGGAATTGGGTAAAAACTCTTCTGATTTGATTAATAAAAACGCAGCCTTTAAATAGGCACAAAATTTACAAGAGTTGTAAAACTAATTTAATTACATGTTATAATTAGACTAGGAATAGAAAACCTATCTATAACTTAACTCTAACTTAATTAATTAAATAAAATAAATAAACACTAATTATTATCTCTATCTAACTTGGACAAAGTCTCCCTTCTTGACTGAATCTTGACCAAGTTTGAAATCAGCTCCTTGGTCAAGTTGCATTTGACTTAGGGTTTCCTTGGTCGCGCAATTCTCCCCTCGAGCCAACTTGAGTTTGGCTCGAGTGTTTTTGCTCAAACTTGGTCCAACGTTTCCCAATAAACCTCTCTTCATATCCCTAGACCAGTCATGACCAAAACCCATGCGAATCATCTCTTAGGGTTTCCTGCCCTTGTACGTACGCCTTGTGCGTGTTGAAAAGTCGTCGTACGCTAACTTGAATTTCCCTCGTGCGTTTGTCCTGAAACTTGGACAGGCTCTTCCTAAGACTCCAAATAATCTTGTATTTTCTTCAGAAACTAGATCAGAGTCGGTCTTGGTCGTCAAAATCTAGTCCATGCACATGCGCGCTAGGGTTCTTGCTGCGTGCGTGCGCGATGCACTTGCTGCGCTGATGCTTGATATGCGTGCAGATGTCCCGCCTGATGCGTGCACTCTCGTGCTGAAGGCACGCGCTGCTACTCGATGGCCTTGCGTCTCGCGCTAGGGTTTGCGATGCGATGTGCTCCTGCGATGCGCGTCTTAACCTGACTAGGGTATGCGGTGAGGCTAGGATCGCATCACCTTCCACCTCGCAAGAGGGACTTAAGATTCGTGTTAATGATTGTAGGAGGGTTGATGTCTCTAGATGATATAATGGTAGGAAGCAAGAGGGGTATTGAGGTGACGCACACAACTTTCGTAGTGAGTCAGGCTTCAAAAGATCACATACTCATGTTTTTTACAATGGAGGATGAGATACGTGTAAGTTTCCTCATAATGATGCATTGGTCATCTCTCGGTGATTGACAATTGTGAGATTAGATAGTCATTGGTAGACAACGGTAGCTTCATAAATTTAACGTCGATGAAGACGTTTGATGTAATTACAATGACGATGGATATGCTAATCACCATGCAAAAGCCCATTTTTGGAGTGGATGGCAAATTGATTCTTTTCTTGAGATGTGTATTCCTATTGGTTCGATTCAAAGAGGACGACACGAGGAGAATAGAAAATTTATTGTTCATAATGGTTGAATTGAAATTACTGTATAACACCATCCCATGGAGACCATTCCTCAACGCTTTCAACATGTCAATCCACCAGCGTTGTTTGAAGCTCAAGTTTGAAACCAACGAAGGAGTAGTACTAGTGGAAAGTGTTATATGGAGATTATAAAGGGAGAGGCAGATCCTTATGTGTGTGTGGTGGAGGATAAAGCAGAAGAGGAGAGAATGAACCAATCGATGGATGTGATGAGGAAAGTACTAGTGGAAAGAGAGCCAGATGGTCATTTCCTACTGGGAAACCTCTACGACTAAGAGAGCAATTAGTTGGTGGAACTGTTGACTAATTGCAAGAGAAATCTCGTGTGGAGGCCTATGGACATGTCAAAGATCAATAGGGAAGTGACATGGCATAAACTTGGGGTGGACCCTAATGTTAAGCCATCGCGACAAAAGCTGATGTCTTTAAGCAATGACAAAGCGTTATCCGTAGAGAAAGAGGTGACCAAATTAAAGAAAATAGGGTCCATCAAGGGATAAAATTCATAGAGTGTTTGGTCAATCCAGTGTTTGTCCCCGAGGCCAACTATGAATGGAGGATGTGCATCGACTTCACGACACTTAACGAGGCGTGCCTTAAGGATAACTATATTTTGCTTAGGATCGATTAACTGGTTGAATTAACGGTCGGATATGAATTTTGTAGCTCGTTGTATGCTAACTTAGGATACCATAAGATCCTGATGGCCAAAGAAGACGAAGAGAAGATCTTTTTTATTACCCCATCAAGAATATACTGCTACACCAACATGCCCTTTGGACTGAAAAATACAAGAACAATATTCCAGAGGACCTCGAACAAGATATTCTAGAATCAAATATGGAGAAATCTCGAGGTGTATATAGACGATATACTGGTCAAGAGCACAAGCTTCGATCAACACTTGAAAGATCTGGAAGAAGTCCTAAGTGTTATGAGAAGTTATGAGATAAGTTAAACCCTAAGAAGTGCTTTTTTGCCTTCAGAATGGGTAGGTTCTTAGGGTATATTGTCAGTAAGAAAGAAATTGAGTATAATCCTTAAAAGTTGTTGGCCATCCAAGAGATGCCATTGCCCAGGAATAAGAAAGAGGTCCAATGGCTAATAGGGAGAGTCATCGCCCTTAGTAGGTTTATATCAAAGCAAGGAGAGAAATGTCTTCATTTCTTTAGAGTTATCAAAAAACAAGCCTCTTTTGGTTGGAGCGATAACAGTGAGAGCTTTCTGAGCGTTAAAGAATTATTTGTCAATAAGCTCGTTACTTGTAAGGACACATGAGAAAGAAGTCATATTCCTATACTTAGGGATAATATATGAGGTTGTTAGCGTTGTGCTAGTGTGGAATGGGGAGGAAAGTCACACGCCTATTTATTTCATTAGCAAAATATTGAGTTGGGTAGAAACTAGATACAACAAGATTGAAAAGGCCATCTTTGGGCTAATCATAATAGGTAGAAAGATTCCTACATATTTTCAGACGCATCAAGTCATTATCTTAACAAACCTGCCCCTGAGAAAAATTCTTCTAAAGTTAAAGAGTTCGGGCAAGATGATTATGTGGAACATAGAATTTAGCCAATATGGGTTGAGGTTACTCCCAAACCAGACCTCAAAGCACAAGCCTTGTCCTATTTTGTAGGAGAATGCGCTTTCATAGTCTCACCAATGGGGCCACCAGAGCAAGAGAAAGATGAAGAATTGAGGCCATAATAGAACATCTACTTTGATGAGGACAAAAATGAAAGAGCAACGGGTGTGGGGATCATCTTGAAAGGACCCAACAAACTTATCTTTCGATACGACATCCGCATCTTGCGAACAATTATTAACAACGTGGCAGAGTATGAGGCATTGTTGGCAGCACTTGGGATAGGAAGTGTCGTTAGATGTGACGATCGTATAACAAGAAATCACCCCGACTCCTTAAGCATTTATGGAGACTAGAAGCTGATCATGGATCAAGTCAACAAGGAATCCCAGGCAGTGGATCCCATCTAGATGATGTATCAAGATAGAGTCAATGAGGACTTAAAAGAGATGAGAGAGAAAGGAATGAAGGTCACCATCCAACACGTCTAGAGAGAGAACAACGCGGAACTAGATGAAATGGCTAAGTTGGTTGCAGACCAGACTCTAAGATACCAAAGGGAATTTACGTAGAGTAGATCCCTTTCCCAACCATTAGTGTAAGTCAGAACTCTTCATTTGCGCTAAGACAACACGAGTTGACAGTGGCTTATATCGGAGAAAAGGAAGGAGATTGAAGAAAGCCAGTGATGGACTACATTATAAGGGGAGACTTGCTAGAGGATAAGGAAGATGGAAATAGGGTAATCAAACAGGCGACGAGATGTGTAGCCAAGGAGGAATGTGCAAGAGTTGTTTTTCTAATCTCGTTACAAAATATGTGTCCCAAAAGGAAGGAGAGTACATATTCGATTGGACATATTTTGTGGTTGTTTTTACCACCTGTTTTCATGCAATTTGAATGATGATTCTACTGATTAGAGTTGTTTATCTCTACATTTTGCAGAAAATAGTCATGGAGTAATTAAATGGAAAAAGGGGTAGGAAAGAACAAAAATCTAGGCGAAGTTGTGCAGACACCTTTCTTGGTCGATCTCTTGACCAAGAAAATACTCCTAAGAAGATAAAGAATCCAAGTCCACTTGCGATTCTTGAAGACAACAGTACTAAGGAGTCTTGCGCGATTGTTCCAATTGGATTATCTCCAAAAGAGTTGTAACCGTAAAATTCTCTCATCAGCCAGCATTTTAGACCTCTTATAAGAGAGCAAGAGTGTTAAGACACAATTCTACTTTATGATTTATTTATATTTTTTTTCCTTAGAGAATTTTTTCCTAGGAGAAAAACTATATAAGTCTCTCTAGGGTTTTGAGAAAGGGACCTCTTCCTTCTCCTCCGTTTTCGTTCTGTTTTAAATTCCAAACTCTTTTGCTCCTTCGTTTTCTTCATAGAAACTAAGAATTCGATTCATGCATTTTTATCTTTTATTTTCATCAATCATAAGCATGTATATCTAAATACATCTTTCTTAGTAGAAGCGTTTAAAATATGATTATGAGTTTTGCATGAGATCTAATTGTTCTTAATTAGTCTTTATATATGCATTTAATTGATCTCCAATATAATTTTATTGCACTTATTTTTTATTTTAGATTTGGCCAATCTAGGGTTGAATTGATTTTAGCAAGTGTCATTCTTTTTTGCTACGCCAACCCTTTCTTGGGTCATTTACGGGCCAAGAATATCAAAGTAGATAGCTAGCCCTGAGAAGCTAGGGAGAAAGATTAATCTGACTTAGTCCCGATTGACAACCGAGGATCCTAGGTTAGGAGTTGTCTTCCCCTAGTTAATAATCAATCACTTTTATTAAACTCTTTAACTAGCAAGGTACTAGTTGATTAGAAATCGTCTCTAAGTGCACCTGAGGTGGTTTTGATTAGAAGGGAAGTATGGACTCTAAGCGTACCAGAGTCCTATAACAACTCTGTAGATTGAAGATGAATAACCTTGCATCGATGATTACTACTCATGAATCATAGCTTGTTTGAGCTGCTACTAGGAATCTTTTACCATATTGTTTATTCTTGACAACTTTCTTGACTTGGATTTTATATTTGTTTTAATTGTTTTTTTTTAATTCATAGTTTTAAATAAAACCCCCATAATTTCACCTAAGTGTTACAATTGGTCTTTTCAAGTATTTACGAAAATCATATCATTGCTCTCTGTGGACGAACCTCTTGCTATTATGTACACTTAATTTTGTGCTTAGTAGGAAGTTGTATTTCTTATTTATTTTTGACAGAGTTGACGCCCATCAATCTTGGTAGAGATACACAAGGGAATTTATGGCATGCATCGCCATAGACTTTTCCAAGGGGTAATCGCGTGATCGTTCCGGAATAATGGGCGAGCATCATCATGGTCCAGCTCTCTTCTTGAAACACCTCCTTGCTCATCTTCTCCTCAATCCATAGGGTGATCTTCTTGGCCATGCTCCTCGTGATTGGTTCTCTTGGAGCCACATCTTATTCTTCAAGGTTTAATGTAGGCTTGATCGCACCATCACCTCCTCCTTTGAAAGGATTCGTCCTCGAATCCATTCCTTCAAGCTCTTCATTTCCTACATCACAAAGAGTCAAGTCATTAATGTGAAACAAATTGCTTATGAATCCACAATCAAGAGCCAAATCAAGAATGTAAGCGTTATGATTAATCTGTTGTAGAATTTGGAAGGGTCCATCGCCACGGGGGCTTAGTTTTCCTTGTCGTTGTTGAGGGAACCTCTCCTTTCGCCAATGCAACCAAACTCATTGCCCGGGTTCAAAGGACGTGGGCGTCTTGCCTTGGTTTCGCTTGTTGGCCACTCTTTCGTTCATGAATTCAATGTTTGCACGCACTTGCTCGTGTAACTTCTTGACCTCTTCCGCCTTAGTTTTGCCATCTACACACTCAAGTATACTCAAAGGCAAAGGTAAGAGATCAAGAGGGGTTAGGGGTTGAAACCCATATACCACCTCAAATGGGGAGAAACCAATAGTAGAGTGATGTGCATGATTATATGCAAATTCAATGAAAGCAAGACTACCTTCCCATTTGGTGCCATGTGTGATATAAGGGCCTTATCAATGTGTGTCAATCATCACTCTTAAGAGAGACCCTAAAGTCCTATTGACTACCTCCGTTTGTCCATCCGTTTGTGGGTAGCATGTAGTGGAAAATAGGAGTTTAGTGCCTAAGTGAGACTACAATGTGCGCCAAAAATGACTCAAGAACTTAGTGTCATGATCACTAACAATGGTCCTAGGTATACTATGAAATCGTACCACATGTTGAAAGAATAAGTGAGCAATGCGTATGGGATGCCTATCCCAAGTGCTGCCAACAATGCCGTACCACATGGTCCTAGGTATACTCATGGAATGTAATCAGTCATTTTAGAAAAATGGTCTACAACAACAAAAATAGAATCATTTCCATGCTTAGACCTAGGCAATCCCAAAATAAAATCCATAGATAAATCAACCCAAGGGTGGCTAGCTACGGGTAATGACATGTAAGATGTATGATTCATGGATGTCGATTTGGCCTTTTTGCATACAAGACAACGAGCAATTATTTTGGACACATCAACTTTCATTTTCAGCCAAAAGAAATGCACTTTCAATGCATGTAATGTCTTTGTAACACCAAAGTGACCATTTAATCCACCCCCATGGGCTTCCAACACAAGCAACTCACGAATACTAGACTTAGGAATGCAAAGACGCTTATGCTTAAATAAAAATTTATCATGCTTCACAAAGTGCAAATATGGTCCTTTATCACATGCCACATAAATGTCACATAATTGCTCATCATGCTCATAAAGATCCACCAAATGCGCAAACCCAAAAATCTTAACATCAAGAGAAGAGATTAGCATATACCTCCTTGAGAGTGCATCCGCGACCACATTCTCTTTACCCTTCTTATACTTGATAGTGTAAGGGAAAGCTTCGATGAACTCCATCCACTTGGCGTGTCGCTTATTGAGCTTTGCTTGTCCTTGTAGAAACTTGAGGCTCAAGTGGTCGGTGTGGATGGCGAATTGGCTTGGGAGAAGGTAATGCTCCCACACCATCAAAGACCTCACAAGTGCGTACAACTCCCGATCATATGTAGAGTAGTTAAGTTGGGCACCGTTGAGTTTCTCACTAAATTACGCAATGGGGCGTCCTTCTTCGGTGAGTACGACCCCGATGCCAATGCCACTAGCATCACACTCAAGCTCAAAAGCTTTGTTGAAGTCGGGGAGAGCAAGAATAGGACTCCGCATGAGGAGTTCCTTGAGCTCTTGGAATGCCTCCTCTTGTCTTGTATTCCACACAAACGGCACATTCTTCTTGGTTAGCTCGTTGAGGGGTGCGGCGATGGTGGAGAAGTTGGGCATGAAACGTTGGTAGAAACTAGCTAGGTCATGGAATGACCTCACTTCACTAGCATTCTTGGGTTGTGGCCACTCCCTAATGGCCTTCACTTTCTCTTCATCCACTTGGATGTCACAAAGCCAAGAAAATGCACTCTATCCAAACAAAACTCACACTTAGCCAATTTTGCATATAATTTGTGAAGCCTAAGTGTGTGAAGTATGGAGCGCAAGTGATTAGCACGTGCTTCAATTGAAGGACTATAGATAAGTATATCATCAAAGTATACTACAACAAAATGTCCAATAAATTCACACAACACATGATTCATCAAACGCATAAACGTACTAGCTGCATTAGAAAGACCAAATGACATCACAATCCATTCATATAATCCATACTTGGTCTTAAATGCGGTTTTCCATTCATCCTCCTCATGCATACGAATTTGGTGGTACCCACTCATCAAATCTATCTTAGAATACACTTGGCTACCACTCAACTCATCCAACATATCATTAAGGCGAGGAATGGGATGACGATACCTTACAGTGATCTTGTTAATGGCTCGACAATCTATATACATACGCCATTTTCCATCCTTCTTAGGTACTAGTAGCACGGGAATGACACATGGTGACATACTTTCTCAGATATGCCCCTTGCTCAAGAGTTCGTCAACTTGACGTTGGAGTTCCTTGGTCTCCTCCAAATTGCACGGATACGCGGGTCGGTTGGGTAATGTCGAACCCGGAATAAGGTCGATCTTATGCTCAATGCCGCGGATTGGAGGTAATCCTTGTGGCATTTCCTTTGGAAACACGTCATTAAACTCCTACAAAAGTGAAACAATTGGATTAGGTAGAGAAGAAAGGTTAGTGTCAACATTTAAGCAATGTGCTTTGTACCTAAGTACAAGGAACATTTTGTTGGAATGCAATGCATGCCTCACATCCCTTCCTTTTGCAAGTACACTCAATGATTTGGCGTTTCCCTCACTTCCATGCTTGCTCTTTCATGGGGTGTATTTTGCTCACTTCCTCTCTTTTTCTCTCCACTCTTTTCCCCTCACATTCACTCTTGCTCACACCCAATACCATGCTTACTCTTTTCATGGTGTGTTTTGAGCTCTTTACTTACTATCTTCTCTCCACTCTTATCTCTCAAACTCCTCACAATATGGAATTCAGCGCTAGCCTTTTCCATTTGTTTTTTATCCTCATGGACTTGAGATGGAGAAAGAGGTAGAATAATGAACTTCTTACCGCAGTAGGTGAGCTGAATTTTATTGGTGTGCCCATCATGGATCACCTTCCTATCAAATTGCCATGGACACCGCAAAAGAAGATTACTCACATCCATTGGCACCACATCACATAATTGCTCATCCTCATACCCTCCCATCTTGAAGTTCATAAGCACTTGCACCTTGACCTTAACCTCTCCATCATTATTAAACCAATGAAGGGAATAAGGCTTTGGATGGGGTGTAGTTGGCAAACCCAACTTGTGCACTAGAATGTGACTTGCGGCATCAACAACACTACCATTATCCACAATCATGGATATGATCTTACCATGCACCTCACATCTAGAATGGAAGAAGTTTTCCCTTTGCTCAACACATGCATCTTCCAACTTGGCATGTGCACTCAAACTCCTCCTCACAACCAAGGTCATGGCCAAAGCCGGGTTAATTTCTTCCCCATCACTACTCATTACTTCTTCCTCTTCCATACAAACCTCCTCATTAATAACCTCATCTCCTTCACTATTCGTCTCATACACTCCCTCTCTAATGACAATCACCCTCTAGTTTGGGCATTCGGAAGAGATGTGCCCTCTCCCACGACACTTGAAACATTCAATGTTGGAAGAGTATTTTCTAGGTGGTGCATTGGAAGTGTTTTGGTTGTTTGGTCTTGTAGTAGGAGGTGGGCTGGTGTAAGGTGTGTAAGGCTTTGGTGTTGGGGAATTTGGTTTGGGATACGGTGGGTTTTTAGGTTGATCTTTTTGGTATGGTTTCCATGGTGTCTTGGAAGGATTTGAGTATGTGTTGGTGGTGTTGGTGTTTCGGCTAGGAAAATTCTTTCTTTTGGTGGCCTCATGTGCTTCTACCTTGAGTGCATAGTGTAACATAGGTTGTAAATTCACAAAATCACGCAATTCAAGTTTATATCTAATTTTCTCATGCACACCATTTAAAAAGCGGTCCATGGTTACCTCTTCGTCTTCTTGGGTGTTGGTTTGGGTGAGAAGAGCCTCAAGCTCGTTGTAGTAGTCGCCCGCGGACTTGGTTCCTTGTTTAAGTCCTTGCAACCAGTTTTGTAAGTCCCTTTTGTAGAAAGATGGCACAAATCTCTCCCGCATGACTTGTTTCATCTCTTCCCATGTTCGGATAACCATTGCCCCATACCTCTCCCTACAAACCTTCTCCCACCAACTCACCGCATATCCATCAAATTCCATTGCGGCAAGCTTCACTTTCTTGCTTTCCGAATATTGGTGGCAATTGAAAATGCGTTGGATCTTTCCTTCCCACTTGATGTACTCTGAAGGGTCCATAGTACCCTCAAAGATAGGAATTTGAACCTTGATGCTATTTAAATTGTTATCAACCCAGGGTTCTTGAAACCTTCCCCTCCTCACTCTATTCATCTGCACCCTCTCCTCATTATCATCAAAATAATCATTTTCTTATTCATGAACCTCCTCATAAAACTCCCTATCATGATGAGGCGTAGTAAGACCTTGTAGGTAAGGAACCAAGGCTTGGTGAGGTACTCGTTGACCCCTAGGAAGTGGCACACTAGGAAATGTTGGAGGTTGACCACTTGTGGTCGGATGGTTGGCGTGGAAAACATTATGGCCGCTATGATGTTGGGCAAGATGGCCTTGAGCTTGGAGATCCTTGAGCACATAAGCATGTGCTTCGGCATTGACAAGACCTCTTCCCTTTTTACTTTTCCTTTATCTGTTTTTTTTTTGAAACTTCACTTTTTACTCACAATGAATTTGTTTCTTTTCTTTTCCCTCTTTTTTTTTTTAAAATGTAAAATTCAACTTGCTTTGCAAGTCATAGTTGCAGAAAAATTGCTAGAAAATCTGCAGCTATGTGTTCCTTTTCTTTTCTTTTTTTGATGTAAGTGAACAAGTGAGTGAGTGTAAGTTATAAGGAAGAGAGGAAAATTAATGGATGTTGATTTTAAACACAAGGTACAAAAAATTTGATGACAAGAATGGATCAAACACAAGTTTTCTTCAACTTGCTTAAGAACACCCAAGAACATTGCGGGAAAACTTCAATTTTGCTTCCGGAGTGGAAAAATAAGTACGAAATCCAAAATTCTCAGATTCAACACTTTGGATGCTGATTTTAAACACAATGTACCCCTAGGAAGTGGTACAAATGGTAATTCTCAAATTCGTTAATCAAATGATGTGATTTCTTCACCAAAAGTTCAGCAAACTCAAGATAATCATAAACGACACAATACTTGAAGGTTTCATCCAACAATTTTGGCTCAATTTTGAATAGATGCAAAACATAAAAATCTAAAATTTAAAAATCTGGAAAACTCAAGCAACTAGCTCCGCTACCACTTGATGTGATCCGACCTCATTTTAATGAGTCAGATCGTGTCAATAGATCTAGTGTGAGTTTCCCGACAAAACCTATTCAAAATCGAACAAGAAAACGTAAGGAAAATGGAGAATCGGAGTTGAAAAAGATGGAGAAAAGTGCAGCAGAACTTGGTGAATTTCTAGGCAATTTTAGGAATGATTTGTGGTTAAAATTCAATTAGAAACAATCAATCAACAAGAGAACAATCAATTCAACTTATATTAATCATCCTCCAAGTGGGAATCCAAGATATTTAAGCAATTAAATATTCCCAAGTATTCATTCAATCCAATACAAAAGGAAATTAAAAGGATAGAGATTAAAAGGAGTTTTACTTCTAATGGGTCAAGAAATATCCAATGCTTGATCCTCACAAGTTGAGTTCTTGGTGTTTAGAGGGAGGAGTGCTCTCAACTCTAGCAATAAACACTTGACAAAAACTAAGGAAGAAAAATGAAGGAGAAAGCTATTTATAGGTGATGGGAAAAGCCTTAAAACAAGCTTTCTCGGAAGCTGGAGGCACCTCTAGCGACATACCGTTAGAGGCTTAACGGTATGTCGCTAGCCTCGCTTTAGAAGAAATGTTTTTTGTCTTCTCCTGGCGGTATGTCGCTAGGGACTTTTCCAAGGGGTAATCGCGCGATCGTTCCGAAATGATGGGAGAGCATCGTCATGGTCCGACCCTCTTCTTGAAACACCTCCTTGCTCATCATCTTCTCCTCAATCCATAAGGTGATCTTCTTGGCCATGCTCCTCATGATTGGTCCTCTTGGTGCCACATATTGTTCTTCAAGGTTTAATGTAGGCTTGATCGCATCATAAGGTCAACACGCCACTATTAGTCTTCACCCGTGCTCAGACTTTTTTTCTTGTTGAGCAATTAATAACACTCTCCCAAAATACCTCAATATGAGAGAAGATCTTGGTCATTCCAACCCGATTGATAAGCCAACGTGAGGCTAGTCCCCTAATGGCACCCATCCCATAGGCAGGTATGTACGCACCTCATTTGTCAGGTGCATTAATTGCTCGCCAACCTACATTAAATGCATCACCCAAATTGATTAGACCATCGTGACACCTAGACTTCTTACAAGCTGAATAAGCATATTGGGAGATAAAACCTACTAGTGATCATGATTATCCCTACCCATTATCTTGGATCTCTCACTATAAATACCCCCTCATAAATCCTCATAAAAGGGAGTTCATTGGATTTTAAGACACTCAGCTACCATATTCGTTAAACTTTATTATTCGCATACATCGCACACCATAGATAGTTCCCGGCAGAACCCATCAATAATCTAGACCATAAATATTCTTGATTTTTCATACAAAGTGCTAACTTGATTGTTGGAGTGCTAACGTTCGGTTATACACCCTACCACTATGCACGAATTCCATTAGAGATAAACTCAAAGCTAGTTCCGTCATCGCAATAAACTAGACCTTTCAACGTCATCCTAATCAAAAGACCAACCTGATACGATCCTAAGTGGCTAGGATGCGCTTTCTGACGATCTAGTTCAAGTCTGGATTTCAATGCGGAAATAATAACTCTCTTGACACTTAACCCTCCTAATAACTTATATTAGGAAAACTAAGTCCTATCAATAGAGGTTCTTGAATCGAATCCTTAACCCTCTAATCAACCTGTGATTAGCAAACTAAGGTGAACGATCAATGGGGTTTTGAACTTTCGGATTTTACTTGTTTAATCGAATGTTCCAACTCAATTAAAGACAAGGTTCTTCACTAGAACAATTTGGGAGAAAAATCTCTGGTTTTTAATTATCAAAATCGGGGTCTCTTAAAATGAGCACAAAAGGCTCTATATATAGGCAAAGCCTAAGTACAAGTTTAACTATAACTATAAGTTCAAATACTACTAGGAATAGAAAACCTAATCTAAGTAAAAGTAGAACTTCTATTCGTATAATAACTTTACAAAATGATTAATAAATATAATAAATACATTCTAGAACATCCTAGAAGCATTCGTGTCATCAGGCCAAGGTTTGGGCCGAATTCTCCAAGTCGCGGGCTGCTCGCGTTCACACTGCGCAGTAAAATGTCGACCCATGCTAGCTTTCCATCCACTCGTCCGATTGGGCTGAAACTTGTCCCATTAGAAAGATAACATCTAGAAATAGTGTACAGGCTCCTCTCTTCCTGGTCCAGTCCTCACTGGTCTGAAGAATTGTCGTTGGCGTTGATGGACGCGTTTTGAAGTCCTTGTCCGCGTAGGATTGCTGTCAGCGAAAATTTCGCGAGCCATAACAAACAAACGGCTCGTGAGTTTGATCTGAAATTTGGATACAATGTAGAAAACATCTCGAGGTTTCATAAACATGTTCGATCGCATGATTCTGACTTCTGTAGCTCCGTCTAGGTTCGGACGAAGTCGCCTGTTGCGTCTGCGCCTACAACTCTTGCGTGCGAGATTGTTATCTCGAACCTTCTTGAGATCTACTAGTCCAAATGCTCTGAAACTTGGACACAAAAATCCTAATACATCAATGGATCTTGTATTTACTTTGGATCCTCGATTGGAGTCGTTCTTCCATGGGTTGGCTCGGATGGAAGTTAAACCTTACGTTAGGTGCTTCCAAGCCACCTTCCATGTCATCCTTCGCATGAAGGCTTGATGAAGTAGCATCTACTGCCTTGTATCCATGTCTAGAGGTTGTATTAACCTCACTGGATACTTTGCAATGTCTTGGGCTTGACGCTTTGGGTTGATTGGCCTTGGTTGCAAGGCGTGTGCACGTTGTGCGTGCGCTAGGGCTTACCTCGGGGCTAGGATCGTATCATTCCCTTCCCCTTCGAAAAGATTCACCCTCAAATCTGCATCTAGACCTGCACCACAATACCTTAAGTTAGTAATATCAAAGTAAGCACAAAGCGAACCATACCAACCTCGCAAATTCAACTTGGCGGCTATGTCTCTTCACTTGAACTTGGCTTGGAACCCATGCTTGGTGTAAGCACTGCCAAATCCAAGCTCCTAACTTGAAGGATTCGCTCATCCTTCCTTGATATCTCAAAATCGCAATCTTAACATGCAAACGCATACCGTAGGGTTTGGCTTGTCCATGGGCTATCCGCATTACTTCGGTCCCTTTGCTACCACTTATACTAAATAATACACTCAAAGGCAGCAATATTAAACCGAATAATGTTATATGAATGAAACCATATATGAGTTTAAGCAATAATCCAAAAACAATAGCATGTACCGAAAAGTAGTAAGGAGATAAAATAAATGGAAGAAATTCCATCCAAGTAGACTTATACTTACAAACCGAAACATGGCATGAGGACTCAAACGTTTGTTGCTCCACTTAGCTTAAAACTCCAAATTGTGGTTGACAAGATGTCTCAATTTGCATTGGCGTAATCGGCCTCCTCCACAATTCCTCCCTTGAGTCGCTAAGTGACTCATTCCTATGATTACTAACAACACTCCAAGGAATAAAATATGAAAGCATAACATCCTTGAGAATTATGTTAGTAATAGTTGTAAACCGATGATGCATCAAACCATAATGTGACCAATGCGCAACCAAATTGTGCAACGGGTAATACAACCAACATATGCGCTCATACTTTCTATGATATCCTTTATGCATATAGAACTGAAGTTTAACTAAATAATCATTATAAGTGCTATAAAATCTAGAATTATTAGCACAAGGATTAGATTCGTGTGAAAACCCAAGCAACTTTGCGAAAAAAGGATTTTCCACCAAAACTACTATCAAAACTTAAAGAAACATCATATGAAGACATAACACTCCTAAAAACCAAGTTAGTAATTTTAATTATACCATTGTAACTCACCAAACAAGTATCAAACGCATCATGCTCATCAAAATTCCGCAAAAGGTCATGTGACCTAAATAAGCGATTGCGCTTGAATAGGATTCCCTCAAGTCCAGTCGACTTACCCACAAATTTAACATTAAATTCACACATGTAAGAATAATTAGGTAATGTAAATGCATGTGAAAATCCAATTAAAATTGTGTTAGGGACAACACAATCCATGCCTCTCGGTCTAGCCAATATGCCACACTTTTTGCACTTTCGCGAGTAATTTTCAAAGGCATATGACTTGACCTTTGGTCCTTGCATATAATCATCATCAATTAAATTAATTTTATAACCAGAAGTATAAAAATTAATGATGTTTATATACTCACTCAAATCAAACCTAAGGGAAGAGAACCATACCATACCCTTTCAGTTAGGGTTTGCCGAAATAGGCACCATGGATGCGCAAAGCTCTTTCCCTCTTCTTGGTGGTAAGGTAAGAGGCTCCTCTTCTTTCAAAAACCTTCTCTTGTTCTGAACATTAGGATAAACAACAATGGAAGAGAAAACAAATGAGTTAGGGTTAGGAAAATCTAAGCGCAATGGCCAAAAATCTAGTTTTTGGTGGCTTGCATCAAAATAGGTTTTTCGGTCACATAATGCTTCCCTCTCTTGTTCTCTCTTGGAATAAACACTCATCTCTCCTTTTTTGAAAATGCCACCCTCTGCATGCTCTCTATTTTCATGCAAGGGTTTTAAACTCTCACCTCTTTTCCCATGCTCGCTCTTTTCATGGGGGCTGTTTTTGACTTCATCTCTTTTCCCATGCTCACTCTTTTCATGGGGGCTGTTTTTCTCACTCTCTTTCTTTTCAATATCTCTAGCGACCTCCAATTCGGCATGAGACTTCTCTAGGTATTGTTGATCTTCAAGGATATGAGTAGGATTTAATGGTGCAAGTGTAAACCTTCGACCATTCTTCACTAGTTTGTACCGATTGCTCCTTCCTTCGTGATTGCCTTGTCTATCATACTGCCATGGCTGTCCAAGTAGTATGTGACTTGATCGCATAGGCACCACATCACAAAGGATCTCATCCTTATAATTCCCAATAGAGAAAGAAACCAAAACTTGCCTTGTTACCTCAAACTCTTCACCGTTGATCATGCATTGCCGCAAGTAAGGTTTTGGGTGGTTCACAGTTGAAAGATCCAACTTATGTACAAACAAGGTGCTTGCACAATTCGTCGAATTCCTAGTATCAATGACCAATGAACACTTTCCCCCTTTGACTCGACAACGAGTGTAAAATAGCCCTTCTTTTTGCTCACTCACTTCCGCCTCTCCTTGTAGTGACTAGCGTCCTAGCATTATCATGCTTTTTGGATCCTTGTGTACAAGTCGCTTGACTATCATGCACCATATTGCGCATTAGGGTCTTGTTCGGTGGCGCGCATCTAGGGTTTGCCTCGGTAACCTTCGATTCACATGCACGCCATGGTACTTCCTCTCCTCTGTCTTTATCTCTCTCGACTAGATCATCAAGTGAACTCTTATTTTTATTATCTAGTCATGGCATACCAAATGCGGAAGAACTTGAGACATGTCTAATGTTAGCGCTTTGGAACATGCGCTCCTTTAACATATAGACCTTGATCGAGTTAGCACTACTCAGTTCAATCACGCTTTCAAGTTGATCATTAAATTTGTTGAGAATTCTCATCACTTCTTGCTCCTCCTCTTTGCTTAAAAATTGGTTCGTCATATCACCCGGTGAGTGATTCGACATGATTCCTGAAAGTTACAACACACAAAACAAACAAAGCGTAAAGTTGTCCTGAGCTAACACTCCCTCACGTGTTTACTCTCGTGTTTAATCTCTCTATTAAGCTCACCAAATATCCCTCAAATCTCTTGTGTTTGTTCCTGTGAGAACCGATTAGGGTAGACTCGAGAATTTTGAAGAAAAGCTTCCAAGGAAATTTCAAAGACAACTCGGATAGAAAGAATTTTAGATGCTTAATAAATAATATAGTCGATCAATCAACTAAATAATTACTAGGCTGGAATGGAAAGACTTATAATTCAGAATCAAAGAAAAGCTAAAAATAAAATAGGAAGACTCAAATAAATTCACAAAAGATTGTGTAAGTGTGTGATTCTCGGTTTTGTGAAATTAGGGTTTGTGTCTTGCAAACTTGATAACTTTCAACTCCGAACTCCAAATCGAATGATTCTTTTTGATACGGAAATATAACACCTTCAAGTATCTTGTATTTTGTTTTTATTTTGATTTCAAGCTCTGACATTTTTTGCATTTGAAATTGTTTCTGTTTTCGAATTTTTTTTTTTACTCTTTTGAATGAAACTAAATAACAACTAAGAATTGGACACTTTGGATTTTTATGACTTTTTGTGACTCAAAACAGTACCTAAAATAAAGAAACTTTGGGGACTATTTTGTTTTTAAAATGACACAAAAATAAAAGGCACACACAAGACGTAAAACTAGATCTAGGGTTTCTAGATCGACTCGACACACTAACACAATGGGACTTAAGGAGATTGATATAGATCGGATATAAGAAGATCAATCTCAAAAATTGAAAACTAAATAAAAACAGTAAGGATAGATAGGATAGTTACCAAACGTTGAACACCTTTGCTCCGCTACCAACCGATAAGATCCTAGGTGGCTAGGATGCGCTTTCTGACGATCTAGTTCAAGTCTGGATTTCAATGTGGAAATAATAACTCTCTTGACACTTAGCTGATGCGAATCCACGCATCCAGGTGCCTTTACCGCCAGCTGGTCCAATGACTCGAGCAAGGGCTCAAAAGCTTCAAGACCGATTGTCATCTCTCATTCACAAAGAGCTGGAATCTGAGATGACAAGTGAGAAAGCTACACTGAGAGAGAAGACAATAAGAGTGGTGAATCTTCTCACTTTGGGCTTGACCGATGATCCGTCTGATAGAAACGGCATGGAGCCGATTCACATAAACGGCATGGAGCCGATTCACGGAAACGACACTTGACAGTTTTCATCCAAACGGTATCTGTCCGATTCACACAATCGGCACTTACCGTTTTGGTCAAAACGGCACTTGCCCGTTTTACTTAGCCGTTGCCGTTTCCATCATCTGTCGCGCATTTCGATTGCTGTTCCCTTTCCGCGTCACACTTATCTGCCATTTTTGTTGATAACGGCTCCTGCCCGTTTCGCCTGTCCTAGAAGTTGACGCGCGTTGACTAGTCTGTCTTTAGCAAGGCTGCGACCTTCCATTTATTCTAGCTTAATTAATTAGACACTTTAATTAATTAGTTAAGTATTTTACTTTATTTATTATTCCTATTATGGAATTAGGGTTTGCTTGTAACTATTATATAAGGAGTCGCTTGGCCTCCTTAGAAACTTGGCTGTTATTTGATAAATTGAGATATTCTCTTCAATCTCCGCCCCTTGTTCAAGTTGGTTGAACCTTGTTCTTCTTGAGTCCGCAATACTTGAGTCGTATACAAGTAAATCTTGGAATTGCATCTTACTTGTTGTTTATCTTCTTGTTCGGACTTTGGTTGGCTGTTGCTTAGCGTTCAGCAGGTCTTAGTTGTGCAAGTTTACCATTCACAAGGACCCTCTCTTGTTCGGATTTTGGTTGGCTGTTGCTTAGCGTTCAGCAGGTCTTAATTGTGCAAGTGAGTTCTATCTATTCTATCTATTCCGCAGGAAATCCATCTTTGAACAAAGATCAAAATTGGTGTTACGCATCCTAAGGAGCCAGGATCGTATCAGTTGGTAGCGGAGCTTAAGGCGTTCAAAGATTGGTAAGTATCTTTATTTGTTTCAAGTTTTCTTTGTTGAAATCGGTATATCATTCTACTCCATTCAAAACCGATTTCTTTGCTGTGCCTGGTTCGTTTATGTGCAAATTCTGGTCAGTTATCAAAATTGAATTTTAATATATACTTATTGAAGTCCGATTTGGGTGATTGTGGGTTCGTTGGAAAGTTCCACTTGTGAGGATTCCGAATTAAAAGGAATCGAGTTATTTGGACAATTGGAACAAAAGTTACACCCGTTTTACTAAATTGTGATTCGGGATTTTCAGTCAAAAAAAAAAATTATACAAGAAAGAAAGAAGCAGAAAATTTACTTTGATCCATTTCAGTTGCAAAAAGAAAAACAATTTGTATTGTTAGATCCAACATCCGTTCAACTTTGGAATCACATGTGCAAACATTTTGTTTAGTGGTTGTACTTTATTCTAAAAGTAGAAGACAACCCATCCTTCCACTTTGTTTTGTCCCGCACCCACTACCTTTTAGTTGGGAATATTCTCTGGTTTTGTCTCCCACTTACTAAAGGCAAAATCTTAGTTTATTCCTTCACCCATGCAACATATATTATACAATATTATATTGGAGATTACTTTTATTTGAGTCCGTTCGAGTCAGATAGAGCTTTTCTTTGATTCTTTAATATTGTTTTCCACTCCACTTGTTATTTGTTTAATTGGTTGATCTTGCAATTAATCAAATACCAAGTATCCTGTCTTGTTTCAAGCTTGTTGTCTTTGAGAGTCTTCTTGGAAGCTTTCTCTTGGATTCTTGAGTCTCACAAACGCTTGAACATTGCAGGAGATTTTGAGAGAACTTGTGAGATTATTCGAGTGTTTAAACACGAGAGTAAACACGTGAGGGAGTGCTAGGAATAGTGCAATTTTACGTTTTTCTTTTTGTGTTGTGATTTCAGGAGTTGTCGATGTCTCAAGAAGGAGTACCACAGCCCGATATGGTGGCTATGTTAACTGCCATAACGGAACAGCTCCGAACTTTGAATGAACGGCAAGTAGCTGCCAATGAGCGACAGCTGGCTGCTGATGTAAGAATGGCTAGGGTGGAAGCGTTAGCTACCATAAACCCGAACCCTAGAGCAGTGGAAGATCAGCGTGATGGTCATCTATCTGATTGGTCCGAAGCAGATGACAACGCCCGTCGACCACGTGATGTGAATCGGCGGCGTGAGCTGGCAAACGTTCCTCCCAGGCGCCTTGCTAGGCGTGGTCCACAACCTGATCTGGTAGAAGAACCTGACGGGGGAGAAGGTTGGATATATGCTCGGGACGGACCGAGAGGAGGAAGAAGGGATGATCGGGATGGTAGAAGAGATCGGGATGAAGACCGATTAGATGCTAATCTCAGTAGCATCAAAATGAAGATACCTCCGTTTGAAGGTGCTGACGACCCTGATGCTTTCCTGACTTGGGAACGAAAGGTAGATGTTATCTTCCTGTGTCATAATTATTCAGAGATTAAAAAGGTTCAGCTAGCCGCCGTTGAATTCAGTGGATATGCTAGTCATTGGTGGGAGCAGTTCAATCTGAAGAGGACAGCTGTCCTTGCTGGTCCGATTGCTACTTGGGGAGAGATGAAACAGGCAATGAGACAACGGTTTGTGCCGTTACACTTTCACCGCGAGCTGCACCAACGGCTTCAAACTTTGAAGCAAGGCAGTAAGGGGGTTGGAGCCTATTTTAATGAGATGGAGATTGCTCTAGCTCAAGCAAGGATTACTGAGGAACCTGAGGTCACAATGGCTCGATTCATGGCCGGTTTGAATACAGATATTGCCGATGCATTGGAGCTGACTCAATACAACACTCTTGAGGAGATGCTTCATATGGCTCAAAAGATTGAGAAACATAGGAAAGCTAGGAGTTCCTATAAGTCTACTGGTTCGACACCTTGGAAGAAGACGTCTTGGACTAAGGACGACAAAACGGTTGCGGCCGTTTCGAAAGGATCGGCTAGTGCCGTTATGCCTTCCAAAACGGCTACCTCAAAGCCTTATACTCCACCAGTGGATCGGACCGCCACTAAAGACATAGTATGTTTCAAATGCAACGGCTGAGGGCATAAGAAATCAGAATGCCCAAATAAAAGAGTCTTCATCATCAGGCCGAATGGAGAGGAAGAATCGGATGATGATAAGGGGGAATCGGAACCAGAGGGAGATGGTAGTGCCGATTCGGATGGTGACTGTCAGAACGGTGAGCAGGTTCATCTGCTTGTTGTCCGACGGAATCTCAGTGTGCAAGCCACAGAGGAAGTGTGTGACGAGGAACAACGGATAAATCTGTTCCATACCCGTGGGGTAATCGACAAGAAGGGTTGTTTCATCATCATTGACAACGGCAGCTGCACCAATTGTGCGAGTTGGATGATGGTTGATAAACTGGGCTTACCAACGATAAAACATCCAAAGCCATATCAACTTCACTGGATGACCGATGCAGCCGGTATCAAGGTAAATCGGCAGGTACTTGTCAATTTCCGTATCGGCAAATACCAGGACGAAGTCCTTTGTGATGTGGTCCCAATGCAAGCGAGTCATATCATTCTCGGCAGACCATGGCAGTTTGATAGAGACGCGACCCATGAGGGCAAACGGAATCTCTATAAGTTGGTGAAGGATGGCCGCAAATTCACCTTAGCCCCGTTGTCACCAGCAGAAGTATGTGCAGATCAGCAATGGCTTGCTAAGTCTTATGCTGAATATGAAATTACAAAACATATTGAGAGAGAGAAAGAAGGTTTGCGTATGCCCCATAAAGAGAGAAACAATGAGTGTGTGAGCCTTCAACATTCGCATGAAAACAGTAAGCATGCAGAGGGAGAGTGTAAACATTCGCACGAAAAGAGTAAGCGTGCTGAGAGTGGCATTGAGAGAAAGGGAGAGGCAAATAAAAAGAATTTGAGTGTATATGCCAAAGGGAGCGAAGTGAGGAGAGCCATGATTTTTCAACAAAATCGTTTTGACGCAAGCCGTCCTTTTCTTCTAATCCGTTTTCGCTCTTATTGTTTGACATCGGATGGAACGGAACGGCTACATCCCGTTCCGATTCATATTTCTTCTCTCTTGCAGGAATTTGGAGACGTACTGCCCGAAGAGATGCCGCCTGGCTTACCTCCGACCCGCGGCATAGAACATCGGATCGACTTTGTTCCTGGATCGGCAATCCCACATCGGCCAGCTTACCGATCCAATCCAGAGGAAACCAAAGAACTGCAACGGCAAGTGGACGATTTGCTTGCGCGTGGGTATGTTCGGGAGAGCCTGTCTCCATGTGCCGTTCCAGTCATTCTAGTTCCAAAGAAGGATGGATCTTGGCGCATGTGTGTTGACTGTCGAGCAGTCAACAAAATCACTGTAAAGTATCGTCATCCTATTCCTCGATTAGATGATATGCTTGATGAATTAAGTGGTAGTAAGTTATTTTCAAAAATTGATTTAATGAGTGGCTACCACCAAATTCGTATGAAAGAAGGAGATGAATGGAAAACTGCTTTTAAAACTAAGTATGGTTTATATGAATGGATGGTTATGCCGTTTGGTTTAACTAATGCTCCTAGCACCTTTATGAGGTTAATGAACCATGTACTTCGGCACTTAATTGGCAAATTTGTTGTAGTTTATTTTGATGATATTTTAATCTATAGCAAATCTTTTGATGAGCATGTTTTACATCTTAAGGAAGTTTTTCTAACACTTCGTGCACAGAAACTATATGCTAAACCGAGTAAATGTTCATTCGCAATGGAACAAGTTGGTTTTCTAGGTTTTATTGTGAGTGCCGATGGTGTTAGCGTGGATGAAGAGAAGATCCGCGCGATTCGGGAATGGCCGACGCCAAAGGCCGTTACCGATGTGAGATCGTTCCATGGATTGGCGAGCTTCTATCGGCGTTTTGTCAAGGATTTTAGCACCATTGTTGTCCCATTGAATGAATTAACAAAGAAGCATATTGCTTTCCGGTGGGATCAGCCTCAGGAGGAAGCATTTGCTACCCTCAAGGATCGGCTCTGTTCTGCTCCGGTACTCGCATTGCCCGATTTTAGCAAGGCGTTTGAGATAGAGTGTGACGCCAGCGGGTTGGGAATCGGTGCCGTTCTGATGCAAGATAAACGACCGATTGCCTTTTTCAGTGAAAAGCTCAAGGATGCTCAACTCCGGTACCCGACCTATGACAAGGAGTTCTATGCTCTTGTCCGAGCGTTGGAGACTTGGCAACATTACCTGATGCCGAGGGAGTTCATCATCCACACTGACCATTTGAGCTTGAAATACCTCAAGGGACAAGGGAAGCTGAATCGGAGACATGCCGTCTGGATGGAATTTATTGAAGCTTTCCCTTATCACATTCAATACAAGCAAGGTAAAGAGAATGTTGTTGCTGATGCTTTATCACGCAGGTACGCGTTAATTACTTCTCTTAATGCCAAGTTGCTTGGATTTTCGCACATTATAGAACTCTATGCTGCCGATTCTGATTTTGGTGACATTTATTTGCATGGTGTTTCTATTTCTGGTTCTAAATTCTATAAGCATGAGGGTTATTTGTTTAGAGGTAAACATTTATGTATTCCTCACTGTTCTCTTCGTGAATTACTTGTGCATGAAGCCCATAGTGGCGGGTTGATGGGTCACTTTGGCATAACTAAAACTATGGATGTGTTACATGATCACTTTTATTGGCCTCACATGAAGCGTGATGTAGTGCGCATTATTGCTAGATGCTTGACTTGTCGTAGGGCCAAATCTAAATCTGCTGGTCATGGAGAATATATGCCGTTACCTGTCCCTTCCCATCCTTGGACCGATTTGTCCATGGACTTTGTCTTTGGCCTGCCTCGGTCTCAAAACGGCAAGGATAGTGTCTTTGTTGTGGTGGACAGATTTTCAAAAATGTCCCATTTTATTGCATGTTCGACTACTTGTGATGCTACTCAGATTGCTGATTTATTCTTTCGTGAAGTAGTCCGTTTGCATGGTGTTCCTTTGACTATTGTGAGTGATAGAGATACTAAGTTCCTTAGTCATTTTTGGCGTGTTTTGTGGAAAAAGCTTGGTACACGATTGTTATATTCCACTTCTTATCACCCACAAACGGATGGTCAAACTGAGGTTGTGAATCGCACGCTTGGTTCACTTTTACGCACGTTAGTTCGTAAGCATGTTTCTACTTGGGTTGATCATTTACCGTTTATTGAATTTGCTTACAACCGTGCTGTTCATTCTACTACTCATTACTCACCGTTTGAACTTGTATATGGATTTAATCCTCGAACTGTTTTGGATTTAACTCCTTTACCGTTGAGTGATGTTGTAAGCTTAGATGGTGCACAAAAGGCTGATTTTGTCAAACAATTACATGCTAAGGCAAAACAGAACATTGAGCGAATGAATGAGAAGCTGATGCAGAAACGGAACGATGGCCGACGACTAGTGACGTTCCAGGTGGGCGATTGGGTCTGGTTGCATATGCGCAAGGAGCGTTTTCCTGACCAACGCCGCGGCAAGCTCTCTCCTAGAGGAGACGGACCGTTCCAGATTGTTGAGAAGATCAACAACAATGCCTACAAATTGGCATTGCCGAGTGAGTATGGTGCCGTTAGCTCTACTTTTAATGTTTCTGACTTAGTACTGTTTGATACAGATGACGAGTATGGACTTTCTGATGATGCCAATTCGGATTCGAGGGCGAATCCTTCCGAAGGGGGAGGGAATGATGCGAATCCACGCATCCAGGTGCCTTTACCGCCAGCTGGTCCAATGACTCGAGCAAGGGCTCAAAAGCTTCAAGACCGATTGTCATCTCTCATTCACAAAGAGCTGGAATCTGAGATGACAAGTGAGAAAGCTACACTGAGAGAGAAGACAATAAGAGTGGTGAATCTTCTCACTTTGGGCTTGACCGATGATCCGTCTGATAGAAACGGCATGGAGCCGATTCACATAAACGGCATGGAGCCGATTCACGGAAACGGCACTTGACCGTTTTCATCCAAACGGTATCTGTCCGATTCACACAATCGGCACTTACCGTTTTGGTCAAAACGGCACTTGCCCGTTTCACTTAGCCGTTGCCGTTTCCATCATCTGTCGCGCATGCCGATTGCTGTTCCCTTTCCGCGTCACACCTATCTGCCCTTTTTGTTGATAACGGCTCCTGCCCGTTTCGCCTGTCCTAGAAGTTGACGCGCGTTGACTAGTCTGTCTTTAGCAAGGCTGCGACCTTCCATTTATTCTAGCTTAATTAATTAGACACTTTAATTAATTAGTTAAGTCTTTTACTTTATTTATTATTCCTATTATGGAATTAGGGTTTGCTTGTAACCATTATATAAGGAGCCGCTTGGCCTCCTTAGAAACTTGGCTGTTATTTGATAAATTGAGATATTCTCTTCAATCTCCGCCCCTTGTTCAAGTTGGTTGAACCTTGTTCTTCTTGAGTCCACAATACTTGAGTCGTATACAAGTAAATCTTGGAATTGCATCTTACTTGTTGTTTATCTTCTTGTTCGGAATTTGGTTGGTTGTTGCTTAGCGTTCAGCAGGTCTTAGTTGTGAAAGTTTACCATTCACAAGGACCCTCTCTTGTTCGGATTTTGGTTGGCTGTTGCTTAGCATTCAGCAGGTCTTAATTGTGCAAGTGAATTCTATCTATTCTATCTATTCCGCAGGAAATCCATCTTTGAACAAAGATCAAAATTGGTGCTACGCATCCTAAGGAGCCAGGATCGTATCATTAACCCTCCTAATAACTTGTATTAGGCAAACTAAGTCCTATCAATAGAGGTTCTTGAATCGAATCCTTAACCCTCTAATCAACCTGTGATTAGCAAACTAAGGCGAACGATCAATGGGGTTTTGAACTTTCGGATTTCACTTGTTTAATCAAATGTTCCAACTCAATTAAAGACAAGGTTCTTCACTAGAACAATTTGGGAGAAAACTCTCTGGTTTTTAATTATCAAAATCGGGGTCTCTTACAATGAGCACAAAAGGCTCTATATATAGGCAAAGCCTAAGTATAAGTTTAACTATAACTATAAGTTCTAATACTACTAGGAATAGAAAACCTAATCTAAGTAGAAGTAGAACTTCTATTCATTTAATAACTTTACAAACTGATTAATAAATATAATAAATACATTCTAGAACATCCTAGAAGCATTCGTGTCATCAAGCCAAGGTTTGGGCCGAATTCTCCAAGGCCTCACTGGTCCGAAGAATTATCGTTGGCATTGATGGACGCGTTTTGAAGTCCTTGTCCGCGTAGGATTGCTGTAAGCGAAACTGTCTCGAGCCATAACAAACAAATCGCTCGTGTGTTTGATCTGAAATTTGGATACAATGTAGAAAACATCTTGAGGTTTTGGAAACATATTCGATCGCACGATTCTGACTTTTGTAGCTCCGTCTAGGTTCAGACGAAGTCGCCTGTTGCGTCTGAGCCTAGAACTCTTGCGTGCGAGATTGTTATCTCGAACCTTCTTGAGATCTACTCGTCCAAATGCTCTGAAACTTGGACACATAATTCCTAAGACATAAATGGATCTTGTATTTACTTTGGATCCTCTATTGGAGTCGTTCTTCCATAGGTTGGCTCGGATGGAAGTCAAACCTTACGTTAGGTGCCTCCAAGCCACCTTCCATGTCATCCTTCGCGTGAAGGCTTGATCAAGCAACATCTCCTGCCTTGTCTCCATGTCTAGAGGTTGTATTAACCTCACTGGATGCTTTGCAATGTCTTGGGCTCGACGCTTTGGGTTGATTGGCCTTGGTCGCAAGGCGTGTGTGCGTTGTGCGTGCGTTAGGGCTAGCCTCGGGGCTAGGATCATATCACAACCTACCCTCACTTTATATCATTATTACATACCCCTATCTCAACATTATCACATGGAAATAAATGAAATGGTGTTGTTGCTTACACGGACATCTTAAAAATCATTTTGTAACTCCCTTTGCTTTAGTTTTATAGACTATATTAGTAGTATAGATTGCGCTTGCGCAACTTATGTTATAATCAGTAGGTGACGGGCGTCGACTCCATAAAAAATAATTAATAAATATAATTTCCTATTAATCACATGATTAATTGTATATAATAGCAAGAGATTCATCCATAGAGAGTAATGGTATAATTTTCACGAATGCTTGTAATAACCAGATGTAACACTTAGGTGAATTTGGGGGGTTCTGTTTAAAATTAAAAACTGAAAAGAAAATAAAGCAAGTAAAAACGTCCAGGTCAAGAAACAAATCAAGAACGAACAATCAGAGAAGAGATTCCTAGTATAAGCTAACAAGCTATGATTCAAGAGCAGCAATAATCGATGCAGGATTATTTATCTTCAATTTATAGAGTTTCTATATGATCAAGGTACGCTTATGACCCCTACTTCCCCTCATGTATCAAAAGCACCTCAGGTATGCTTAGAGATGATTCTTAATCAACTAGCACCTTGTTGGTTAAAGGGCTTACTAAAATTGATTGATGATCGATTAGGGGAAGACAACTCCAAACGTAGGATCCTCGGTTGTCAATCGGGACAAGATCAGATTAACCTTTCTCACTAGCTTCTCAGGACTAGTTGTCTACTTCGATCTTCTTAGTCTTTAAATGGCTCAATTAAGGGTTGTCGTAACCAAGAAGAATGACACTTGCGAGAATCAAATCAACTCTAGACTGGCCAGATCTAAAACCAAAAGGAAGTGCAATACAATTTTAATGAAGATCAATTAAATATAAATTTAAAGATTAATTAAGAACAATTAGATCTCATGCAAACTCATGATCATGCTTTAAACGCTTCTACTAGAAAAGATAGCCTAGACATGCTCATGATTGAACAAAATAAAAGAAGTAATAGAATATAATGAATCCTCTGTTTCTTCACAGGAGCAAGATGTTTAGAATTCAAGGCAGAAGTAAAAATGGAAGAGAAGGGACGAAGACCCCTTTCTCAAAACCCTAGGGAGACTATATAAAGTTTTCTCCCTCAATAATATCCATCCAAAGAAAGAAATAAAATAAATCCTAATTAAATAACTTAATTGTATCTTATCACTCTTCCTCTCCTATTAGAAGTCTAAAAGCTAAATAAATAAGGAAGGACGCCGCTCCAACTCTTCTGAGGATAAGCTAGTAAGCATAGTCGCATAAGACTTCTGACTTCGAATGTCGCCCAGAGGTTAGGATTCTCTGCCAGCCAAGATGGTCCTCTTGGTCAAGAGACTGACCAAGAAAGGTGTATGCACAACTATGCCTAGAAATTGCAATTTTCTGCCCCTTTTTCACTCTTCATGCACAAAGACTGCTTTCTGCAAAAAGATTACTTTCTGTAAAAAACACGAAAATTATACTCATATTAGTTGAATCATCATTCAAAATGTATGAAAACATATAGTAAAAACTACCACGTCAAATCAGTAGGCTACACACCGAATTTCATTTTCGAACTTCTAATTGGAATGTCCGTTATTTTGTCAATTGGAATGAAAATCTTTCACTTTTTTTCTTTTCAGAATTGGAACTTCCAATTCCAATGTGTTTGGAATTTCAATTTCTTCATATATTATATTATATATGATGGGTTATTTTTAATACAATTTATATATATTAACTAAGTACTAAGAACAAACACTTCATTTTTTATATTGTGTCTGTGTCAGACTCGATTTCGACCCGATAATCTACGGACGCCAATATGATACGTGTTTAACTCACTACTGCTATTTTGGTCATAATTCTGAGCAATTATTGGCGTCAAAAAGATATTTAGTATAAATTATAGTTACTAAATGTATTTATTTATAAGACTAAATTTAATTTGAAATTTACGCTTCAATTGCATTATCCTTAGGGATATAGTTGAAATTCATTTTTTTTTTATTGTTGTGAATGATATTTTTATATAATATGTACTAAAATATATATATATATATATATATATATATATATCGTGTCTATATCCTATAATTTTTAATTTTCTTGCGTTGCAGTGCCAGTGTTTGTGTCGTATATTCCTGCTAATTGTTAACTATTCCTGCTAATTGTTAACTAAAATAATAATAAAACAACAATTTCCCTTCCTTACTAAAAAGTTGGTTTTTTTTAATGCAATTGTATATGATTCAAATTGGGATGAATATGAAATTATAAAATTTAACAATTTACTTGTGTTAATTTTGGAAGTTGAAAATACTAAATTTCTAATTTAAAATTATAGAATGGAATGGAACGGAACGGAATTTTAATTGGTATAGTGTGAAATTGGAAGTGAAGATACACATTTGGAACGACCAAATTCCAACTAAAAACACCGAAAGTTCGACAAAAAACACCCCCACGTTATTAATAAGACTTGAAAATCATCATATATCACATGTGAACACAATAGAAATTCAAATGTATTATTTCTCTTAAACCGCCACAAAGCCCTCAATTACGAGAAATTCTTAAGTGAATTTTTTCCATCACGTACGATAATGAACTAAGCTAATTATATTTTAACACGTGTTTAAAAAGTATTACATCATATAAATAAACATCTCATGATAATTTAATAATTTAATTATAATAAAAAAATGTAATTACTAACAAACAAAAAAGATAAAAATGAAATCAGTTTCCGTAGGGATTGAATCAAATCCCTAATTCAATAAAATCATTGTGGGTACAAGACCTAGGATTTAATGGCATTTTTTGTCTTTTGTCAGATAAAATTTTATTTAATTTGGTCCCGTTGTCAAATTGTGATTAATTTGATCTTTAGGGTGCAAAATTTTAATTAATTTAGTCCCTGAACAGGTTACTACCGGCTTAGAGAAATGATATTTCGGTACCTACTAATGTGACATGTCACATGTCACGTAGATTTCTTTTTTTTTTAAATCCATAAACTTAACTAAATTCCATTTTTTTATAAAAAATCTAGAACTTTAAAAGTAAGGGGAAATTCTAGAAAAAAATGAAAAACAATATAAATTAATTAAAAATGGAAAATATTAAAAATTCAAAAAATAAAATTTTAAAAACTATATAAAAAACGTACGAAAAATTTAAACAATAAAATAAATTTCTAGAACTTTAAAAAAAGGAAAATTTCTAGAAATTTTAAAAAATAATACAAATTAAATTTAAAAAGTGAAAATATTTAAAAAAAATCATAATAAAATAAGGAAATATTTTTAAAAAGTGAGTTAGAAGTCAAAAATTATTTTAAGAAAAAAGTATACAAATTTTAAAATAGTGGAAATATTTTTTTAGAATAATAAAAAAATTGAAAAAGAAAATAAAACCGATTTTCTGAACCAAAATTTTTCTTATTCGGAATATTAAATTGTATATTAATTTATTGCCGTGCATGCTAATCTTGAACCGAATTGAATTTTTTTACAATAAGGAACGATATATTTTACTCATTTGGCAGTACCGAATATAACAATATGTATCATGTTTATATGTATAATATTTCTACAGCCATGGGATGTATGCTGCATATTTATTATATTATTGGTATTTTATTATGTGTAGCACCCAATGTGCGGTAGTTGTTCCAAAGTTTTTATTTTTAATCGAACCCAGAATTTTATATTGTTTGAAGACTTGTTGTCTATTTGTTTTAAGTGTTAGAATCTTATTTTGGGAATTTTGATTTGGTATCTATTATGTATATATTATTTATGTTCGGTAATTGGTATTTGTTAATTCGGTCAACCGAGTACCAAATAAAAATTATTAAATTTATCAAATAGTACCGACTCCTAGTAGGTTCTATGTTTTTTTCCTATTGTAGTTTTAGAATTTTTTTATAGAATTAGTTCTAGAATTATTTTATTTAAGTTGTTTGAAATTCTATAAAAAACAAATGTATCACTATTTTTTTTGTTTTCTTTCATATTTAAAAAGAATCCAAAATTTTAAATTTCAATTAATTTTAATATCGTGCAAAACTTTACTCACTTCTTAAAAATATTTTTCTTACTTTTTCCTATAATTTCCTTTTCATTTTCATTTTGTATTATTTTTTTAAAATTTCTAGAAAAATTCTATTTTTCTTTTAAGTTCTAGAAATTTCTTGTATTTGAATTTTTTAAGCATTTTTGGAATATTTTTTAGTTTATTATTATTATTTTAACATTTTTCTATTTTAATAAAATTTTGTAATGTTTTTATTTTTTTATAAATTTTTTCCCTTTTTCAAAGTTCAATATTTTTTTTAAAAAAAAATTGGTTCATTATTTTATTATTTTTGTTTTTTTTAAGTTTCTAGATTTTAAAAAAAAATCCACGTGCCATTCTATGTAGCGTACATGTGGCATGCCACAACATCACTCCCAATTAATCACGGTTAGACCATATGGATTTGATCAAATAAAGCTTGGTAGCACAAAAACAAAAATGTTATTAAACCAAGAACGTAGAGGTGAAGAGTTTGTAAGGTCAACTGAATAAGATTCCTTAATTTAATACAATCAATTTTTGTAATGTATAATTCAGTTAAATTAGAAATCTTTGAGAGGAAAATAAGAGATGAAGAGTTGGTTAGGGATTGAATCAGAAATCTATATAAAAAATTTGAACTAAAAATGAAGATTTAGAATCATCAATTTCTTTAAATTCTCCAGGTTTCTAGGTTTCTATAATCTAATTTGTTTTTTCTTTTAGATCTCTAATTGAATAAGATTTTTCTTAGTGAATGAAAAAAAAATGATCCATCTTTCTAATCTACTCAAGAAAAATCGCTACAGTTTCTTCATCTCTTACCTGCAATTTTGTTCAAAATAAATCGGAAGATTTACACACAATTTGAGTTTTTAAGTCCAAACTCTTGTTCATATCTCTTGTTTTTTTACTAAACCTAAAACAATAAGCAGTATATAAAGAAGAATTGATGATAAGTTTCTTACCAATGTGGTGTGGTATAAATAACTTTTGTAGTATCTCACTTTTTTCATCACTTTTTTCTTAGGTTGTAATTGGCGGCGTTAAACAGTTAGGATCCAGCTCCTCTAATGTTGATTAAAATATAACCTATCATATTAGGTCAATCTCATCTATTTATTATAAATAAATGGTTGAGATTATTTAAAATTTAATAATTTCTAAGTAATTAAATTACTTCCTTTTTTTCACATACATAAAAAAAATACTTACCGTGAGAAAAGACTATCACTTAAGGGGCAAAAAAAGCATTAAATCCCAGTATTACAAAAACAAATACCACTCCATTATATTTTTTGACAAAAAAATATTTCATTTATATAATCATAACACACAAGCCCTTGAATCAAATTATTTTAATGTGGTATAAACCAAAAAAATATAAATTATTTTAACTTTCCATTGGTTTCAATTTTTATTTTAAAGTTTTCTGAAAATATTGAGATATTTTAATGATATTGAATATAATTTATATATTACAATATTTTCAATAGAATAATCGTATATTTATACGATTTTTAGTACAAAGATGGTAGGAACTTAATAGTTATCATTAAAATTTAGGAAATTTGATACATAACTGAGTCCAAAAATAGAAAACATTTTAATTTTTATTGCCTATTAAGATTTAAGAAAACACAATTAAATCTCAACTATCTATTTGTAATAAATGGATGAGATTGACTTAATATGATAGGTTATGTTTTAATCAACATTAGAGGAGCCGGATCCAACAGTTAGGAAGATGAGCATAGAAGAAAGTATCATTAGGGCTTTTTTTATTTCTTCAATAAAGTAATTACATTTATTTATTTATTTTATTTATTAGAGTTAAATTACAGATTATTATGATGTGTCTATTTTAATGATACGATATCCTTTAAATATTTGTTAAAATATAATTGACCTAAGTGGTGGATTAGGTTCATCTCAGAATTTTTCCTCAATTATGTCTTTTTTTTTTTATATGTATATGCATTATTGCATATAAATATCGTAGCAATTTGGAGATCCCAACGCGGACCTGAGTTTTATTAATTTTTTTTTTAGAATACAGAAACTAAATTAATTATGTAAGTTTTAATTAATTTTTTTTACGAATATAGAAATTATATTAATTATTAGAGAGTCTAATTAGATTTTTTTACAAATAGCGAGATTAAATCAACAAATAAATACTCCGTATTATTTAGGGGAAAAAATAAGGCAGGCCGAGGAACAGTGCCTCCACCTCTTTTGGTTTATATGTATTAGGACTAGGATATTACTACGTTGTTAAGTATCCAAGAGTAAAAGTTTAGAAGTACGACATAAAAATTGGAGAACCCAATGGACATAAAAATTTCAGGCTAATTTAAAGTTATTTTTACACGAATAGCTAATCGGATATCTTATCTGTCTATGATTCCTATTGGAAATTTTTCTAGAGCACGACATGTGCTGTCCACAATAAAACTGTAATAAAAAGAGAGATATATATCGTATATATAGATCATTATATCCACATATCTTTAATAAAGCCTTCTTCTGCACTTCAACATATTATACGAATTCTATTATAAAATAAAAAAATAGATAAAAAAACTCTTCTGTGCGAATCATTTTTTCTTTAAATAAAAAATGAAATACACGAAAATAAGCTAAGTACTAAAACTAAAATAATCAACTTGAATATTGTTTCGGATTATTGGGCTTCTTTATCTCATCGAAGAGATCAAATCTCGAATACTTTATATTTTATTTATTTTACTGATACTTAATTGTATTGGAATATGTAATATCATAATAGTGGGAGAAATTGAATGCGGTAGAAATTGAATCAATAAACCCCCAAACAAGTCAACACTCACTTGGGTTGGGGCACAAAAAAGAGGCCCCGATGAAACATTGACATTTAACTCTCGAGGGAAGTTCGTCAATGAAATTATGAAAATATCTGAGGGCGTAATGGTAATTTTAGATAGGGAACATTCTGAAATATACCTACTACTCCCTCTGGTGCAAATTAAACGTCTTTTACTATTTATGCACGCATCTCAAGGAGGCCGGATGACTCACTATTTGACCCCAAAAAATTTCGTATTTTTTTTCGAACGTATGTGCATTCTTAACGTACGTTCAAAAAAAAGTACAGAATTTTTCGAGGTCAAATAGTGAGTCATCATATTTTCTCGAAATACGTGCACAAATAGTACACCACATTTAATTTGCATGGAGGTAGTATATGTTTATTGTCGATATTGTGGATGTGGCTTCCTGGAAATCATGTCATCTGCATTATATTTTTCTTTAATTAACTTATATTCTTTAATACATGAGTGTAGGGTGTAACCGTTCCGGTTCGGTCCGGTTCCGGGTCCAGTTCCAGTTTTTTTTTTAATATAATTAATTAAAAATACATATATTATTAACAGGCCCACAGCCCGTTGGGCTGGGCCCAGCAGCCCAAAGGCCCCAAAATATTAATTGAAGTTTTATTGCGTGGGAATCAGGGAATGCGCACCACGGGGTCCCTCCACTTATTATTTTTATTTTAGTCAGTCTCTAACGTTTGTTTTTGTTCGATTTGGTCCCACACGTTACCTCCGTTAGACCCGCGGAGTCCCTCCTCCGATAACGACGCAAATGGCCGTTAGTTTTGATTTTTTTATTATTAAATCTGACAAAAGTTACTGACGCCGGGACCCACATGTCGGGAAAATTAATTTAAATTTTAAAAATATTAGAAAAATACTGAAAAATAAAATAAATTAAAAGAAAAATATTAGAAAAATTAAAAGAAAAATTAGAAAAATAAAAAAAAAAATTATTAATTTTAAAAATACAGAATATTTAGAATATTTAATTTTAAAATTCAAAAATAAATAAATAATTTTAAAATTCAAAAAAATAAATAAATAATTTTAAAATTCAAAAAAATAATTAATTAATTTTAAAATTCAAAAAAATAATTATTTAATTTTAAGAAAAAAGAGTAAGAAAGAAAGAAATTAAGAAAAAAAAGGAAAGGAAGAGAAAAAATAAAGAAATTAAATAATTATTTTTTTGAATTTTAAAATTAATTAATTATTTTTTTGAATTTTAAAATTAATTAATTATTTTTGAATTTTAAAATTAAATATTATAAATATTCTGTATTTTTTAAATTAATAATATTATTTTAATTTTAACTTTTCTATATTTTTCTTTTAATTTTTCTAATTTTTTCGTATTTTTCTAATATTTTTAAATTTTAAAATAATAATATTAATTTCAAAAAAGATATAAATAAAATAATTATTTTTTTGAATTTTAAAATTATTTATTTATTTTTTTGAATTTTAAAATTAATTAATTAATTTTTAATTTTAAAATTAAAAATTATAAATATTCTGTATTTTTTAAATTAATAATATTATTTTTCTTTTAATTTTTCGTATTTGTTCGTATTTTTCTAATATTTTAAAATTTTAAAATAATATTATTAATTTCAAAAAAGAGAAAAAAAGAAAATAATTAAATAATTTTTTTTTTTTTGAATTTTAAAATTAATTATATATATTTTTATTTTAAAATTAATAAATTATTTTTTTAAATTTTTCGACACATGGGACCCACTTTTTTATTTTTTATAATAAAATAATAAAAACTAACGGCAGTTTGTCACCGTTAAGGGAGGAGGGACTCCGCGGGTGTAACTTAGGTAACGTGTGGGACCAAATCGAACAAAAACAAATGTTAGGGACTGACTAAAATGAAAATAATAAGTGAAAGGACCCCCGGGTGCGCAGTCCCGTGGGAATCATGTCCTCTGCATTATATTTTTCTTTAATTAACTTATATTTCTTTAATACATGAGTGTAGGGGTGTAACCGATCCGGTTCCAGTTTTTTTTTTTTTTAATATAATTAATTAAAAATACAACAGCCGGTTGGGCTGGGCCCAGCAGCCCAAAGGCCCCAAAATATTAATTGAAGTTTTATTGCATGGGAGGGGATTCGAACCCCTCCCTTTTGCTTCCTACTTAAGTTTTCTACCACTGCAGCAAGGGAAACTTTTGATATATATTGCATATATATATATATATTTGGAGTTGGAATATGGTTTTCATTAAACACTAAAATTATGTGTTTTTTTATTAAAACGGCGTCGTTTTGAAAGAAAATATAAGAAAATAAAGAATTTTTTTCATTTCTTAGTTTTATTATGGGGAATTTATATGTTTTTATTTTCTTTCAAGTGGTTTATTGGAAATGAAATTGTGTTATAATGATAATAATATATTTTTTAAAATGATAATATTATTGTTAATTATATTAATAGTTAGATATCTAAGTTTTTAACAACATATCAATAATAAGAGTTTGTCATGAATTTATAAATGAAACTCTTATAATATATTTTTTTCTATTGATAAGATTCGAATTTGAACCATATTTAATTTATTAAAAATATAATAAATCGAGAAATGTAACTTATATTCTTCTAATATTTAATTTTTTGTACGATGTGTCAAGATTAATATCATCTCTCAACCACGACTCCTTGAGAGTTTTTTTTCTCTTAATTAAATATCTTATTATTTTTTTTAAATCCAATTATACAAACACACATGTTTCATTTGATACTTTTACGACTTGTTTGGTTGCCCGTAATGAACCACAAGAAATGTGAATGGATTCAATGGAGGTAGGCAGTGAGAATTATGGAGTATGTTTTAATGTGTTTAGTATCCTACTAATAGAAATGAGAATAAAAAAGTTTGAATGACTCATTATTTTGATTTGGTATAAATGACAAAGATTGAAAAAATGAAAGTAAATTTCTCTTTTACTTTTTATTTGCATGGAATCATTATTATATATATTTAATAATAAAATTCATTGATTATATTATTGAATAATTTATATATAAACTTATTGAATAAAACATAAATATTAAATTTGACAAGAAAATATCAGTCAAATATTGTATAAAAAGTCATTAAATTAATTATAAATTAAAAAATTATTAACTAACTATTACAAACAAATAATTAATTTTTTTAATATTTTAAATCTTACTTCATAAAAAGTTAATAAATAATGAGATTTATCCTTTAGTCACACTTGGTGTTTGTGAACTTAAACCATTTACACCTTTTTTATCCAATTTAAAATATATACCATTTATTTTGTGGAGATAAATAAAAAATTTTTTTTTTTTAAAAATTTAAAGTATAAAGAACAGCAGCCCAGCCCATCCAGCAGCCCAACATAAAAGGAAAAATAATTTTGATCGGAAGGGATCCCTTTCCCTTTAGTGAGGCAACTCCACCTTTTGCCACTGTGCCAAAGTGTTAACTTGATATAATTATGCATATACAAATATTTATATATATAAATATATATAAAAATTTCTGGTTCTTCCGGTTCTATGGTTCGGTTTACGGATTTTGACAGTGGTAGAACCGGACAGAACCAAAAAATTTCAATCCAGTCCGGTTCGGTGCAAAATACTCCGATTCCGGTTCGGTTTCCGGTTCAATCCGGTTTTCTTACACCCCTACATGAGTGTTAAATTCCTAGTAATCACAATTGAACCCTCATTTTTATATGTTTGGATATTTTTCTTTCTTTCTTAAATAAAACCTGAATTAATTATTAATTTAAAATATAAACGTCCTTACAATGAATGATTTTAAATTATAATGTTAATATTTTAACTATTTTATTATTTATTAATCATATTATATTATTTTTATGAAATTGAAAATTGAATATATTATTTTTTTGCTAGTTGTAATAACTTAATATGGGTTTTCTTTAATGAATATGTAATAATAATAAAACAGCTATTAGTGCTATTAAAAAGTAAGAAAAGTTACAAACATCAGTAATCAATATAAGTTATAGGTAAATTGTTTTTTATCAACTTGAGAATATAAAAAAAATCTTATCTATTATACAATGGATGTTAGAGAGTAAACAAACTAATAAATTTAACGACAAAAAACTAAAAATGTTGTGGTTTGCGAACTATAGTTTCACATAAATAAAATCGTATGGGTCAGATTCAAAATAAATAATATCATTTCATTAAAAAATACCAAATAATTTTTATTTTTTCAACAAAAACAATTGACTAAAAAAAATACATTTATTATACCAGTAATCGCACTAGAGTTTACTAACTTTTTTAACGATATTTTTCATTAAGTCAAAATTTTCAGATTTTTCTAAAAGCATATATTTCTAAAGTACAACTTCCAAAAAATCAAACCGGACAAACCATTCCAATCATCCTATTCCTAATTCCTAATAATAAAAGGACCATATAGTATCATCAAAAATAATTTTTTTACTTGGGTGTGCTATTTGGTGAGCCAAATAGCATTACTATTTTAAAAAATACCCAAACCCACCTCTCTCTCTCTCTCCCTCTCTCTGGATTCCTTCGATTCTCAAACCTATCCCAATTTTCTATTTCAAACCCTAATTTCTCAATTAAATAACATTAATTCCACCTTCCTTCCATGCCCATGGTATCATTTGTTTATTATACTCCGTTGATTATTACCACCAAACCTATAATCATCTCCAAATAATACCATCAATCAATCATCAGACTTGCCTTCCTTCGCTCGCCTCTCTCCGTCCGTAACAGTTGTTTGAGTCGCGTTGGCTCTCTCTTCCCCTCGCCATATTTGATATTCCCATGTTTCGCGACATGGGTTTTCAAATCTCAGATGAAATGCTGAGTACTTTTACCCCAATTCTGGTGTACTGGGTCTATTCAGGGATTTATGTTGTGTTAGGGTATTTTGAGAACTATAGATTGCACAGCAAACAGGATGAAGATGAGAAGAATTTAGTATCCAAAGCGACTGTTGTCAAAGGCGTCCTCCTCCAACAATCCATTCAAGCTGTTGTTGCCATCCTTCTTTTTACGGTATGTATGTGGACATTCCTCTCTTTTGTTTCCCTTTTTTTCTGCGAGAAGGTGAAATTGGATTGATTTCTGGGTCTAATTGGTTTGAAGTTGGATATCTTTTTCCTTTTTCTTGATTTTGTTCGAGATTTGCGAATATCATTTTGTGATCGAATTGTTTAGGATACTGTATCGGATCGTCCTTCTGTTGAACTGCATGCCTTTTTCTGGAAATCTAAACTTCTACTGTTTAGTTGTTTGTATCGAGCACTTGCTGACATGTTAGAAACTGTAATTGGGGGCTAGTGGGTTTTGATGTCATTAATCTAACTTTTACCTTTCCATGTCTTAGTCAACTCAATGAATTTAGAAATTCTGAACTGGTAAAAGACAAAAAAAGAAGTGAATAGTTGCTTGTTTCTTTTCACTATGTGAGTTCAAAATCTTCAATCGTGTATGGGCACGTATGCTTTTTTCATTTGGATTTTGATTCTCCTGCGATATAACAATTATCAAGTGAGTCCTGAATTGTTGTTTAATGGTATGTTGCTTAATGGGTTTGTTTATATATTTAGTTCCAAAACCCTCAGCTATAGGAATCCGAATTCACCTGTGTATTTGTGTGCTTGACAAGTTTGTAGATAACAGGGAATGGTAGAATAGTAAACCTAGTTATCCTTACCTTACAAACCCAGTGAATGACTTCTACGAGGGGGAAAATTGGTTTCCTCATTTGGCGTGGTTGGAAGAAGAACAGCTGTGCTTACGTATTAACTATATTAATTGTTTCCTGTTTAGATGCATTGTCTAGTTTGTTTGTCCTCTTTCTATGTTACACAAAAAAGGAAGAATGAGCGTCAATGAAGTATAAAATGATGTGTGTACAGCAAATAGACATGAGATCGCTAGCTACATTTTGTAGCGCGATTCGATGGTATTCGTTACTGACTCCCTTGATCTTGATTTTAACTAATACTAATTGTAATAGAAATGTTTGTTTGTTGGGTGTAGAAAGTTTTTATGCGTGCAGCTTAATACTAATTGGAATAAAAGTGTTTCTTTGTTGGGTATAGAAGGTTGTATAGAGCTAATGCGTGCAGTTTTGTAAGCCTTAATTCACATTCCATTTTTGGTAATATGTACAAATTTTCTTGTTTCTTATTGTGGCTTGAGTCGTAAACAAAACCACGTGCATGTAATTTCTTTGTTGTTTGATTGGTTTTCCTTATTTTCATCCCTTTCTGTATCTATATATTACCCTGAGTACATAACTTTGTACTTTGTTTTAGTCCAAAATAGGGGATTTGGTGCCCATAGAATGCTTCAATCTTCCAACTGGTTTGTACTGTGTTCTTAAAATATGCCTGGCTTTATCATTTTATCTGCAGCTGTTTTCCATTTATCATTGTCATCAAGCAAAAGGCCATGATTTGATGATTCATCATTAGGTACTATTCAAGAATTTCTAATTGAATTTTGCTTTGTTATAGGTAACAGGAAATGATGATGGTCATGCTGCTGGACAGCAATTCTCCCTAATTGTGTTGGCAAGACAGTTCATTACAGGAATGTTGGTTCTGGATACTTGGCAGTATTTCACGCATCGATACATGCACCACAACAAGTTTTTGTATAGGCATATCCATTCTCAACATCACCGGCTGGTTGTGCCCTATGCATTTGGAGCTCTATACAACCACCCATTGGAAGGGCTCCTGCTTGATACCATCGGTGGAGCCTTAGCCTTTCTTCTCTCCGGTATGTCTCCCAGAGCCTCCATTTTCTTCTTCTCCTTTGCCACCATCAAAACGGTGGATGACCACTGTGGGTTATGGCTTCCTGGGAACCTCTTCCATGTATTCTTTCAAAATAACACTGCTTATCATGATGTCCACCATCAACTTTACGGTAGCAAATACAACTTTTCACAACCCTTCTTCGTTATGTGGGATAGAATTCTTGGAACCTATATGCCTTATTCACTCGAGAAGAGAGCAGGTGGGGGTTTTGAAGCGCATCCTACCAAAGAATACAAGGAAAATTGATGAGGGCGTTCTTTGTTAAAGAAAAATGTACGACCACTGTTATCTTTTTCTTCTCTATATTATTGAGCAACATTGGTTATGCAAATTATATATGACATCTTGTTGTGCTTTATTTACTTCTGTTGATATGTGTTTATAATGGAAGAGTCTGTTATGTATTCATACCAATTTTGGCGCATGAGATGATTATGCATTCATCTTTCTGTTTTGCTGGGATGGAGCAATGCCTTTCTTGTTTAACCTAAGGATGGGATGACCTTGATTACCTACCCAAGCATTGGCCGAATTGAAATTGGTATTAAATTATTGATTAATCCCCGTCGTGATTTTTATTAATCTTATTAATTGAATGGCAAGAGCTTTAGATATTATGTCCTTAATTCGGTCGGTTTTTCTACATTACTTCCTTTTCAATACACAAGAATATTTGATCTAATTATTCTGCAAAGAGCTAGATTTTTTAAGATGATCTTTTTTCCTCATTTGTGAGTGATTTAGGTTCATCAGGAAATGTGGTCCATCTCTTGGATCAAACTTCCCTTTTGCTTTTTTTAATCACATGTATATACGTAACAGATTCATGTCCCTTCTTACTAAACAAAGAATGGTCATGTCTCGAGTTCGAGTCCCGTAACTTGCAAGCAGATGCTCTGTAACAGAATTTTCGAGCTGGATTTCAACAGAAATGAGTTTTTTTTTTTTTTTACCGTATGTAAGATTTGGTTGATATGTCCACAATAGCTCGATACTTTTATATTATCAATGGAAATAAATAGGATTCCTTATTGCTGCATTTATGGGTCGTCGTCTACCTCTAGTAGACTAGTACCGATTCTTGTTTGTTCCTAGTCAAACCATGCACATGACAAGCTTACAAAATAGCAAAAAATAAAATAAAATCTGATGGGGTCTCTACCAAATCATTGGACCAGCTTCCTTTCGGAGAAATGTGAATGTTTCTACAAAAAATAGAACCTTCTCATTCCTGAAGAAGAAAGGCCCCCTTATTCTGCAACTTGTACCAACTTGTTTATAGCAGTGAGCTTGTAGCTAAGCTGTAGTTTCTACAAGTATGATGCAAAGTCTGGAGTTCATCCTTTAATAATCTGCATTCTATGAATGTCAAAAGAAAGATAGAACTAAGCTCAAATTCTTATCTGATCTATCTTTAATGTGAAAGGAATTGATGGTACGAAATCTTGGACCACCATTTTTTGGGTTATTATAGAATTTAATGCAGAACCCAACATTTCTTTTGGAGCATTTAATTATAAATTTAATAGCGGCTTGATTGCTTGCTGGATAACCTCTGTTTTTTTTACACAGTTGTTGAAATGGATAAGCATGGTACAGTAAGAAGTTATAAAACATTGAACATGTTCTAGGTTTGGAACTGCGACTGAGGAAAAGATAAAAAGACACTTGTTACCACAAATTTACAGTGACAGATACTATAGAATTATTACTGAATGTACAGAAGCTGTGAATTGAGCTGCGAGTACGAGCGAGGAAGTGGTTTGGTGGCAGTGGTATGTTTCCTGTGTCTCGAGTCGATCCCCGTAAGCTTATTGTCAGATTGAAGCCTAGTTATAGACATATAAGAATCTGAAACTCGAGCCATTCGTGTCTCGAAACTGGCCTTCTCATTTGTTCTGTATGCGTCTGCTTCAACATTTACTGCCTTATCACTCCTGCACCCCAATAGTGAACTGCTGGGACGGCGCCTAGGCATCTCTTTAGCTGTTGTGGGTTTAGCATTTGTGGTTTTAGGGAACGTTTTCACCGGACTCGGTAAAATTTCTGGTAGCCGAAGCTCGTCATGATCTGCAATTATGGAGAAATCTGCAGCACTGTCTGTGACTACACTCCATTCTATGCTAGCCTCACTTGGTGCATAACAAGTTGTTGGGGTGTGATAGCCAGAAGTAGCATCTGGCTCTTGCCTTGTGAGAAATGGATTCAACTTTCCTGAGAGGCTTTCGATCTCGAATAAATCAGAACTCGCGTCGCTCTCATAACCGTTGCACCCTCCACCAAATGGATCAGAAATCTCTATTTCCTCCATTCTAGGATTCGCGTCCGAGGACAACATTTTCATCCTTCTCTCATGGCTCAAGGACTTGTTCCTTCTTTCATATACCGGCGACCCAAACACATCGACCGACTCTCTTTCCTTCTGTTCTGCCCCTTCCGGAAGTTTCTTTCCGACACGAGGGTTTCCTACCTCACAATTTAAAGTTGGGAAAGTAAAACAGTCATCTTTGTTCAGTCCATTCCCCATCCTGTCAGGATTCTGGCTGTCCTGAACTCTTCTGGATTCTGAAAGTGGGATTGATCTGTGTTCTAGATCAAGACTGATCTTTTTGATGTGTTTTTTTGCGACTGCCTTGCCTTGAACAACATTGAAACTGATTTCTCCGACGTGATTCTGTTCATCAACCTCAACAGAATCCTTATCAGAACAATAGCACTTGCAGCCAAAACCAGAAAGCAAACTCTTTCCGTATGCTGATTTGTTTTTCTTACTTCTCCCTGGTGGATTTCTAACAACACTCTTCATCAATGGTCTCTGGCTGCTGCTCCAACTCGACTCAGACCGAGTACTAGGAGTTGCAGAAGAATGAACTTTTGGTTTTGTAGGTGCTGCTACATCATTCTGTTCATCCTTCTTATACTTCGGGTACTTTATTGCAGCAACAACCTTCTCAAGTTTTGGACTTTCCTCATCCATCCCACCATTGAAGTATTTCTCTGCACCGAATATCCCAATCTCTCCATCTTCTTTCTCCTTTTGCGCAGAAATCTTAGGAGTCAGGTTTCGAGTCGATTCTGCAGGTTTATGAATGAAAGTTTCGTCGGTGTTGTTCATATTAGCAGAACAGAGAACATTTTGGACATTCCCACTATTGTCTGCAAAAGACGGAGTTCTATCAAGGCTTTTGATTGATGTTAAGTTGGACATGGCAGTGGAGTTTTGTAGTAAAAACAAAAATGGGGAAACAAAAAATGGTCCAAAAGGGACAAAAACAAAGAAGGGAATGAAAAAAGACCAAACAAATATGAATTTGGAGCTAAAAGAGATTAAGAAATCTGGATTTGAATTTTAAGAGATCTGAGGTTCCTAGCTGAGAAAAATGAGAATGGAAGAAAGAGGGTTGAAGTTGATTAGCTAGGTTTGATTGGTTCCTTGAGGAGTGGTACTATAAGTAGGCAAATAGAGAATGCAATGTGTTAAAAGTTGTAGGCCCTTATGCTTCAAGCCTAATTGACAACCAGTAAAATTCTATTTTTTTTCCTGGAAGAGGACAACAGTTACTACTTCACCGGCAGACAACAGTTACTGCTTTCTTAACATTCTGTAAGCTCTTGCCTACGTCTCGAACTCGAATCCCTACTAGTATTTCGTCACCAATAGACAACTATTAGACTGCATGCGTAGTGGCACAACAGTTACTACTTTCTTAACATTCTTTAAGCTCTTTGCCTAACAATTGTACTTAATGGGACAGCAACAAGTTTCTTGATTACAGATTGGTTTTCGTCAGACAAAAGAAATCCCGTAGACGCGTTTATCCCGTGAACAAGCTAGTATTGGCCAAAGGATAGACATTGACAGGTCTCTTTGGCATCAAATTCATCCATTCCATGATCTGACGCATCAGCATCATGTCCACGAGCAATTGCATTCACAGCTTATTAAGCAATTGATCAGTGACACAATACCAGAATGACTGACTAAACCAGCAGCTTCTCATGCTTTACGAAACAGCACACAATAATTGGCTAAGTCCCGTTTGGGATATCCAAGATTCTTCTTCGTGCATGCACAGAAGCAAAAACCTTTATATAAAAGAGCTGCCTAGGTTTCTTGCAAATCTTATCTCATACAACTGACTGTTGCCAGTTGTTTGACACGGTTATGTTATTTTTTTTATATATGAAAAAATCACCTTATACAATTGATCTCTTTTACTCTTTATTTTTTAATAATGGGTCAATTCAATGCAAACAAGATTAGAGCAAAGATAACGAGATTAGAGATACTCTTACCATATTAAAGTAAAGAAAATAAAAGCTTTTCAAGGGCAGGCAGGCACCAATCTTGATCACTAAACATCAGCAGAATGAGATTGTTGTGTTGTGTCACATCTCTCATTAATCTGTTGGAAAATGATGTATGAAACGAAACCCTAGTAGCAAAAACATTTAAATCAAATAATGGATAAACAAATCACTTTAATTAAACACCTCTCTGGAGTTTGGTTTGATGCTTCCAAAAGTACTTTTTATCTCTTGTTACTTTTCTGGTTAATGTAAGAAAGTTGACTTTATAAAAGATTAAAAAAATGAAAAGCCTGTCATTTCATGACAACAAAGAGAATAAAGCCCAGGCTGGAAATCCACCACGTAAACTTTCCTTGCCGGAGTCTATCTAGCAGACAAATTCAGTACAGTGTTTAACATATTCCGATCACAAATCCATGCTACAAAAATTACCAATACTAATTATTGGTTTAGGTTCTTGGCTTTGAGAAAATGCCCTGAAAGATGACTCGTCCAATCTTATTTTCGTCAAACTCGAATCTGAAACTTTTATTAGCGGTGGATGCGACCACAAACAAAGCAATGCTGCTCATTCTTCAAGTTTACCTCTTGCAAGTTGCAAACAACACCAACCAAGCCCTACCATCATTAACACTGGTTGGTCTTTATATATCAAGTGCATGCCCTCCAAATTTCTGGATTTAGTGCCTTGACATGATCATGTAATAATACACCACGAGAAGACTAAAAAAAGAAACATGTGAAACAAAAAAATTCCGGCACGCCATAGCAGGAGACTGACCCCCCACCCCCACAAAGAAATCCAGGATATTGTCAAAATCTCATATATTAGGGGCTGCCCACGTTGTTGTCCTGTGATTAAAAGGCCCCCTTAGTAAATTTTTGGAAGGTATTGGAGCAACAAGAACAGGGGCCTCCATTGCCCGCCAAACCCATCATTAAGTGCAGCAACTGTTCGTTTGCAATGAAACAAAAAGATCGATTCGACATTCTCACTCGTTAAGTACGTGTGAACAGAATTAGTCCTAGTCTAGTAGGCGTAGAGATACATATAGTTCAGAACTAAGCTGCTTGTAACCGCAGAAAAATGACAATAGCCAAGATGCACGCATTCTGTCAATAGTTCTCAAACTGAACTATGAAAAGGAATCATGATCTAACCAAAATTGATGGCAAATCAAGATTTAAACTTTTGGGAACCAAGACAAATAATTGATATCATTGAAAATCTTTTATCATAGATTTGTAGCTAGGTAGCTCCATCTATTTATAAATTAACACTACAGAACATGGGGCCAGTTGATTAGTCAGCAAGGGGCATATTGTATAAGCCCCCACCTCTTCCCTCTTCCCTCTTCCCCTACGCTAAATCGCGAGAAAATTTCCAGTGCTTAAGCACATTGATTCATGTTAGCACTCTAGTGAGTCGGGCGTCGTCGGCAGCTTAGAACCATGCCAAGGCTTCACGATGTACAGTTCTTTACTTCGCCGATGTGGAGTTTCCACCAGTAACCCAGTACTGTTTGACAGAAACTAGTATCTTCTCAGGAACCAGAGGACCATCTTCATGGTCCACCATCTTTGAATCCCACCTCATTCCAGCTATTATCTTCCTCACCTTAATTAGCACCTCAACTTCATCACGAATTATAACTGCACCTTCTGGGCGCAAAATCCTATCCATCTCAAGAAGAATATCTTCTAGGTTACATCTGCAGTCATTTATTTAAAATACATTAAGCCCCGCCATGACATGCATGTACAATGTTGTACAGAAAACAAACGTTAGAATCGAGCAAACCAGAAAATTATACTAAAGGTGATCAACTCGACTATAGGCAGATAATGTGGGCACTCATTGAGTGTAAACTGAGAATGAGTTTTCAAAACCAGGTTCACTCTCCAAAGGTAAGACTGGCACATAAGAGTAGTAGATTGCAAGACCAAAGAAGGGAATATGTAGATTCAAGAGGACAAGACCAAAGTGGTAAAAATAATACAGGTACAAACAACAACAGCCACAAAAAATATCATCCACAACATTGACAGAGGGAAGGATCTGGATCGTTATAGCTGAACCCAACTAATTTATCACAAAGCATTAAACGCTTAGTATGTTTGAACTTTAACCATAACCATGAGCACATGTATAAGAGTTTAGATATATGTTAACTGTAAACTAAAAATCATTAAGAAATGCTGGACTTTCCATTAGATCTAAAAGGCTAACTCTGAGTTGAAGTGGCTCTGGGCCCTAGCTGTGAACAATCCATGATGATAGTGGTCCAAAAGCTGTTAGATCTCCATATCAACGGTGCCCCACCTAACTAAGGACTCTTTAATGCACAAAACTACTGAAATTTGGTTCTTAAGAAGAGTCACGAAATCAATTTATTCTGATAAACATTTATGAAATCAATATAACATCCTTAAAGTTGAATTTGCAACTTGATTGATGATTAGATAAGGCTACCGCAAGCAACAAAAAACAATAACAACGCTGCATCAGAGAGTTATTAAGAAAAGCCATGTAACTAAAATCTATAGCTAAATGTTCCTTCATTATTTGTTAAGCCAATTGAAAAAGCTAGACAGTGACTAAGGAATATGGCTGATCTCGTCCAAGATTATCCAGTGGCAAAGAGCTATGGCAACAATATCAATCATCTGATGGGGTCTGACAGTAAATCGTGAACTAAGTGTCCATAATTCATCACCTCACTCAAATAGTGAACTAAATTATAACCTAAAGGTTCGTCACAATCATAACGACTGGGATGCTTCACTTGTTGACAAAAGGAAGTGCAAAAATTTCAAAGCAGTAATGAAGGTTGCTAACCACCTGATGTCACAAATTGGTTATTTACATTTAGTAGTACCTAAAATCACAAAAGAAAACACAAAGCTTTAAGGAAAACAATAACACTTCATACTTTAAAGAAAAAATTGTAACGAACGTGTTAAAACAAAAATAGGATTGTTGGGAAAATATGCAAACTCTTGAGACTCATCAATGTAATCCGTTAATTCTTTAACCAACTTTTCTAATGCATTAAAAAGTGACTAATTTTCTCAAGATGGCTACCACTTCCACTATCTAAACTTCTCTAAACATAGAAGCGTTACTTCTATCCCAGTATAAACACACAAAGCACCATTTTTTTACAATAAAAGCACCAATTTCACAAACATAGATCAAAATTGGAGAGATTATTAAGTGATCCTAATGCATTCATGTGTGTCCAAGAATAGTAATCACATAGGTGCTGATCAATGTGAACAAGGGGTACATACTTGAGGATTGGATGACTAGACATAACATGGTATTTAAGGGAAGAAGCACAAAAATACCACCACACACAATATCAGCAGGAACTCCTTCATAATGAATAAATAACTAAAATTTTGGGGGGAAAAATACACTTTTCCTTGTAAATAAAGTACTAAAATACTAACCTGTCCTTATACAAGCTGAAAACACCATTGGCATGTATAAGATCATATGTCCTAGGGTATGTGGAGAATGCTTCACACCTGAAACCAACATTTATAACACATTAACAGCAGTTAGTAGCATTAATTTCTATATCTTAAAACTAAATCTTTAGTGAATTTGATTTCTGAACTCAGGACCAGAAAGGCCACCAGCTCTTGTAAACTAATGGTTTGAGGGAATTAAAAACTATCAAGGTGCAAGTCATGCAACGGGAACAAGGTGAGCCAAAAAAATGGCAATGTAATATTAATACTCTCCAGTCAACATTTTATATTAAACCTTATTAAAGTAATTAGAAAAAAAGAAAGAAAAAAGAGAAAAAAAGAGTTATCTGAATTGCTAAGAGATGCTCAAAGATGCACAATTCAGAACAAGATGGAAAAAGAAATTGTACCAGTCATGATAGATTCCAATCAATCCTCTCTCGTATATCACACCTAGTGTACTTTTCTCAGCTACAGTGGGCACAACATTCATGACCCACAACTTTGGAGATTGAAGTGCAACAGCAAATCCTCCCAGTCCAGCATTCATATCCATAATATTACGGTATCTTCCAGAATCAATAAGCTTGTTGATACGTTTATAAGCGTTTGCATGTTTTTTCCATTGATTGCTGTCATCCTGGTAGGTCTCAACAGAAACTCCAGGGACAGATCCACTAGCAACTCTGGGAGGCACAGCATAAAGCCTGGCTGGAAATGCCTTCAACTCTCCTCCAGCAACTTTACTGGGGGTAATACATGCCTCCATTTTTCCGTACCTAGTAGCCACCATTGCAAAAATGTTAAAGCACACAAAAGAGATATAACACCAATAATAATGATTAGCAAAGTTAAAAACAAATTAGGATAAAAAGCACCAATAATAATCAATAATGGTATACATGAAAATTTAGAAGTTATGACAAATGAATCGAAAGAAAACCATCACAACTGCAAGGACATTTGTGTTGTGTAATTAATAAAATCAAAGGGTCCTTTAAGTACAGAACTATACCAGACATCATCTGGGTCATCAGATTTGCAGAAAGAAGCCTCCTGTCTGTTACGGCAGGAATCAGGGTTTTCTCTTTTTTGCCAAACCGCCATTTCTCCCTTCTCATACTTTTTATCCCAGCAGAGAAGTTTGGCAACCTCTTCAATCTTTCTTTGCTCCTCTTGAAGCTCCTCTCTCGGGCGCTGCCATGATTTGTAGTTATTCTTCCAGTTAATAGGAGGGCCAGAAAGGACCCAGTAACCACCAGGTCTAAGAACCCTGTCGACTTCCATAAGGTTCGTTCCATCTAAAAGGAGAAAAAATTATCACCTCAACGGCGGCATCACAACAAAAGGTTAAGAAAAGAATACAAGAGGAGATAAACAAAACGATAACTAACTAAAAGGAAATTTCTGTTTGAGTAAGCTCCCACCATTTGCTCCCCAAGGAATTAAGCAACGGGAACAGTGAGTCATGTCAAAGGCCCTAGCTGGGTAAGGCAGCTTTATGGTACCAAGAACACCAATAACAGCAGGCACACCCCTTTCAAGTGCAAATTGAACCTGTGCTTCATGTGAATCTCTTGGTGCAAATGACATGGCAATGACATTTCTGCTCCAGAGGTATGCACCCAAACTGGCAACCTAGAAATGCTCAAGAAAGTAAGAATATGAATAGATTCATTTTGTCAAGTAGAAATTATGTGAAACACAGGCTAAGAACTAAACATACCCCACAGCCAGTGTCCAGAGTAGTTCTGACAGTCCCATTAGTAATCGGTATCACTGAAGCCAGTTGATCAATATACTTATCTGCCCCTTGAGGAAATTGGGTCCCCCCACCTGGAAACCTAAACACATTACCCTCATATTGAACCCAGTTCTGAATTGCCTTCTCAACTGTCAAGCTCTTATATGGTGCATTTGCATAGGGCACATAATCACGACTCTTCGGCCAAGGGAATGGAGTAACATAACCATTGGGAGCAGGTATTAGGCAATGCAGCTTCTCTTCCTCTTTAGGGCAATGCCTTTCTCTATAAATCATGTTATCCCTAGGAAAAGTCATTGCACGGTTCTGATCTTGACAGGGTGTATAATCAGTGTAACGAGAATGGCAAGGCTTGAACACTTTAGGCTTAGATTCTGAATCATTAATGCTCCCAATTTCACCACCGTGATGGGTTTCAAAATTGAGATTTGGGATTATATTGCAGTCTCCTGTGCTCTTAGTTATCTCCATTGCAAGATTATCTGCTTTCCCAAATCCACTCCTTTGCCATGCCCCCAGAATGTAAAAGAAACAACATAACCCAACTACAATAAAAATCTGGACAGTGCTCCTACTTCTACCATCAGCTGAGTTAGATTTCAGTGCCATTATGCCCCCTGAAACAATCACCAAATCAAATCAGAATGGAATACATTGCCAAATCAAAAACCAAACCCGAATCTTAATTGATATGCGCACATGTGCCTAGATACTACTCAAAGAACATAAAACAGGAGAGGAAAAAGGAAATGCCAATCAGGAGTTGCCAAAATGAGTGCAGATTGGCAGATTTGTGAAACATAGTCCATAGCAATCTGCCACTGAAGCTTACAATGGCTGCGAATGAAGGATAAAACTTCCACTATATGGAATCAAACAATTTAGGTTCACTTGGTATTTTCTAAATCAATTCTTCACTTTGCAGGAATTCCATTTACAACTTTCCGAAAATAAAGGAGTGCACTCAAATCAGCTGAGTGAAGCTCAACAAGGATCAACACCAGACCTCAAAAACAACAATGACCAAAGGAAAAAAGTGCTGAAGATGCACACTTTGACGAAGTTGAACAGAAATATATGAACAAATGAACATCAGGAGCAAAGAGGGCAAACACGAAATTATGTAGGAAAAACATAGGTGAAAAATGAGATTGCTTACCAAATAAATGAATCAGATGGATAATGAAGCACTTAGTTGGCAAGATCCACAGCTCCAACCTCACCAAAAACTCATCCAAATCTTAGAACTCTGTAAGCTTTTTATTTTATTTTAATTTTTTTCTTGGAGCAAATCAAAACACCGAAATAGGTTCTAAGATCTATATGATACAATATTAGATGGAGATCCTAGTTCTGATCGCCAATGTTGTCAGGAGAAGGAAGGAAGAATAAATAAAATGAAAAGAAAAGAAAAGAAAAGAAACGAAAGGACTTTGGGTGCGTGTTTCTCTGAGAGACTTTGGACGGAGTACTGTTCTCCTTCTCTTCCCTCTTTTTTTTCGCTTTTTCTCCCTTTTCTCTTCTTTTTTTTTTCTTCAAAAAAAGGAAAAAAACTTTCTTATATTAGTAATTTCATGAATTGATGATGCTGATCTTTAAAATTACAATTAAGTACTCCCTCCATCTTCTAATAAGTATCATTTTTCTACGGATTCTTACTCTTCGTAATAATTGTCATTTTACCTCTTTGGTCTCACATTTTTTTACCTTTTCGGTCTCATATTTTTTTGTACTGTTGAAAGATGAGTTGACCAGTTATTGAACAAAAAACCAAGGTTCGATTTGAAACACAAAAGGAAAAAAAAAAGGAGCATGCACTGTTTCCAAACAACATGTTTTGGAAGACAGAGGGAGTATTGTCCAATATCCATACCTCAAAATATAAAATTGTGGAATTGTGATTTTACTAACTCGAGCGCGAAAATTATTTTCTTAAAATCATACTCATACCTTTCTTTTTCGATATTTTAAAATTTTAATTTTAACCACAGTTTTCATAGTAATAGTACTATCTTATGGGAGACATTGAGAGATTTAAAATTAGAGTTGATTCTGAGCATTATAGAGATATAGATTAGCAACTGTTGAATGAATTTTACTAACTCTCGCCTTAATTAGTGTGGCAATTATTTTTTTAAACTTTTGCTCTACCTTTATTTTTTTGATGTTTTTAATTTTTAATTTTAACCACAGTTTCTATAGTAATAGTATAGTTAGTACTACTAATATTATTTCTACTCGTTACATCAAGTAAAAACAACAACACTTTGTAGGAGTTTGGAGGGCGATAGCAACAAAAACCCTAGGTGCAACCCAAGGTGATGGTGAGGCCATGACGACTGATTCGGCTAGCGAGGACGAGCTACGGAAGCCACTACCTCTTACACCACCTGATGTAGGGGTGTACACGAGCTAGAATCGGACCGAACCGAATTGAATCGAACCGAATTTTTTTTGTCCTGGTTGGGCTAGAACCGGAAAGTTCGGTTCAGTTCCATTTTTTTAGGGTAAACGACGTCGTTTTGAAGGAATAAAAGCTTTACTTAAACAACGTCGTTTTGAAGGAAAACAAAAGGAAAAAAAGAATTTTGAGTCAAGGGGATTTGAGCCCCTTCCCTATAGAAAGGAAGATAAAGATTTAGCCATTAAAGCAAAGCTAAAATTTGATATATGAATGCATATATACATATTTTTATATATATAAGAATCGGTTCTCCCGGCTCTACGGTTCAGTTTACTGGTTTTATATTCGGAGAACCGGATCGAACCGAAAATTTACGGTTCTAGTTGGGATAAAATTGGACCAAACCAGAAAGTTATGGTTCAAATTTTTTCGGTTCTGGTTCAGTTTCCGGGTCAAACCGATATTGGTACAACCCTAATCTAATGAGGATAGGAAACAGAAGAAAGTTTACACCAACAAAGATAAGATGGATGTTAACCCACTAAAAATAGTTTCCAACAAGGATGCATTGTGTTCTAAGGTTGGATCAAATGATATCAGACCATGCAGGATGACGAGGGCACTGATAATATCTCTCAAGATGGTAGCGCGAATTTCTATGATTTGGACTCCGGAATTTTAGAGGCGGTGGAGGACAAGATTGCTTGAACATGGAAACGAGATGTTGTTGCGAAGCTCATGGGTCACCCTATTAGTTACAACACTTTTTATGAACGGATTTGGAATCTATGGAAGTCGCGGGAGGGGGTACAAGGTGGTTGACCTCAAACAAAACTATTTTTAATTCAGTTTGACCAAAGTGACGACTTTTCTCATACCCTCCTTGGTGGTCCTTGGATGTTGATGGGTCGTTATCTTGTCGTTCAAGCTTGGACCCCTAATTTCAATATTGCGGTCGATCGCCTTACTAATATGGCCGTGTGGATCCGCTTCCCTGACATGCCAATTCAATTGTATCACAAGAGTGTTCTACGTACTGTAGGTAATAGATTCGGGAAACTGATTCGCATTGATTACAACACATCCACCTCAGATCGAGGGAAATTTGCATGTATCCTTGTTGAGTTGGACCTGACAAAACCGCTCATACCTTTTTTTCTATTTCAAAGGAAAACGGTAGCCTATTGTTTATGAAGGCTTACATGATATTTGCTTCCATTGCGGTTTGGTTGGCCACGAGGCCGAAACATTCACCACGAATTTTGAGAATGATCACTCGACCCCTGCGGACAAGGTGATTAAAGAACGTATTGTTGCTAAACCAGCTTCCTCATTTGATGTCATAATTCCGAAAGGACAAAGATTTGGTTCTTGGATGGTAGCGCAGAGATGTGGGCGACGTCAAATCATAAAACTCAATGCTATTACTGGAGGAAATAACTCAGGGAATAATTTCAAGGTCTCTAAATCTAAATTTGCAGCATTGTATCATGAAAATGAGGAGGAAGTGTTTACAAACCTTTTTTTCCCTCCCATCCAGAGGTTCAGATACTAGTGCACCCTCACAATGGGCTCAGATGTTAGATATGGCAGCACAAAAAAGTTAGTTTGAAGAGTAAGAAATAAATGGAATCTAATCTCATAGTTGTTGTTTGACTGGTGTCGAATCCGTCAAAAATAAAATAAATACAACTTATCACACTGAAATAAGGAATATTGCAATAAGCGATAAGAGGTTCATTCCATAGGGATTTAAGATTAATTTCAGTTTCTAAGTATGACCAAAATTTAACAATGGTAGTAACCAATAGGGGGGGGTAAAAATTAATTAACGGAACTGAATGTATTAAAAACAGTAAATAAATAAATAATGAATAAGATAAGATGATGGAAAATTCCCATTAAAGACTCAACTAAGGTCATAATTCCCATGTATTGATCATTGATGTAAAGATGTTTAAAACAGAGTTTCACAAGGGGGCTATAGAAGTCAGGTTCACTTAGACTTCCTACTCTCCTCCTAATCAAGTTTCTTAAAAAGACCTTCTATTAAGAACCCTAACTTCCTTAGCAATCCTAAGGTTCACTTATAGAATTTAACCAAATGGTTGATAAAAACAGGGAGAGACACCTCGCCCCTATAAGCCTAATTCTTCTCTTTTTTCTAATTAAGTCCCAGCTAGCCACGAATTAGTTACCTACAGATTCCTACTAACAATGTAGACCCAAAGTTTTTAGGAAAAGCAGTAATTATTCAGGTTTAAAACTTAAGTTGATCATGCTTAAATCAAACAAGAATAAATTGACAAGAAATCAAAAAGAGAAGAAATATGAAATTCATAATTGATTAAACTCGTTTAGACCTCACAATACTAGAGTTATGAGCCTTAAAGTCTTTACCAAGAATGAATGATCTAGCTAGACAGAGATATAATTAAAATAGAATAGAAAATAATTGCATAAAACTGGAAAATCTCCTCGTTTCAATGAACAAGAAGAGGAGAGCAAGAAAAATAATGGAGTTCCAGCAGCTACTACCCAGTTACAGAAAATGAAAATAGACAAAACTAGAGAAGAAGAGATGATGTTGATCTCTGATGTCCTCGCCTCTAAGTAGTCTCTGCCAAATTAAAGTCCTAAATGTTGGATTTTGGACAACGGGACTAGTGCGTTTAGTACCGTAATATATACATAACATATGGACGCATATGTTGAGTGTATTTAATCATATAGAATAATGTTAATATAAGGTTTATTTGACCAATTTAAAGATCTAATAAAGTTAAGGGGTCCAATTGTCTTATTAATATAGTGTGGGGGCACAATCTGTAATTGTGCAGAATCCCGGGTTAATTACTAATTGCTGATGGGTCAATTAGTAATTAACATAAATTAAATATTTGGGATATGGTCCCTGGTGGAAGTTGCCTATTTAAGTTACAATTCTTTTGTTACAACGTTACGTTAAGAAAAACATACAGAACGTTGAAAACAAAAGAACGAGCGGTTCCCCATCCGGCCCAAGGCAACGATTCACCAGAAGACCTTCGTTCCCGAATTCTAGAAGATTATGGCATCATCATTAGGTACGCTTCCGCATTCCGTTTAATTCATGCAATAATTTGAAATTGATTGCAGTCCTGTATTGTTGTTCATATAGTTTAGAACAACAATTATCTTCTCTGGTTCTATCAATTGGTAGCGGAGCCATTCAATTTTGATTTTGTATGAATTGCTAATCTTTTATGATGCATGGTTTATTGATTTCGTCAAGCAATTTTGAAATCAATCAACAATTTCTTGTTGAATTTGGGATTGCATACATCTGTTTTGATGTTCATCTGTTTGGCACTTAATTGAATTCATTAAACCTGTCAATTGAATTACATCATGCCGTAGGGAATGGCCGATCAAACGAATTCATCTTACATCATGCCAAATAGATGTAATTCACGTTCAATGCGCATGATGTATTAAACCTATTAATTGAATTACATCATGCGCAATCGGCAAGCACTGTATAAGGAGATGCATTGAAATTATTTATTTATAATGTAATAATTTGGGATTCGTAGGAATTATTCAATGCGATTGAATTTGGGTATATGCAAATTGCAATTATTGTTCCGTTATTGTTATTGTTCAATTGCAAACGAAATTCAGGTATGCAAATAATTGCAAATTGCAATTATTGTTCAATTGCAATTATTGTTAAACACATGAATAATTCAGATTACAAACTTGAATTTCGTTTACAAACCTCTCTTGGTTTGTATCTAGTTGGCTTGCGTGCGTGCGTCTATAGGGCATAATTTATTACATAAACAATTTACAGGTAGAAACCCAGCACTGTATTCAATTACAAATTATGCGCCACATTAATTATTTGCAATTCATACAGTGATTGAATCCATGTGATTTATTGGGATTTATTGCAATTCATACAGTGATTGAATCCATGTGATTTATTGGGATTATTGCAATTCATACGCATCTTGGTCTTTCTTAGGATTGAATCCATGTGATTTATTGTTTGCGCATTTATTTGTAATCTTATTTTTTGATTACAAAATTAATTGCATACTTTGATTATTTTTGCAATTCTAAGTACTGGTTCGGTTTGCCGGACTTAAAGTTGATTCAATTATTTTGAACATGAACATCATAATGTTTAAGATGTTTGCCAGATGATAAAATTTGAGTTCTTTGCCGAAGGGTAGACGGGAAAATGGCTTCCTGGACTCACCGTCTGTGGTCGTCCGGTGTACCTGCAAAGCGCCGGAGGGGGTCCCCGGCGTAAACACTCCGATGCCTAAGTCAGTACGGGTAGTGAAAATAGCAGAGCTTTTGCCTGCAATCTTAGGCTTACCTTCTTCCTTGATTGTGGGGGTATTTATAGGCGAAAAGTAGAGTGTTTTCTAGAGGGGCTTGGCCATAAAGGGCGCTAACGGGCCTGTCAGGTGGTTGACATTTCCCGTTAACGGTGTGCTATCATTGCATTGGATATATATGGAGGTAGGCGTTACCTAGGCAAGGTAATGCCTATGCTCCTCATGGGACGCCAGGTTTGGCCTGGGATGGGATAACGCCGCGTGTCATGACAAAGTGACGTGTAGGACCCCCCCGCTGATGTCGACCATCCCAGTGTTGATCGCATGGAGAGAGGCGATAGCCTCAAGGTTGTCTGTCCGGTAGGGACAACAGCTTTCTACCCCTAACACGGGGTATAAGACGAAAATGCCCTTGGCGTTAAGTATATTGTTATCATAAGCCCAACCGAAAATGAGCCCGAGTGTTCACCAAGGGCTACCGCTTCATCTCCAGTCTTGCCGACTTAACGGTTTTTTATGTGTTGGGATGGTTCATTTGCTGAGAAATATGCCTCTTCCAACCGCCGTTCTTCTGAGCCTATAAATCATCTTTTTACCGTGTTGGGATGGTTTTTTGCATTTTCCTTGATATTTTTATTATGGATGATCTTACGAGGAACTTTCTGATCTCGAAGGCACACGGCCTGAAGAATCTCATTGAGGTTGACATTGGTTTCCTGGAGACCATGGTGAGGAAGACCTCTGAAGATATCATGGAGCTTCAAGGGATGATGACCCCTCTCCTATCCAGGCAACTTGTTACTTCCCTGGAGGATTTTAACCCTTTAGAGAGTGTGACAAAGCTAGCCGCCACTGTCTCTCACATAGAGGTAGTGATTACTATGCTACGGTGCAGGAAAGACCTGTTGGGGTGTTGCTTGAAGGGAATGCAGGTTGGTTCCTCGGAGCTGTCCTCTGTTATGGACGCCCTGAGGGAGGTTCCCGTGGTGCTAGGAGAAGACGATGCTGGGTCTCATGCCTAACTGTCGACCGCCGTCTCTTTGTTTTTATGCTTTCTGTGTACGCGCTCGGGCGCTTAGGCCGTTCAGGCCATAAATAAATAAAATGTTGTTTCAATTATTGCACCATCTTCTACTTTTGATATCTGGCTGCGCTAGTTAGGTGCGGTTGCTATAAGCCCAACCGAAAATGAGTCTTTCTCGGGATATAGTGCTGCAGTGCCTGCATCCTGAAAATCAGCCATAAATGTTTTGTTCAACCGTTCCTTGCGCCGCATTCTCAGTGGTGGGTGGTTGGGCGGTTTTTTTGCGCCTTTTGATTGGCGCAATTTCCGAGCGGGTGTGATTGCGCAGGATCAGATTCTACAATTATGATTGTTATTCTCTAGGCACATTAATTGCTTCAAGGGGCACGCGAAGAGATCGGAGTATCTCTTTGCTACAACTATTTAATGGAGTTTCTCTCCTTTTTTCTGTTCATCTTCTTCTTCTTATTTCTCTACCCAGATTGCCCCAATTCGCATTATATGGAGATTGCTGAGCGCGAGCCTCCATTTACTCCTCCAACTTCTCTAGACTCCTTCTCCTCCATGCCTGAAAAGGCGATTCCCTCGCCGTGAAGGTCGCGAAAGGTCGAAGAGGAAGGTTTCTAAAACGGTTAACACACCTTCTGCTTTCTCTGCAGCCCCTGCACGAAAGGGTGATGAGCCATTTTCTCATATTAATCATTTTTCAGCAAAAGATTCTTCTCGTGACGCTGGTTCTGAAGCGACGGATGCTAACGTTGCGGAAGGGCTGGGTTCGGCGCTGTTAGGTCAAGAGGCAAGAGTTGACGAGCCTTTTCCCCCTTTCAACGGAGATCTGCCATTCTCAGATGAAGACAACGTTTTCTACTATGACATATACTGGCCTGATGAGGATTAGTGCCCTGGCGTTAGGCGCATTGTAGATGCCATATGAATAAATTGATGTTCTCTATTTTTCTTTCTTTTGCCACTATGTTCTCTTGTCAACATTTTCATTTTGTTGATGGCTAATGCAAAGACGTGAGCCTCGCTGAGTCAATCGCTCTGCGATTGTTTTGACTTGGTCAAAATTAACCGCCGCTTGGTAAGTTGTGGCAAATAACTGCTTATTTTTAAACCCTTTGATATGATTCCACGTGGCCAACTCCCTTACACGCGTCCTCGCACGACTGGTAGTTCAATTAATGCGGTGACACTTAGTCCTTTAAGAAGGGACCATTTTCTCTTTCTAACACTTTTTGCCCTCGTTTTAAATTTTCTCTCTTCTCTTCTCTTTGTTTTCTCTGGAAGAAATTCTTGCCCGTCTGTCGCCCTTCGCCGGCTCGCCTGTGGATATTTCCTTCCAGGTACCACTTCATCCTTTCAGATTTTCTGTTCACTGGTTTATTATGGTTAAGAGTAGAGCCGGTCGGATTTTCTAGAGACCCATGGATTCAGAAATCGAACAAACACCCAGTATCTTCTCGTGTGAGACGATTTTAAAGGCTGAATTAGAGGAACACGGTATTACTTTTCCCCCTGGACATGACCCTACCATTCCTGAGGGTAACATGCGGCTTCACGATCCACTGTGGGGAAACTGTAGGCTAGTCTACTTTAAAATGTTCCTTTATGGTTTTCATTTCCCAGTCCATGCTTCAATACTAACATTGCTATGCGAACATAAGCTTAATCCTGCCCAGATAACCCCTTCTTCTTGGTGTGGGGTTTATGCCTTCCTTCGCGCTTGCGAACTGAAGAACATTTTTACCCCATCTCTCAATTTATTTCGCAAATTCTTTAGCATGACCTATCGCAACTGTTTAATCGATATTACTCCGAGGTGGAATGACGCATTCGTGCAGTCTTCTGGCAGTGGTTTCATGGCTTTGAGGGAGTTATGGCTGACTGGAAAAGCGATTTCTTCATCCTCGAGCTACCGTCCCGTTTATGGCGTCCGAGTTTTAATCAAGAGCTTATAGCCCCCCTCTGGGCGAACCCAGTGGTGCTGTCCAGAAGTGAGTTAGATCAAGCTAACGCCTTGCTAGATATAAATACGTATTATCGCATTCGGGAGTTTGCCTCGTACAAGCTTCTAAAGGAGTGCGTTATGGGTGAGTTTGTCTTTTTTCACACTTTCTTCTTGATTTGTTTATTGTTCTAACGCGTTCCCTTGACAGAAGGCGCTGACGGCCAATCATCTAGAGGAGCTAACGCTCTTTTGAATGTGGTGCCGCTCCGAACTATACCAGCCTCTCCTCCTACTGGGGGCTCCAGTTATCGAAGCATTCTGCCCAAGAGGGGAAAAGCTAAGACACTCGTTAGGAGAGGGCGAGGGCGCGGTGTCTCTGCCCAAGCGTCTCATTTTCTTGACAATTCGCTACCGATTCATTGTGGAGGTATAAATCTAAGTCGGCCTGCGACTAGAATAATTGACAGCGACAGCGGCCGCGACAACGAGGATATGGATACCAAACCAGACCTCTGCCATGCTTCCTCGCTTCAACGAAAGAGACTCAGAATAGACATAAACGAGCACGCTACCGAGGTTTCTTCTGACAATGCCAACGTAGTAGCTACCGTGGCGGCTATCGTTTCTTCTATGGCAAGCACTTCTCAAACAGTGAAAGTGGCTGACGCGCCAACTGTCAGCCTTCCTACCGCTGCTAAAGTCTCGTTAGTGGCAGATTCTCCTCCACCAGCTAAAGCTCCTGACTCTTCGATTTCTCACTGTATTCTAGATGTGGTGGTAACGACTTCTCCAGTTTCTAGGTTGCCGCCCAAGACTCCTCCACGATTGTTTTTTACTTCTATTTCAGAGGTGAGTACTAGAGACTCTTCTTCGACTCCGATGGTCAATCTCTCTCTTGAAGTCCCTAAAGGGACTCCGTGCTATCGCATGGATTTGACAGGGTTTGACGTCGACGGTCTTCGCGCTGCAGGGGTGCCAAATCCCTTCTCAAGAGACGAATTCACGGCGCCCTTGATAGGAAAAATGATGAGCTCTTCTAAAGAGAAAGAGAAGTTTCTACATCTTTCACCGAGGGCTCGTTACAGGCACGTTATGAATGATTCTCTAGATGCCTTTCACTATTTACACTATGCAGTCGAGGCCTATGACAACGAACTGCGGGATTTTTCTCGCGCAATGTCTGCTCAGAAGGTGCAGCTTGACCGGGCGTTAGGCCAAGCGAGGTTACTAACGCGTCTTCAAGATGAGTCGCAGAAGGAGCTAAGCAGAGAGAGATCCAAAGGGAAAACGAAAGCCGAGGTTCTGGAGGCAGAGTTAGCAATGGAAAAGAAGAAAAATCTTCTTCTTCGCGAAGAGATGCTAGCTCGAGACGAGGAGTTTTCCAGGGTTCCGCTGAGGATGGAGTGGTGGAAAAAGAAGGTCTTGGAGGCCTTCACTTCTGGGTTCGCAGCCTATTTCGAGAGTGATTCCTTTGATCTGGCCACGATTATCGATTATACCTCTGCCATAATGGACAAAGTTAATGAAAATAGAGACGACCCGTCTGCCCTAGAGGGAGAGAAGATTGGTGACAACAGCGATGGTGGCGCACAACGATCTCCCATACCGGGTGACTCGAGTACCGCGAAGGATTCCTAGATCTCCCCTTGATTGTCATTTCATTCTTATCTGTATTTCTTTTATTCTTCAATCAATCGCACCTTAGAGACATTTGACATTGTTCTTCCTGTAATAATGCTGATGCCGTGAGACCTTTGTTGCTTCTTTTCTTAAATGTTGGGTTTTGGTGTATTATTGATGCTGCTTACGCTTTGTTAGCGTCTTTCTACTAACGTGCCATTTCTTGAGATCGTGTGCCAGTGCTGGCGCTGCTTTTTAGAGCATTAAATGCTACGAATCCCCTAATTAATGCGATCGAAAAGTAATGATGAGGGAAGACACGTATCTTTCTTGTGGTGAGGCGTTTGGAACAGGCGCCTTCTAGGGAGTAGCGAAGACTGAAGCGTCTCACCGTTTTCAAAAGTTACGTCTTTCGCGCGTGTCGCGTCCTTCCGCCACGCCACTTCACCATGTGTCAGTTGCCAACTGGTCGCGCCTTTTGACCCCTTTAGGGTTATATATAATGTTTTTCCCCGCTTCCTCTTTTCTTTTTTATCTCTTTTCTCATTCGTTGCTTCTTTCTGGAAAATAACTCGCGCCGCTCCTTCTTCTTTGTTCTGGGATCCCTGGTGTTTCTTTTACGAAGGTACACACATCATTTCCTTCTTTTACTCCCTTCTTTTTATTAGTTATGGCGAGGACTCGTTCTAAAAGGTCTGTTGGGGAAGAAAAGATTGACAATACACCAACTTCTCTCTATACCTTGCCCTTAGTTCATCGTAGCTTGACCGCGTTCAATGCTCAACTTCCTGAGGGTTACTCCGTTCAAGTTGCTTCTGAGCTGCTTCGCCTTAATAGTGAATTGCCTGATAATAGTAGGATATTGTATGCCAAATTGTTCGATCATGGGTTTTGGCTTCCCCTTGACCCATTTGTAAAACTGTTGTTGGCTGATTCTGACTTGAATCCGGCTTAACTGAGCCCTAACGCAATTTGCGTTGTAAGTGCTTTCGCGGCGTTATGCCGGTTCAAAGAAATTGAGCCCCCTTCCCTAGCGTTGCTTCACAATATTTTCCAGTTGTATTCTCGTAAAGGGGTAATATCGATAGCACCCCGTTATGATGATGACTCGCTGAAGCCAATTACCTGGAAACTCATGGGTCTCGAGTCTTCTATTTCTGGCTGGAAAAAAGGATTTTTTATTGTTGACCTGCCCGAACCCTTGTGGAGGACCAACTTTAATGAGGAGATTAAAGATGGGGCTTGGGGTAGCAGAAAACCACTTTCCGATCCGGAGGATGGTTGGTTAAAGACGCTGCTCTAACTAGACTTTAGCGTTGACACACGTAAAGTGGCTAACGGGGTGGATGTTAAAGAGTGTAAAATGGGTGAGTATTGATAAGAGTCCGGGGGATACTGAGCAGGAACGGCTTGATCTGGGCTGGTCGAGAACACTGTACAGGGGTCTTCATCACCTGCAAAGCGTCGGAGGGGGTCTCCGACGTAAACACTCCGATGTCAAAGTCAGTGCAAGTAGTCAAAATGGCAGGGGTTCAGTACGCTCTCTTAGGCTTACCCTCTTGTCTGAAAATGTGGGGGTATTTATAAGGAAAGGAAGGAGTGTACCGACAGGGGGTGGGAACAATCCCTAGTAGGTGTCGCTGGGGTGATAGATGCCACTAGGGTGGCATTGAGTGATGTCATGTGGGATGACGTCATGCGGAGTGACGTCATGGATGACCTGGGATGGGATGCCGCCGTGTGGATGCCGCATGAGAGCCCCCCCGCTGATGTCGACCATCTCAGGGTCGGTCGCCAGGCTAAGGGCGGTAAGAACAGGGTCTCGTCTCCCTCAACGAGTACAGTATGCTGGCCGGGTCACCCGGTGGGGTAGTGGAGATGCCGCTTCTGTGGTATCGATAGTTATCATATGCCCAAACGAAAACTAGCCTGAGTGTTTACCAAGGGCTATCACCGCGTCTCCGGTCATGCCCCTTCAGAGGTTTCTGCCCTAATGAGGGCTCGAGAATCGATAAAGGTATATCTTCGAAATGCCTTTTTCCGAAGTCTATAAATAGGCCTTTCATTTTGCACTTGCTTCATCACTCTCACAACTTTTTCACCTCTCTCTTTAAGTTTCCTTATCTCTCTTCTTTTCATGGACGAAGTCACCAAAAACTTCCTGCTCTCCAAAACCCATGCCCTGAGGAACCTAACTCAGGCAGATACTGATTTCCTAGGGTCACTGAGCGTCAAGACCTCGGAGGATATACTGGAGCTCCAGGGGATGCTGACTCCCCTGCAAGCTAGATAGGTTGCCGTTACCCTGGAGGATTTCAGTCCCGTGGAGAAAGCGGTGAAGCTGTCAGTGGCTGTTTCTCAAATTCAGCTGCTGATGACAACGCTACAGCATAGGAAGGACTTGCTGGGATGCTGCCTGAAGGGTATGAGGGCATATTCTTCTAAACTGACGGCTCTTGCGGATGCCCTGAGGGAAATTCCTTTCCTGGAATGGGAAGATGATGACGCTGGGTCGAATGCCTGACCAGCGATGGGGATCCTCTTGGCGTGTCTTTCTGTGCTCTTCTGGGGCCAACTTTTGTAACTCCGGGCTGTTAGGCCTTTTTGTAATCTCGGGCCGTTGAGCCCTTTAAATAAATAAATATGCTTTCCCTTATTCACTTGCCGCGCTGTCAATGTTTTTCTTCTTTCTCATATTGTCTTTCTTAGAAAACAACTTCTATCCTCACTAATTGTGAGCTTGGTGTCCCTTGGGATCCCGTAGCTTTATTTTCCTACCTGGCTCATAATGACGATTTCCCATATCGCATCCGTTCTGAATATATTTTGCGCCATTTTTTAGTGTTAACAGATTGGGCAACGATTTCGGTGCCTCCTGGCTGGTGTAGACTTTTAACAGTTGCGGAGTCAGATCTTTCCCCCAATGGACGTTATCCCTGACAGCATTAACTGTCCTCGATAATACGCGAAAAGGCAGGCACACTTCCTCACCTTAGCTATATAATGGGGCTCTTCCTCTCTTTCTTTGCTCATCTTTTTTCTTCTTTCTTCTCACTCTTACTGATATTTCCATGGCTGACTCCCGTTTTTTATATACTGCTACCCGTGATTCTCCTCCGACCCCTCCAACTTCTCCCGACTCCGACAATCCTCCACTCTCACCTCCCTGGAGGCCTGCTAGACATTCCGCAAAGTGCCGGGGTCGCAAGAGATCGAAGAAAACAAAGAAACAATCTTTCGAATCCTTCTTTGCCGACTTTGAACCTCACTATCTTTTGCTACGGCAAAAGGATGAAGCGTCACCATCCGTTCCTTGTCCTTTTCCCAAGGACAGAACTTCTATGCAAGATGCCGCCCCAGGACTAGTTACCCCGACCCTGGAGGAAAGCTCTCGCGCCGCTTCAAAGGAGGAAACTGCCCTTACGACAGGTTTCGTGACTGGGCTCGGTAAAAGACTTTTCAAGATTGACGAGCCCTTTCCTTTCTATAACAGTGGGTCGCCATCGTCTCTGGAGGATTATGATTACGTCTATGACATACACTGGGCGGATGAAGACTGACGATGTCGCACTTATTGTAGATGCCGCTGGCTTTCTCTTTTAATAAATAAGATGGAATAAAATGAAACAAAATGTCATTTGCCTTTTTCTTTTCGCTTTTGGTGTAATTGCTGCCCTATGGGATAACTGCCGTTGGGTAGCCGATTACTGCTTCGTGCGACCATCTTTGCGGGGTTTCTTGTAATTACCGAGTCTTTCTTTTACGGAATTCGAGGCGAGCGCTTGACTTTAAGTTTCTGTCAGGGTCTTTCTACGTGTCCCGTTTGTCCCGTACGTGTCTTGCTGTGATAGGTTGCCCTTTTGTCTGACTTTTCCACCGTCTCTTTTAAAAGGAAAAATGCTTCTTCTTTGTACCTTTTTGCTCCTTTTTATGCTTCAGAACTCTCTTCGTTTTTCGCTCGCTCCGAGGAAATTCTCTCGTTCGCATCCAGATGACTCGCCTATTAATTTCAGCCTTCTCTCTCTCAAGGTATTCTGCTCGATCTTGCTTTTGATTTTCCTTTGCTGCTTTATCTATCATGCCTCGCACGAGATCTCAATCTAGTTCTTTAGCTACCCCTAGACCAATTTCTCGATATCCCGAGCTTGAAAACACCCCTAGCATCTTTACTTGCCCTACTGTCTTACGCCTCGAACTGGAAAGCAATAACATTACCTTCCCATGCGGCTATCGCCCCACTATTCCTTTTGACACTATGAGGCTTCATAGCCGTCTCTGGAAAACTCATAGGATTCTTTATTTTAAAATGTTTCAATATGGGTTCCGCCTCCCAGTTCATGACACGCTAGAGCGTGTGTTGCGCCAGCACGGGCTTAACCCTGCGCAGATCACCCCTTCCTCATGGAGTTACAACTACACCTTCCTTCGTGCTTGCGAATTAAAAGATATTCTTGCTCCGTCTGTCACTTTACTTCGCAAGTTCTTGACTCTGGTTTTTCGCGACGGCTTCATTAATATTATTCCAAGATGGGATGATGCTCTAGTGAGGCCTTTTTGGCAGAAATTTTGAGGATTTGAGGAGAACGTCGAAAGCTGGAAGAGCGATTTCTTCGTTGTCGAATTACCCTCTTGCCTGTGGCGTTCAGACTTCAACCTGGAGGTGGTTGATTGGGTGAGGCCAGCGCCCCTGTCTAGGGAAGAGTTAGATCAAGCCAACGCTTTACTGGAGATGGAGTCCTCTTTCCAGATCTGAAACTTTGCTTTGTACAGGCCTTTAACTGAGTGCACCATATGTGAGCTTTTGAGCTTCGACGCTGCCTTGCTTACCCCTTATTTATTAACATAACTTTTTGCAGGGGAGACTATCGCTCGACCGCTCTCCGAAGGTGATGCTCCTCACAAGGTTGTCGCCCCTGCAAGGACTGCTCCCTCTACTTCCGCTGGGGCTCGAGCTGATCACCGTATGCCCATAAAGAAAAGAGCTTTAGATGAGATCCTTTCCAGGGAAAACGGTTCCTCCCTCCGCGCTTCCCGCTTTGTGGATAACTGGTTACCTAGTCGGAAGAAAAGGTCCGGGTCTGGTTTGCTAGTGACTGAGACAAAGATTTTCTCCTACGGAGTCGAGGACATGGAGGATATGGACACGGAACTGAGCCTCCGCCCGGCTTCCTCAGCTCAACGAAAGAAACTAAGGGAAGCAAGCGAAGCTCAAGTGACCAAGATGGCTGCTCAATCTCCTCCAAGCGACGCCGCAAATACCGTCGCTTGCCAGACTGCCGCTTCTCCTTACACCACTATGGAAGGTGCCGCTTCTCCGGGTGGTACTTCCTCGGCTCTGGGGTTGCACGCCCCCAACAAGGCTTCTCCTGCCGTGATGATGCCGTCATCCGCTGCGGATTCTACTCCTGTCATGGAGCCTCCACACTCGCCCATTGGCTCCTGCATTCCTGACGTGCCTCCTCACAACAAGGCTATTGATTTTCCTTTGGTGCTTTATCTATCATGCCTCGCACGAGATCTCAATCTAGTTCTTTAGCTACCCCTAGGCCAATTTCTCGATATCCCGAGCTTGAAAATACCCCTAGCATCTTTACTTGCCCTACTGTCTTACGCCTCGAACTGGAAAGCAATAACATTACCTTCCCATGCGGCTATCGCCCCACTATTCCTTTTGACACTATGAGGCTTCATAGCCGTCTCTGGAAAACTCATAGGATTCTTTATTTTAAAATGTTTCAATATGGGTTCCGCCTCCCAGTTCATGACACGCTAGAGCGTGTGTTGCGCGACCACGGGCTTAACCCTGCGCAGATCACCCCTTCCTCATGGAGTTGCATCTACGCCTTCCTTCGTGCTTGCGAATTAAAAGATATTCTTGCTCCCTCTGTCGCTTTACTTCGCAAGTTCTTGAATCTGGTTTTTCGCGATGGCTTCATTAATATTATTCCAAGATGGGATGATGCTCTAGTGAGGCATTTTTGGCAGAAATTTCGAGGATTTGAGGAGAACGTCGAAAACTGGAAGAGCGATTTCTTCGTTGTCGAATTACCCTCTTGCCTGTGGCGTTCTGACTTCAACCTGGAGGTGGTTGATTGGGTGACGCTAGCGCCTCTGTCTAGGGAAGAGTTAGATCAAGCCAATGCTTTATTGGAGATGGAGTCCTCTTTCTAGATCCGAAACTTTGCTTTGTACAGGCCTTTAACTGAGTGCACCATATGTGAGCTTTTGAGCTTCACCGCTGCCTTGCTTACCCCTTATTTATTAACATAACTTTTCGCAGGGGAGACTATCGCTCGACCGCTCTCCGAAGGTGACACTCCTTACAAGGTTGTCGCCCCTGCAAGGACTGCTCCCTCTACTTCCGCTGGGGATCGAGCTGATCACCGTATGCCCATAAAGAAAAGATCTTTAGACGAGATTCTTTCCAGGGAAAGCGGTTCCTCCCTCCGCGCTTCTCGCTTCGTGGATAACTGGTTACCTAGTCGGAAGAAAAGGTCCGGGTCTGGTTTGCTAGTGACTGAGACAAAGATTTTCTCCTACGGAGTCGAGGACATGGAGGATATGGACACGGAACTGAGCCTCCGCCCGGCTTCCTCAGCTCAACAAAAGAAACTAAGGGAAGCAAGCGAAGCTCAAGTGACCAAGATGGCTGCTCAATCTCCTCCAAGCGACGCCGCAAATACCGTCGCTTGCCAGACTGCCGCTTCTCCTGACACCACTATGGAAGGTGCCGCTTCTCCGGGTGGCACTTCCTCGGCTCTGGGGTTGCACGCCCCCAACAAGGCTTCTCCTGCCGTGATGATGCCGTCATCCGCTGCGGATTCTACTCCTGTCATGAAGCCTCCACACTCGCCCATTGGCTCCTGCATTCCTGACGTGCGTCCCCCAGTCCCAAGCGGACCTGGTTCTTCTTGCTTTCCCCCGAAGTCCCCTTTTCCGTTGTTCCTTACTTCAATTCGAGATGTTGGGGGCTCGGGCGGTATCTCCGCCCCTTGCTTTGTTGCTGATCTTTCCCATGACGGGCCACAAGGGGCCCCTTCTCACCGGCTAAATCTGTCGAAATTTAGGACTGACGGGTTCCGTGCCCTGGGTATGTCAGACCCCTTATTGCAAGATCAGCCCACGGCTATCTTGGCCTGTGAAATGTTTCGCGCCTTCGAGGAGGAGAGTAGGCTACTGCAACTTCCTCCCGAAGTTCAGTATGTGCGCGTCATGAATAACTGCCTTGCTGCCTTTCGACAGCTTCATTACTTCATCAAGGCTCGTGGTACACAATCTCAAAACTCTGGTGCCCTAGCGAAGGTAGAGGAGCTGTCGCGACTCCACAAACGCACTCATGCCGAACTGCGCGAATGCCGTGCTGACCTTTCTCGGGAAAGGTCTAAAGGAAAATCCCAGGTCGAAGCTTTAGAGGCTGAGTTGGTGGCTGAAAAGAAGAAGAACTCATTCCTTCTTGAGGAGGTATCCTCCCGCGATGCGGACCTGTCGAAAGCTTTCAAGAAGGTGACCTGGTGGAAGAAGAAGACTGAACAAGCCTTTATCGCCGGGGTGACAGATCAGCACCGCAGCAGGTCCGCTGATCCCGCTGAGGTCGCCAGGTACGCCTCCGTGAGGATGAAAGAGATTTATAAGAGCCAAGAGGGTTTCCTCTCCTCCGAAGAGGAGTAGTAGATCAGTGCCCGGGAAGGGCCCATTTGATGCCGCTTGATTGGGGGTGTCGCTTCTTTACTTACTCCCTTATTGTATTATTTTTCCTGTTTGGACTTTGACGTCGCCTCCTTGCTTGTAATAATTAATAGATCTTGTAATCTTGACCAAATAATGCGTGTTTCAATATGATGTCGCCCTTTATCACATGCCGCTTGACTACATTTTCTTCGCACTTTGCCTCTTACATGCCGTGTCATTACATCTTGCCGCTCCTTTTCGCCGGGTTTGACTGCGCCCTTTTCAGAGCATTTAATGCTCTGACTCCTTTTACTTGATACGGAGGAGGCAGTCATGATGCTCTGAGCCCACGTGTCATCAAAGGGGAACGCTAAAGGACTGGCGGGCTGAACATGTCTTTTCGCTCCTCAGGGGTTGTACCCGCTTCGCGCGCCTCTTTGCCCTTGACACGTCACATACCATGATCGCTTGACCCGTCGTTCCCTTTAGTCCTTAGGGTTATAAAAACCCCCACGTGCTTTCTTTTTATCTTTTGTTACCTTTCTCTTTTGAAAAACGAAAAGAAAAAAAAGACAATTCCTCTCCTTCCTCCTACGATCCGCCGCTGCCTGGGTGCTTCGATCTTCTTCTCACCACAGGTACCTTCCTCTCTATCCTTCTTTTAACCTTGCACATGGCTCGCAACCGCCGCTATCCCCGCTCTACTGGGGAGGGGGATATTGATACTACTGTTTCCACCATTGCTTCCATCGCCGTCCTTCGATGGCGCCTGCGGAGCTATAATGCCACTCTCGACCAGCTGGAACGGTATTCTACTGAAGTTGCCCCAAAGTCCCTTCGCCTTAATAGCGAATTACCTGGCAACCGTAGGGTTCTTTATGCGAAAATGTTTCATTATGGTTTTCGGCTGCCTCTAGATCCTTTAATTACCGAGTTACTTTCTGAATTTGATCTAAATGCTGCCCAATTGAGTCCAAACGCCTATTGTGGCATTTATGCTTTTATAGCCCTCTGTAGATATATAGGGAATGAATCTCCTTCCTTGTTGTTGCTTCGCTCCCTTTTTTAATTATACCATCATAACAGCGGCATCATAGCGATATCGCCTCTCTATGATGTTGAAGCTCTAAACCCCTTTACCTGGAAGCTGTTATTCCTTGAATCTTCTATTGATGCTTGGAAAAAAGGATTCTTCATCATCAATCTGTCCCAGCCTTTGTGGCGGAGCGGGTTTAATCTAGTCATCAAGGACGCTGCCTGGGGTGGCAGGCTAGAGTTAGGACCCGTTGACCAAGGCTGGCTGGACAAGCTACTCAACCTGTCGGGGATTCCTGGTGTTCGCACTCGCGAACTCGCAAAGCTGATTGCATCAAGAAAAGAGAGAGAAGAGCTCAGCAGAAGAGAGAAAAAAGGGCTCTTTCTGCCGCCTCGACTGGTGCCGTGACTGACACCTGAGTCCTCTTCTGCACCTGAGTCCACTTCTGCACCTGAGTCCTCTTCTCTTCCTCGAGCGGAGGCTACTGCCACATCAACTGCTGAGCCAATTTCCTCCCCTAGCGTTGTTCCTACACGAGCGTCGTCTTCTCGTCCTCCCCTTGCAAGAAAGAAGAAAAGAACTCTCCGCCTTCGCGTTATCGCTCCTACCCGTCCTTCTGTTCAGGTGGTTTTTACAAAATTTTCTTCTATATATTTTTTGTCCGTTTCTTAATTCCCCTATTTCTTTTGCACGTAGGATACCGCTGTTGTTGCCTCTTCTGCTACTCCTTCGCGCGACGGCATGGATTTGTCGGGTATTCTTGACCCCAAGCGACCACGTCTTAATGAGGACTCAACTTCAGCGAACAACTTTGCCGCTGGTCAGGAAAGGCAAGGCAGCGTCACTAGTACCGGCCCCTTGGTGGGTAATCAAGGCCCTAGTCTGGCAGGAAATGGGGCTACCTCTGCGCCGCTTCATTCTTCTTTTGCCGCATCATCTCCTCCACCTGGCAATCCCTTGGACTTCCTGGAGGATCTTGCAGAGGAGGACTTTCCATCCCTACCAACTGGCGGTTTCAATATTGACGCTGGACCATCTAATCATTCCCCTCCGTCCCCTCCTGATGCCTTCTTCATTCCTGCTGCTGTTCAAACAATCTCTCCCTCTCTTCTCCCCATGGACACTCCGCGCATGGTGGCTCACCTAAGCACTATACTCTCTAGCGGAGTCGCCACTCATCAGGTTGATTTAAGTAATATTCGCCAGCGCGGGTTCCCAGCATTGGGAGGCGACAGCTCCCTAGCGACATCCGCCTATCTGGCAGGGCATCTGTTATCGGTTGAGGAGGAGGAGCAGGCCTTCCTCTCCGTTGCCGAGGGTGAGCAACTGCAGCAGATAAGGACCCAGCTGTTCTCTAGCTTTCAGGGTTTCCATTACTGGTCTAGGAATGTGACGAGACGAATGAGCTCTCTCCAATCTTCCTCCCAGGAATGGCGCAACACTAACCACCAGCTCCTGGAATAAATCAACAAGTACCAAATGGAGCTTCATAAAATTCAAGAAGAGCTGAGAAAGTGTGTTGAAGAGTGACAATGTGCGGAAGCCAGTTTAGGAGTTGCGAGAAAAGAGCTGGAAGAGGCCAAAGGACACCAGGCCACGAGGGATGCCGCCCTTCAAGCGGAGCAAAGTAAGAATGCCGTTCTTACGGAGGAAACGACGGACAAGTGTAAATGGTGTCTGGAACAAACTGCAGGCCTCATGGCTGACTGCTTCATTGAGCGTCACTGCCGCAATTTCTTCGACGCTGATGCTATCATCCGCCTCTTCAAGCAGAAGTCCGGGTTCCTCACGGAAGAGGGCACGGCCTGACGAGGGGGACAGCAGCATACCCCGGCTGTAGATGTCACTTCTCTTTTTGTCCATCGGGCGCCCTGACTTCCTTGCCTTTTTTGCATTTTTTGGGGCCTTTTGTTTAAACAAGTATCCCCTCTTGTATAAACAGTTTGCATAATTTGCCATCATTTTACTTTATCGATGATCTTTCTCACTTTACTTTCGTTAGCCCTTCTTTCAAAACTGGTTGCCACCGTTGAACTGGCGTGGCCTGCGCCTTCGAACTTTCCTTGCGGAGTCGCAACACGCTATGTCGTCGCGTGTTTCTCTCCGCGCAATAGGGTAGATCCGCTCCTTACCATTATTTCGTACCGTGCTTGAGACGACTGGATCTCCCCTTTAGACGCTCTGCCTCTCCGCAGCGTCATTATTTTCCAAGTGCTCCATCACTTTCACACTTTACTAAATTTTCTGCACATTTTACTTATAACTTTCGTTAGTAGCGACATATTTCCGAAAAGTCTTAGTTACCTTGGGCCATTGCCGCGCGGGCTCCTCACTTACTTAGCACGATCCTTCCGAGATATCGCTTGTGCCGAATTTTCTGCACATTTTCACTTATTATTTACATTAGTAGCGACATCTACTAAAATATCTTAATTACCTTGGGGTGTGGGCGCGTATTTCCCCAACTCTCTTGGCGCGATCTCGCCCGATGTCGCTCGTGTCACGTACTCTTCCAGCCAAACTTCACCGGGTTTGTCCCTTCCGGTTACTAGCTGGGGTACCGTGACTTCCCGCATTTCTTCAATCGGCCGGGAAGTGCCACCTCTCAGTGCGCCGCCTGATCAGGGCCGACCATCACGAGGATATGACTTTTCACTTCCTCAGCTTGCCCTCGCACCTCGGAATGAGCCCCTTCTTTACGAGGAGCCTATGTTAGCGCTACCCTCGTAAGGATAGGATTTTCACTTGCGAGGTGGAGTTTTTATCTTCCCTAGGGTCGTGCCTCACTTAATGATCATCCGCCTATGTGAGCACGGGCTGTCACAAGGATAGGACTTTACACCCCTAGGGGAGTCGGGGCGTGCCCTCTCTGGGTTTCCCCAGGATAGGATTTTCCACTCCCGACAGTGCTGGAGCGTGTCTCGTCTTAGTGAGCCGCCTGATCAAGGCCGGCCTCACAAGGCCAGAATTTTTCACTTCCAGCACCATATATTTCCAGGATCGCCGGGGCGTGCCTTATCTTGACGACCCATCTGCATTAGCCCATTTTGCCCCAAGGCTAGGACTTTTCACCCCCGACATCCTTCTTTCCTTGTTATCTGCACATTACACAGACAACCAACAAGGAACAAGAAATATTTCCACAACAATTGTTAGACCATGCCCAACGGCATGTCACATTTCAATTTCAATTTCAATTTCTAGACCATGCCCACCGGCATGTCACATTTCAATTTCAATTTCTAGACCATGCCCACCGGCATGTCACATTTCAATTTCAATTTCAATTTCTAGACCATGCCCAACGACATGTCAAATTTCAATTTCAATTTCTAGACCATGCCCACTGGCATGTCACATTTCAATTTCAATTTCTAGATCATGTCCAACGGCACGTCACATTTCAATTTCAATTTCTAGACCATGCCCAACGGCATGTCACATTTCAATTTCAATTTCTAGACCAGTTTCAATTTCAATTTCTAGACCATGCCCATCGGCATGTCACATTTTAATTTCAATTTCTAGACCATGCCCAACGACATGTCAATTTTCAATTTCAACTTCTAGACCATGCCCAACGGCATGTCAAATTTATAATTTCAATTTTTAAACCATGCCCAACGGCATGTCAATTTTCAAAATTTCTAAACCATGCCCAACGACATGTCAATTTCAGCATAATTTTAATTTCTAAACCATGCCCAATGGCATGTCAATTTTCATAATTTCTAAACCATGCCCAACAGCATATCAATTCTAGCATGATATAATTTTAATCGAGCAATATTCCAAGAGTTAGGTAAGGGAGTACCGTCAAGCGTTTCGAGGTGATACGCCCCCTTTCCGATAACACGAGTGACGCGGTACGGGCCTTCCCAGTTTGAGCTAAGTTTCCATATTCGTTGGCCCGCCGCTCGTTTGTCCCTGAGCACGAGGTCTCCTGCCTTGAGCAGCCGCTCCTTAACATGTCTGTTGTGATATCGCGCCATTCTTCTTTTGTAGTGCATTATTTTCAAGAGAGCTTCCTCACGCGCCTCAGGCAGTGTATCAAGGTTAGCGCGTAACCTCTCTTCGTTTAATTCCTCCTTGAAATATTCCACCCTTAAGCTTAAGGTGCCAACTTCGACAGGCGTTACTGCTTCGGTACCAAAAGCCATCGCAAAGGGCGTTTCCCCCGTACTAGTTTTAACGGTCATGCGGTAAGCCCACATTACATAGGGTAGCTCGTCTGGCCACTTCTTTTTCGACCCCTCAAGATTTTTCTTAATACCGCTCAGTATGCTTCGGTTGGTTACCTCCGCCTGGCCGTTAGTCTGAGGATGCGCCACAGAGGAAAACCTATGTTCGATCTGGAATTCTTCACATTGTTCTTTGAAGAAGCGGCTGGTAAAGTGTGCCCCGTTGTCACTAACTAGAACGCGAGGCACCCCGAAACGCATGATCACTTGGTGCTTAAAGAAGTGCCATACCTTCTCCGTCGTAATACTGGCTACCGCTTCCGCTTCTGCCCATTTGGTAAAGTAGTCCACTGCCACAATTACAAATTTCAGTTGAGACCCGCCCTTAGGAAAAGGGCCTAAAATGTTGATTCCCCACTTGGCAAAAGGACAAGGTGCCACGATCTGAGATATTTCAGTGGCGGGTCGTCGAGGGATTTTGGCAAATTCTTGACACTTATGGCATGTTTGCACAAAGTTGTTACAATCCCTGCGAATAGTGGGCCAATAGAATCCTGACCGGAACACCTGCGCGGCCATGGTACCACCCGACACGTGCATGCCGCAGATGCCTTCATGAATCTCGCGCAGGGTATGGAGGCCTTCTTGTTCCGTTATACATTTTACGGCTGGGTGCGAGAAGCATCTCCGAATTAACTCCCCATTATAATAAGTGCACCTTGCCGCTTGCTTCAATACTTTTTTCTTCTCTGCACTGTCGCTTGGCAACTCGTCGTGCTTCAAATATTTTATCACAGGGACCCTCCAATCCTTTTCACTCTCCTCCACACATAGTGACAGCTGTTCCTCCATGAAGGACGGTAATGACCTTTCCTCATAGTACATGCCTTCTGGTATGACAGCCTCCTGATTAGCTGCCGCCTTGGTAAGATTATCCGCCTCGGTATTGTCCTCCCACGGAATGTGTTCGAAAGTAACACACACGCCGCTTTGTTCCATTTCTGCCAATTCCCTTTTCACTTTAGAGAGGTATTGCGCCATGATCGGTTCTCTAGCTTGGGAATGTCCCAAGACTTGATCAATTATCAACTTGGAGTCCCCTCGTATTTTCAACCGTGGGGCTCCTGCTACCAGGTCATTTTCAATTTTAGCGAAGAGGCTCCTTCCTACTCTAAGCCCCGCCAGTAGCGCTTCATACTCTACTACGTTGTTGGACAGTGGTTGCAGGATTCTGATGGCGTGCCGCACCTGCACATCATGTATATGCCAGCTCCCGCCAGCTCTTGATTTTTGGCGCCATCCACATAGATGACCCATACGTCCGTGGGGGCTTCTGTGGGTAGGATCTTTGCGTCACTTTCTTTCTTCTCGAGCGGCTCCACCGCCTTATCCCCAGTAAATGTACACTCGGCGATAAAATCTGCTAAAACCTGAGCTTTTACGGATGGCCGAGCTTTGTACTGTAATCCATATTGTTCCAGCTCAATTGACCAAATCAACATCCTCCCCGAGGATTCTGGTTTCCTAAAAATTCTCCTCAAAGGCTGATCAGTGAGCACGATAACTGGATGGGCCTGGAAGTACCTGTCCATCTTCCGTGTGGACTGTAGCAGGGCGAATGCCACCTTCTCAATGTGGGTGTATCGCACCTCGGCATCTTATAACACATGGCTAACAAAGAAGACGGGGCGGTGGGCGTGATTATCCTCCCGGACCAAAACTACACTAACCACTTCATCCGCGACACCGAGGTACAAGAATAAGGTGTCGCCCGGTTCCGGTCCTGTTAGTACAAAGTCGGACGACAAGTATGTTTTCAAACCCACGAACGCCTCTTCGCACTCTTGTGTCCATCCGAAAGAAGCTTTCTTGCGTATGACTTTAAAGAACGGCAAACACTTCTCGCCCTGCTTAGAGATGAACCGTCCCAGAGCAATGACACGTCCTGTTAACCTCTGAACTTCACGGAGGGTTCGCGGCGATACCATATCATGGATAGCCTTAATCTTTGACGGGTTCGGCTGGATGCCCTTTTGGCTTACCACATACCCCAAGAATTTTCCCGTTTGAAATGCAAACGCGCACTTGCGGGGGTTCAACTTTATCTGGTACTTCCTCAATGTATCAAACACTTCCTGCAAATCGGCCAGATGGTCGCTGAAACTTCTGCTTTTGACCAATACATCATCTACGTATGCTTCTACATTTCTCCCGATTTAGTTTTCAAACACTTTGTTGGCCATACGCTGGAAGGTCGCCCCTGCATTCTTGAAGCCAAACGACATTGCAGTGTAGCAATAGGTGGCCTTCGGGGTTATAAATGCCGTCTTTTCCTCATCTTCCTTGGCCATAGGGATTTGGTGGTATCCCGAATTGGCGTCCAAAGAACTCAAATATGCGTACCCTGCCGCTTGATCGACCAACTGATCAATCCGAGGGAGTGGATAACAGTCCTTAGGACAAGCGTCATTCAAGTTAGTGAAATCAATGCATATGCGCCAGTCTCCGTTGGGCTTGTGGACTAAGACGGGGTTGGCCAACCAAGTGGGGTATTGAACTTCTCGAATGAATCATGCGTTCATCAGTTTTACTACCTCCTTATCAATCACCACCGACGTTTCCGTGGAGAATGCTCGCCGCCTTTGTTGAACTGGCGTGGCGCGCGGGTCAACGTTGAGCCGGTGCTCAGCCACTTCCCTGGACACGCCAGGCATGTCCGCCGGTTTCCACGCGAACTCTCCTTTGCATTTGTTCAACAGCCAGGCTAATTGTGCTCTCTCCTCAAGGGTCAACTTTTCACTAGCCTGGAAGCTCGCCTTATCAGTGCCTTGGACGGGGATGGATACCATCGCATCCACTAGCTGGGTTCGCCTTTCATCCCTTTGCTCATAGGGATCCGCTGCCACACACACATATTGATCACAACTTTTTTGAATCATGAGTGAATAACACTCGACGGCTAGCTTTTAATCGCCCTTGATCGATACTACCCCTTCCCAAGAGGGGTATTTCATCCTGAGGTGTTTCTGAGATACCGCTGCCCCAAAACGATTGAGGAATGGCCGCCCTAGAATGGCATTATACGGTAGGATGAGATCCACAACCAAGAACATCAACTCTTCTGATCGTTTCGACGCGTCTTCTCTAAAATACACAGGCAGCGTTGTGACTCCAATTGCAGGTATAGGGATGCCGTCCACTCCAATAATTGGTTTCTTGCAAGGCGCCAGTTCGCCGGCAGGGCGTTTCATGAGATTATAGGCTTCCAACGAGAATAAATTCACCGCACTATCGTTATCAATGAGGGTCCTTTGTACCCCATGGCTCCCAATAACCGGTGTGACTACTAGCGCGTCATTATGAGGGAAGACGACGCCCTTCTTGTCTTCTTCTGAAAAAGATATAACCATTCTGTCCAGTGCATCAATCACTCCCTTTTTTACAGGCTGGCCTTCCCATTTCTGCTTCTCTCCTGCCGCGAGTGCTGCTGGGGTAATCTCATCCAGGAACGACGCGCCCCCAGCGATAATGTTAATGATGGGGATGTCCTCATCATACATCATTAGTGCTTCTTTCCCCTTTGCCTCAGAAGTCCCGCTGCTCCCAAGGGGAGGAGGTAATTGATGGTCACCTAACGCCCCGTGCGGAGGGTCGCTCCTAGTTTCTTCTCTTATTTGAGTGGCGAATTCTCCAAGATAGCCTTCTTCCAACAGACGCTTTATTGCCAACTTCAATTCCCTGCATGACTCTGTAGAATGCCCCTTAACCTTATGGAATTTACAAAAGGCGTTTTCCCTTCCTCCCATGACCACCCCTGGCTTCACAGGGGCTGGATAGCGGATTGGCAGGTTCCGCTGCTGAATGATGGCTAAGATTTCCGCTCGTGGGAGTGTAAGGGGAGGAAGGTCGGGATCGTACATTCGACCCTTAGGGGGATCCCCCTGTCGCTGAACATTCAGACCGCCGCCCCTTCCTCTAGAGAAATTACCCTTCTGGCAATTCGACGCCTTGGGGATGTAATCTTTCCGCTGGGTGTATTCGTCACCCGGACAGGTGTCGTGGGTCATACTGCCTTAAGCCGCGGGAGCAGGAGGGGTGTTCTGGGGCGCATCCCGTATCCTGTTTCTATATTCCTCTTCTTCCATTCTCGCATAATTGTGAGCCTTCAACCTTAACGCGTCTAAAGTCGTTGGGGGGTCTACCATCAGCGTATCTCTCAGCTTCCCATATCCACAATTCCGCTTCAAAGCTTATATATCAAACAAGGCTGCTGCAGACTTTCGAATGGGGATAGCTGTGCTGAAGCGACTCTTGAACTTGGTCTCTAGTTGCGAGAAATTATCAACTGATCGAGCAGGAAGTCCTTCAAACCAGAGGCGAGCTACTCCTGACAATGTCATAATGAATATTTGACACAACGCCGCGTCACTGTGCGTTTGAAACTAGACGAAATCCTTCACCTTATTAAGATGCGAGATGGGGTCTTTGGTGCCATCGTATGATTCCGTGGGGAGCTTAACATGTCGGCTGACCCTATGGTGCCTTACACGGTGGGTGAAAGGATGACCAGCGGTGTCATCCAAGATCTCACGATCATGACGAGGGGGAGACATGTCCAGGTGTCACCTGTGCCCTCGAGGCTCCGGGGTACGATGCTGCATGGGAGACCGGCTACGACTCCTAGGCGAACGGGTTCGACGCCTCCTACTGCCTGATCTTTCACTCCGCTCCATAGATACCTCCCTACCTGCTCCCTCTCTTCTGCCGTCCCAACGATCTCTGTATTCATCTAGTGGTCGCTCCACTTGCGAGACAGGAATCCGCGGTATCCGCGGTATGTAGTGCTCATCCTGTCCGTCTGCCAGCTGCGCAAAGCTGAATGGCATGCTTATCGCAGGTGAGGTCAGAGGGACACTCACCTGACGTCGAGGAGATACTAGTCGATCAGCGACAATAGACGGAGTGAAATAACTCGAGGAGACACACCTGATGTCGCGGTACTAGAAGTGGGGCCTGCGACCATCCCAATTAAATAATCCAAGTGGGCACGAAGAGCTAACATCGAGCTTACCGACGGAGTAGTAGGGCCATCCATCCTAGAACTTACAAGCGGAGGGGCGGAGTGACTGGATCCGCCCGTGTGGGAAAATGGGGCACCCACTAAGGAAATGGGGGAACCCATTTGAGGAAACGGGATACCCGTTTGAGAAAACGGGGTGCCCATTTGAGAAAACGGGGTGCCAGCTGTCAGCCCGAAAAGAAAGTTTGTCTGCGCAGAGGAAGTTTCACGTGATGTGACATATGTACTGGACGAAGACGTGGAAAAAAGTTCCCTACGCGCGTGAACCCCAAGAGTATGAGGGGGTGTGGATTCTGAATCTGAAGCCATGATCCTTCGACTCTCAGAAAAAATAGAGCTTGGTTACTAAGGAAAACTCACTTAATTAACCAAAGCTCTCAATGAAAGCACCACTTGATAAGAGTCTGGGGGATACTGAGTAGGATCGGCTTGATCTGTGCTGGTCGGGAACACTGTACAGGGGTCTTCGTCACCTGCAAAGCGCCGGAGGGGGTCTCCGGCGTAAACACTCCGATGCCAAAGTCAGTGCAAGTAGTCAAAATGGTAGGGGTTCAGTACGCTCTCTTAGGCTTACCCTCTTGTCTGAAAATGTGGGGGTATTTATAAGGAAAGGAAGGAGTGTACCGACAGGGGGTGGTAACAATCCCTGGTAGGTGTCGCTGGGGTGATAGATGCCACTGGGGTGGCATTGAGTGATGTCATGTGGGATGACGTCATGCGGAGTGACGTCATGGATGACCTGGGATGGGATGCCGCCGTGCGGATGCCACATGAGAGCCCCCCACTGATGTCGACCATCCCAGGGTCGGTCACCAGGCTAAGGGCGGTAAGAACAGGGTCTCGTCTCCCTCGGAGAGTACAGTATGCTGGCCGGGTCACCCGGTGGGGTAGTGGAGATACCGCTTCTGTGGTATCGATAGTTATCAAGTATTTACCCTCCTTTCTTTACATTGCTGGGAAGTACTAACGCTAAATGTTTTTCATAAATATGCAGAGGTTCCGCCTGGTTGGGAGCTTGAATATATTTGGAGGAAAAAGAGAAGAGAGCAGAAGAAAAGAGAGGAGGCTGCCGCCGCCGCTGCTACTGCTATCGCTAAAGAGGGGGCTACTGCTGTTACTTTGGTCATCACGACCTTCAGAACAACCCATCGTTGTCTGGCGTTAATCCTCATTTGACAATTTCTGTGGAAGGTGGCGCGCCTCTTGAGCAATCTCAAGGTGCTAACCTTGGTGGCGACCTACAAACCTTTGTTGATTCTCCGCTTCATTCTTCCTCTACTGCTGTGGGCTTTAACTAGGATATGCTGGGTTTTGGAGCGTTTGCCGGAGGTGGGTCTTTTGTTTGTGACATGGGGGGCTCTGCTAACTACCCTCATTCTCCTCCTACCCTGTCTTTCATTCCTATGTCTCCACCTCCTACCGCGAGGGGCAACTCTGCTTCTGATTTGATGGTTGGCGTCAGTACATACATTCGTCCCAGTCTTGCCACTCATCAGGTTAACTTGAGTTCCTTTAGAGAGGGAGTTTTTCAAGTTTCGGAGACTGATGGCGATGACGCTGCCCTTGCGTCTACATCTCTGCTGGCGGCTCGAATGATGTCGCAACGGGGGGAAAGAGATGTATTTTTAGCTAAGGGCCACCAGGAGCGTATAAATTTCCTTCGTTCTCGGTTATTCTCTTCCTTCTGTCATCTCCATTACTTGGATGAGGATAACGCTAAGGTGGCATCAAACGAACAAAGGGAGATAGATAGACTGACGACTGAGCGTCAGGAGCTTCTGGATGCTGCGACTGTTGCCAAACAAGAGGCAGAAACTGCTAAGCAAGAGGCAGAGGCCGCTAAGCGAGAGGCAGAGACCGCTAAGCTTGCCCTGGAAGAAGAAAAACAGAAGGGTGTTGTTCTGAACACATGCCTTTCTGAGGAAGAGGCCAGGCTAGAGTTGGAAAGGCATAGAAACGCTGAGTTGTCTGCCGAGCTTAACCTTTCTGCTGAGAAATGTCGTTGGTATATGAAGGAGGGAGCGATGATCATGTCGGATGGTTTTATGCATCATTATGGGGTAGACACCCTTCGGGTCGATGTTCTTTCCAACTATTTTGATGAAAGGGCTCCGCACGTGACCGATGAGGACTTCTATAGCGGAAGGGCCGTCGGACAGGGAGGGGACAATATGTCAGCTGCTTCCTAGGCCTCATGCCTTACTTTTTGGTTTTTGCTATTAGCATATCTTTGTCCATCCTTTGAGGAAGTTTTGTAATATTGACAATATCGGCTTTTCTTTAGACTGCTGCCTTTTTGTCTAGAATTTCTTTGCCAATCTTGCTTCATGATATTGCTGTCACAATATAGTTAGTAAACATCATTACTTAAATCAAGATGATGCGGTCATCATACCTTATACGGTTAATCGACCGCGGCGTTTGCGCGTATCTTTATTACAACACGTCGCCTATGGGTTGTTAAGATATTTTTGTCTTTAGAGACATAGTGTTTCTACGGTAGCCACAATAACTTGGCCTCTGAGATAGACTTCTCCGCAGTATCTCTCCTTGCGCTTTTCTCTGTTGAGAATCAGGAAATTATTTCCACATGTCGTATGGCCAACGCTGCCTTATCATTATTTCTTTGGTGATGTCTCAGAGGATGAATCAATATCATCTCTGCTCATGTTGTGTACAGATTGATGCCACCCTTTATTGTTAGGGGGATCGCTTAGCCTTGCTAAGTTTGGTCTTGCCATAATATTATTGTTGTGATAGAGACATCTTTCCAGCTCGACTTCACCGGGTATCAACCGCTCGGTTACTGGCTGGGGTATCTCTCTTTATTTCAAGTGCCAACGGTCGGCTTGGAGCGTACCTCGTCTTAGTGAGCCGTCTGATCAGGACCGGTCATCACAACGATAGGATTTTCACTTCCAAGCATTGAAACCTCGCGTCTCTGGAGCGTGCCTCATCTTAGTGGTCCGTCTGTGTGAGCACGGTTGCCACAAGGATAGGATTTTCACTTCCAGGACGGAGTTACTATCTCCTTGGGGCGTGCCTCGTCTTAGTGGTCCGTCTATGTGAGCACGGCTACCACAAGGATAGGATTTTCACTCCCAAGGATGCCGGGGCGTGCCTCATTTTAGTGGGCCGTCTGTGTTAGCACGGTTGCCACAAGGATAGGATTTTCACTCCCGGGGGCGTTGGGGTGTGCCTCATCTTAGAGGGTAGTCTGTGTTAGCACGGTTGCCACAAGGATAGGATTTTCACTCCCAACGCTATATTTATGCCAGGGCGTGCCTCATCTTAGTGAGCTGTCTGATCAGGACCAACCATCACAAGGATAGGATTTTCACTCCTGGCATTCTTCGTTATCTGCATGTTATTAGTCACAACGTGCACAAGGAATGCTTTTGATTCATTCGTTAAAGCAATGCTAACATTATCAAACAGGAGAGATCAGTTTCTAGCATGATATAGTTTCAAACGAGCTATGTTCCAAGAGTTTTGTAAGGGAGTACCGTCGAGTGTTTCCAAATGATATGCTTCTTTTCTGACGACGCGGGTGACGCGATACGGCCCGTCCCAGTTTGGACTGAGCTTTCCCATGCGTTGCCCTGCCGCTCGCTTATCTCTGAGTACTAAATCTCCCATTTTGAGTAGTTGTTCTCTAACTTGCCTGTTATGATATTGCGCCATTTTTCTTTTGTAATGCAGGGTTTTCAAACGAATCTCCTCTTGTACCTCTAGTAGCGCGTTAAGATTAGCACGTAACCTTTCTTCATTTATTTCTTTTTTAAAATATGCCACTCGGAGGCTTAAAGTGCCAATTTCTACTAGCGCAACAACTTCTGTGCCGAAGGCTAACGCGAAAGGGGTTTCTCCTGTGCTGGTTTTGACGGTTATGCGATAGGTCCACATCACGTATGGCAGTTTGTCTGCCCATTTCTTTTTAGAACCTTCCAGGTTTCTTTTGATGCCGCTGAGAATGCTGCGATTGGTCACTTCTGCCTGACCGTTGGTTTGTGGGTGGGCTACGGAAGAGAATCTCTGTTCGATCTGAAATTCTGCGCACTAATTTCTGAAAAATTGGCTCGTAAATTGCGTTCCATTATCGCTGACCAATATGCGAGGTATCCCGAATCGCATTATGACTTGATATTTGAAGAAACGCTAGACTTTTTTAGTGGTGATGTTGGCTACCGCTTCTGCTTCTGCCCATTTCGTGAAATAGTCTACCGCCACGACCACAAATTTCAATAGAGACCTGGCTTTTGGAAACGGGCCCAAAATATCTATTCCCCATTTGGCAAACGGGCAAGGAGCGACTGTCTCTGAAATTTGCATGGCAGGTTTTTGGGGGATCTTAGCGTATTCCTGGCATTTCTGACAGGTTTTTACAAAGTTGTGACAATCTCTGTGAATAGTGGGCCAGTAGAATCCCGATCGAAAGACCTGTGCTGCTAGGGTGTCACCAGCCACGTGCATGCCATATATTCCTTCATGGATTTCTCGCAAGGTGTGGAGGCCTTCCTGCTCTGTTATGCACTTTGCAGCTGGATGGGAGAAACATCTCCGAATCAGCTCCCTATTGTCGTATGTGCATCGTACCGCTTGTTTCAAAACTTCCCTTTTTTTCGGCGTTATCTGCTGACAACTCATCATGCTTTAAATATTTTACAACAGGGATTCTCCAATCGTTCTCGACTTCTTCCACGCAAAGCGACGCTTGTTCTTCCATGAAAGAAGGTACAAGTATCTCCCCATAGTATACATCTTTAGGTATGGAGGCTTCCGGGTTGGCTGCCATTTTAGCAAGATTATCAGCCTCAGCGTTATCCTCTCGGGGAATATGCTGAAAGCTGACTTGAGTGCTTTTTTTCTGTATTTCTATCAGCTCACGCTTCACTTTTGCGAGATATTGGATCATGATAGGTTCTCTGGCTTGGGAGTTTCCCAAGACTTGATCTATTATCAGTTTAGAGTCTCCGCGTATCTTTAGTTGTGGATCGCGCGCCATTCCTGTGTCGTGTGTGGTTTCGACAGAGAAACTCTTACCTATCTTGAGTCCTGCCAGTAACGCTTCGTATTCAGCTGCGTTATTGGACAGTGGTTGCAAAATTCTGATGGCAAGCGTATCTGCATGTCATTTGGTCCAGTCATGAAAATTCCTGTGCCAGCTAACTCTTGGTTTTTGGCTCCCTTCACGTGGATGATCCATGAGTCAGTGTATGTGTCTGGGGACGGGAGGTCTAAGTCCTCTACCTCCCCTTCCGGTGGATCCGTCGGTGGATCTTGTGTAAATGTGCATTCTGCTATGATGTCTGCTAACGCTTGGGCTTTAATGGACGGTCTGGCCTTGTATTGCAACCCATATTGTTCGAGTTCAATTGCCCAAATTAACATTCTTCCTGAAGACTCGGGTTTCTTGAAAATTTTCCTCAATGGCTGATCAGTGAGTACTACAACAGGATGAGCTTGGAAGTACCGATCCATCTTTCACGTTGCCTGTTCTAGGGCAAACGCTATTTTCTCAATGCGAGCGTACCGTAACTCGACATCTTTCAGTAAATGACTGACAAAGAATACGGGACGATGAATATGTCTATCGCTTTGTATGAGGACAACACTGACCACCTCGTCGGCGACGCCCAGATACAAATATAAGGCATCACCCGGTTCAGGTCTCGTTAGCACCAGGTCGGATGAAAGGTAGGCTTTTATGCCGGCAAACGCTTCCTCGCACTCTTCTGTCCATCCGAAGGGGGATTTCTTGCGGATAACCTTGAAGAAAGGTAGGCATCTTTCACCTTGTTTAGAAATAAACCGTCCTAACGCGATGACGCACCCTGTGAGCTTTTGTACTTCCTTAACGGTTCGAGGAGATATCATATCCTAGATAGCCTTTACCTTCGAAGGGTTAGGCTGTATGCCTTTCTGACTGACCACGTAGCCTAAGAATTTGCCCGTTTGTAATGCAAACATGCATTTATGGGGGTTCAACTTCATCTTGTATTCTTTCATCACGCTGAAGACTTCCTCCAAGTCGGCTAAGTGGTCCTTGAAGCTTCGGCTTTTGACTAATATATCTTCCACGTAGGCCTCTATATTTTTTCCAATCTACTTCTCAAAAACTTTGTTTTCCATGCGCTGGAAGGTTGCCCCAATATTTTTCAGTCCAAACAGCATCGCCGTATAGCAATAAGTGGCCTTTGGAGTGATGAAGGCAGTCTTTTCTTCATCTTTCACAGCCATGGGGATTTGGTGATATCCCGAATTGACGTCTAACGAGCTTATATAGGCGTACCCAGCAGTTTGGTCGACCAACTGATTGATTCGAGGAAGAGGGTAGCAATCCTTGGGACAGGCGTCATTCAAATCAGTAAAATCAATGCATATACGCCAATCTCCGTTAGATTTTGGGACTAAGACAGGGTTAGCCAACCATGTTGGGTATTGGACTTCTCGGATGAAACCAGCGTCCATAAGTTTCGATATTTCTTTCTCGATGGCTACTACCTTTTCTGGAGAGAAAACTCGTCAGTTTTGCTGAACAGGCTTAGCGTTAGGGTCAACGTTTAGTCGGTGTTCTGCTACTTCTCGCAAAATTCCAGGCATATCTGCTGGCTTCCACGCGAATTCTCCTTTGCACTTGTTCAATAATCGAGCTAACTGTGCATTTTCCTCTGAGCTCAATTTTTCGCTAACCAGAAAGTTTGCTTCCTTGACTCTGCTAACGGGGACTGACATCATCTTGTCTACTGGCTGAGTGTGTTTTTCCTCTTTATCTTCAAAGGGATCATCCGCTACGCACACGTAATGGTCACAACTCTTCTGGGTCATGAGTAAGTAGCACTCGACAGCTAACTTCTGGTCTCCTTTAATCGAGACTACTCCATCCCATGAAGGATATTTCATCCTTAGGTGTTTTTGCGATATTGCAGCTCTAAAGTGGTTGAGGTATGGCCACCGAGTATAGCGTTATAGGGCAGTGATAGGTCTACAACCAAGAATAACAATTCCTTTGACCATTTGGACGTGTCCTCTCTAAAATATACTGGTAGCGATGTAATTCCTGTTACCGGGATTGGGACCCCGTCTACTCCAATTATTGGCTTTTTACAAGGCGTTAGCTCACCGTCAGGACGCTTCATTAGGTTATATGCCTCAAGCGAAACAACTTCATTTACCGCACTCCCATTATCAATAAGGGTTCTCCTAACTCCGTGATTACCGATAATGGGGTGACTACCAACGCGTCGTTGTGTGGGAAAATAACACCTCTCGTCTTCTTCTGAGAAGGACAATACCATCCTATCCAAAGCACTTATCGCCTCACTTTTTACCAGCGTGCTCTCTCGTTTGCGTTTCTCTCCTGAACTGGGGGTTAGCTGTATAGCTTCATCAAGGTAGGGCGCTCCGCCCGCGATGATATTAATCATAGGAACATTGTCGTCATGGACTGCGAGGGTTTCCCTACCTCTTCCGATAGGGGTGGCGTTAGCTCCTGTGGCGCGAGAAGGTGTTTGTCTGTTGTCAGTTGTTCTATCCACTAGATCGTTCCTGGCTTCTTCTCTTGCCTTGGTGGCGAACTCTCTGAGGTAACCTTCCTCTACAAGGTGATCTATCGCTAGTTTTAGCTCTCTATACACGTCTGTCGAATGTCCCTTGACTTTGTGGAACTTACAAAATGCATTTTCCCTTCCTCCCATGATTACTCCTGGTTTCATAGGAGCTGGATAACGGATAGGCAGGTTCCGTTGCTGGACGATAGCTAAAATTTCCGCACTTGGAAGTATGAGAGAAGGAAGGTCAGGGTCGTATATTCGGCCCTTTGGTGGATCCGCTTGTCTTCAGGTAGGGCAATTCCCGGATCTTCCTTTTGAGAAGTTACCCCTCTGCCGGTTTGAGGTCCTAGGGATGTGGTCTTTTCGCTAGCCATAGTCATCGCTTGGGCGCGTATCAGGAGTCGCGTTAGCATGGGCGTTAGGAGCCGGCTGCGTGTCTTGGGGCATGTTCTGAATTCTCTCCCTATTCTCCTCCTCCTCCATCCTCGCATAATTGTGAGCTTTCAGTCTCAGCGCATCTAAAGTTAGTGGTGGGTCCACCATTAACGTGTCTTGTAACTTCCCATAACAGTTGCACTTTAAGGCCTCCACAACAAAATCGATGGTAACTCCTGGCGTTAGCGACATTTCAAGATCGAATAGACTCAAGAAATCCTTCAATGACTCCTGCAATTTTCGGTGGATATCGAATAATGCTGCCGCGGATTTCCTGATAGGGACAGCCGTGCTAAATCGGCTCCTGATCCTGGTTTCCAACTGAGAAAAGCTATCAATAGACCCTGCTGGGAGCCCCTCGAACCAGAGACGCGCTACGCCTGACAAATATTTCCGTTGTTTGCCCAAAGGAGGGATTTGACATTCCCGAGGGGATTTCCTGTACTGTGGTAGAAACGTTAGAAGTGGCGAAGGGAAAAAGTCGTATGCGAGTAGCAAACGGAAGGCTAGAGGACTGGGACAACGCAGGATCTGAATCAGAAGCCATAATCCTTCAGTCTTCAAGAAAAATAGAGCTTGGCTATTAAGGACGCTCACTTAATAAAACCAAAGCTCTCAACGAAAGCACCAATTTGATAAGATTCGAGTTCTTTACCGAAGGGTAGACGGGAAAATGGCTTCCTGGACTCACCGTCTGTGGCCGTCCGGTGTACCTGCAAAGCGCCGGAGGGGGTCCCCGGCGTAAACACTCCGATGCCTAAGTCAGTACGGGTAGTGAAAATAGCAGAGCTTTTGCCAGCAATCTTAGGCTTACCTTCTTCCTTGATTGTGGGGGTATTTATAGGTGAAAAGTAGAGTGCTTTCTAGGGGGCTTGGCCATAAAGGGCGCTAACGGGCCTGTCGGATGGTTGACATTCCCTGTCAACGGTGTCCTATCGTTGCATTAGATATATATGGAGGTAGGCGTTACCTAGGCAAGGTACCGCCTATGCTCCTCATGGGACGCCAGGTTAGGCCTGGGATGGGATAACGCCTCGTGTCATGACAAAGTGACGTGTGGGACCCCCCTGCTGATGTCGACCATCCCAGTGTTGATCGCATGGAGAGAGGCGATAGCCTCGAGGTTGTCTGTCCGGTAGGGACAATAACTTTCTACCCCTAACGCGGGGTATAAGACGAAAATGCCCTTGGCGTTAAGTATATTGTTATCACCAGAGTTCAAAATAATTGATTTATGAAAAAAAGTGGAATAACACTAAGGAAGTTTTTAAGCTTAACTTGTTTGTCTAACTCGATTAATAGAAGTAGTAAAGTCACCAAAGTGACCTTTGCTACGGAAATTATCGAGTTAGACATTTCAAGTGTGGTGTTCATAATTTCATGCGGATAGTTGTCGGCCCAAAGGAAGATGACTGTTTGGCAGAAATTATAAACGCGATAGTGATGAATTCAAGATTTATAACTATTTAAGAGATTTATTGCAAGTGTTTGATCGACCCAAAGGAAGATTAAACATTTAGCAAAAATCAAGCTATAAAATTCACACTATGACAGGTTAATTAATTGTGAGTTATGTTTTTAGTCCAAAGACTAAACATAATGTCATATAATTAATCTTTTATTTTAGTCGATGTGTTATTCATTAAGTTTATTTCTTTCATATTTTTAGTAAAGTGAGCTAATTAAATGTTATGTTCTTTAGGATATGAACTCAGCATGCTTGGTATCTGCCAATTTGAATAGTATACCACTATTGTCTTCCAGTAACTTCAAATTACGGAAGAGGAAAGGCAAAGAGACTGCAGGGTCTAGTTCTCAAAAGAAGCATAAGGGCTCAAATACTGAGCATAAGGGACCAAAAAGCTTCTTCTGTAAGAAAGCAGGCCACTTAAATAAGGACTACGCTAAGTATATGGATTGGCGTGAAAAGAAAGGCATGTCCTTATCTCTTGTTAGTACAGAATCTCATCTCGTTTCTGCACCTAAGAACACTTGGTGGTTAGATACAAGAACCACTAAACACATAAGTGTTTCTTTGCAGGGTTGCTGAGCGTACCGGAGGCCTATGGAAAATGAGAGACTTCTCTATATAGGTGCAGGAGACCCGGTACCGGTTGAGGGAATCGCTACTATTGAGCTCATTCTATGTACTGGTTATATATTAGAGTTAAGAGAGACCTTTTATGTACCGTCTTTTCGATGGAATCTGATTTCTATTTCTTTGTTGGACAAAGAAGGTTATGTTTTCAGATTTGGGAATAATAAAAGTCTCCTTTATTTTAACTCTGCTTTGGTTGGAACCGGTACATTGAATGATTCCGATAACTTGTATTTATTGCATTCGGTTGACAACAATAATGAATGTTATGCTAGCGAGTTCAGAGGGATTAAGCGTAAATTACCAACTGAGGATTCATTCAGACTATGGCATAGACGTTTAGGTTATATCTTTGCAAGGAGAATAGACCGACTTGTGTCAGATGGAATCCTTGAAGCACTCGATCACAAAGACCAGCAGGTTTGTATTGAGTGCATAAAGGGCAAAACCACTAATAGGAGAAGGTTTGAGGCTGAGAGATGTACGGAAACTTTAGGACTGATACATACCGATATCTGTGGTCCATTCCCTACGGCATCCTGGAACAGTCAATAGTATTTTATCACATTTATAGATGACTTCTCTCGTTACGGTTATTTGTACCTTTTAAAGGAAAAGTCTGAGGCATTAAACGCTTTCAAGTCTTTTAAAGCCGAAGTTGAAAATCAACTCGGAAAGGCTATTAAGGATGTCAGATCAGATAATGGTGGTGAACACTACGGTCGATATAATGGATCAGGTGAATAGCGTCCTGGGCCATTTGCTCAATTTCTCGATGAGTGTGGGATAGTTCCACAGTACACCATGCCGGGGTCCCCGACCATGAATGGTGTAGCTAAAAGGAGGAACCGTACCCTTAAGGATATGGCGAGGAGTATGATTGCCAATACCACCTTACCTACGTCACTCTAGGGAGATGCCTTGAAAACGACAGTCTACATTCTCAATAGAATACCAACTAAAGTGACTAACAAAACCCCATATGAGTTATGGTTTAGTATAAAGCCTATCTTAAAGCACTTAAAGGTTTGGGGATGTCCAGCAGAGGCAAGGCCTTATAGGCCTGATGAAAGAAAATTGGACTTAAGGACTGTTAGTTGTTATTTTGTTGGATATCCGGAAAGGTCACGGGGGTATAAGTTTTACAACCCTACTACCCGAACATTTTTTGAGACGGGAAATGCCCGGTTCTTTGAGGATGTTGAGTTTGGGGGGGGGAAGATAGATGGTCGAATGTCATTTTTTAGGAGCATTCAGTTATACCTCTTCATGCAGTTCCTGAGGGTCAGGATGAGCTCATCATTCATATTCCTGTCTTCGTCCCTCAGCAGGCAAAAAATGACACTATTAATCTTCCTGCAGGACAAGATCCACAGGTTATACCTATGGATCATCAGGAAGTCCATGAAGATCCACAACCGGATCAAGCTCAACACCCTCAAGTGGTTGAGAACCAGGTAGATATGCCACTTAGGAGATCCTTCCGTTCTCTCCTTTTTTGACAACACTACCTTCATCAGCCACTTATGCCAATATAACCGATTCAAAGAAGCCATTAATTCCGAACCAGTAACGGAAGAGGAAGGATTCCGGACTAGAAGAGGAATGTTTTTAGAGCAGTAATGAAATAAGAGACCCGGATCTTGTTCTGGATCTGAACAACAATCCCCACAAATGGAAACAAGCCCTGAATGAGATATTCAAGCACTCTCCACCTCGCTCAACTTTGTTTTCTCCATTTCCCACGGCGCCACACTCAGCAACTTCTTCGCATCCTCCACTGTCAACCCTTCAACAATATTCTAGATCTATTGCCTCCTCTGCTCTTGCAACAACAACCTAAATCTTTCCTTTTGTAGTATGATATAATGATCAATTTCTTGTCTCTGTTTTTGATCTTAAGGAAAACCCATCAATTGGTGTTGACTGTCACTGCTGATGTAATTGTTGTTGCTCTGCTTCAAAGGATTATCTAAATAGAGGTTTTGATTTCTGGGTTGGGAGTTCTATAATTGCTGATTTTGTAATTTGGATTTGCTGTTGTTGTTGAGGATTGAAACAAAAATCACAGTAGCACCACAGTCAGAACTGTCCATTTACATCAAACCCCGTGACACCCATGATGGAAACTGCGATTCTACTGCCATAATCTTGTACCAATAATTCTCCTCAACCACAAGATTAATAAAAATTCAGACCACTTGATAATATATGAAACAATGAGTCCTCGGGAACTGCTGTGATGACGTTTCCTCAAGATTGGACCTTGTTTGACCTACAAAGCGCCGGAGGGAGTCTCTGGCGTAGACTCTCCGACGGTTAAGTTAGTAATCTATTTGAGTATAGTATCAGCTCTGTAAATCAGTATGTGTGCACGTACCTTTCTTCTCCTTTCTTCAGGATATTTATAGACGTACATACCTGACCGTTACGGGTAAATTGATATTGTCCCTGCATTAATAATCTGTTATTAATGCTCATTAGTGACCTGCGCGGCTCTTCACTACGTAATGTCCGTACAATAATGGTGCCGTAGCCATTACATGTCATAAAGAAGGATTTTATTACAGTTACCGGTAACTTTCAGAGTTACCGGTTACAGCCCTTGCGCTGTTACCATAATACCCTTCTCTTTATGCTCTATCACCCTGGTGGGTAACGACTATACCAGTGGTCGTTATCCCCGGTATCCTTCCTTGGATACCGGTCTTCTAGTGAGGTAACAGTTCTTTTATGTAGGTACCGGTCACCCCTATTTGTTGACATCGATTCGCCCTCTTGACAGTCATTCCATCCACGTGGTCGTGTGCTGACCACTCAAGCTTCTTGACAAAGACTAAAATACCCTTCTGCTTTTCTTATAAGTTATTAGAAGCCCAAACGAAAACGAGCCCGAGTGTTCACCAAGGGCTTAATTACATACCCGGGTATTATATCCCGTTATTGTTATTGTATTTCGGTAATGTCTACACGCGTGCCTCGTGCGGGTTTAAACATGTCGAACATCCCACCACAACCACAGAGTCAACAACAATGATGACCCCTGCAGTAGCCTACGTGGCACATGTTTACCCGTAAAAGTTGGACGTCTCATTAAGGGCTCGCGCCTTTTTTCCTCAAAACGACAGTTCACTGACGCGTGTGCACCTCAAACATACCTCTTCGATTTCCACAAAATCATTTGAAGTGCCACAACTCACGCCCTTTCCTTACAAATAACGATTTGATTTCCTTTTTTCTTCTTTTACTTCTAAATTGCTCAAGAAAACCCTAATCTCTTTTCTCGCTCATTTCTCCACAAATTCCATCGCCGCGCCGCTTCTTCCATTATCGCAGGTACAACATCCTTTCTCTTCCCTATTTTCATACTCCCCTTCTTTATCCATGGCTCCTCGCGCCCGCCCTATTGCCAAAGCCGTTGAGGATATGGCTATTATTCCATCTTTGATCTGGAGAAAAGAAACTCTGGATGCCATCCTTGCTAGCATGAAAGCGAAAATTCCAGATGATTGCCACACCCAGGTCGCCAGTTCTGACCTCCGGATTAATAGCGCGATGCCCGGCAAGTGCCGCATTCTGTATACTAAGATGTTCTCTTATGGGTTTCAATTGCCTCCTCCTGCCCTGGTGTCAGACCTACTCAAATGGGCCGCTCTTAATCCAGCACAAATAACTCCCCTTTCCTGGACCTGCATCGCCTCCTTTATCCGGATCTGCCAAATGTACTCGGTCAGGCCAACCCTCAGGCTCTTCCGTCACTTCTTTACACTTTACAGCCGCAAGGGAGTTATCGGTTTCGGTCCTAGATGGCACACAGACGAGATCTTTCCTTTCCTCCGAAATTTCCAGAAGATTGAGGAATTGGTTAAACACTAGAAGGAAAATTTCTTTGTAATTGAACTACCAGAAGCTTGGTGGCGGCCCGACTTCAACTATGCCCTTGTTGATAGTGACTGGACGCTTCCCCGGAATCTTTCCGATGATGAAAAGAAAGATATTGCCAAGCTCGTTGCTGTGCAAACCCCGTTCCATGTCAAAAAATTGGCTATCGGTGTCCCACTCAAAGATTGTGGGGAAAGTGAGCATCTAGGATACAACTTAGTCACATATTTTTTCCTTTGATCCTTATATTCTTCTTTTGTTTTCTTGCAGAGGTCCCTCCAGGTTGGAAGCCAACGTGCATGCGACGCTGGGAAAAAAGGAAAGCCGCTGCTCAGCCTCTTGCTCCAACCATCCCTACAAAGAAACGAGGCTCCACTTTTGGCTCTGGTAGGATTACCGTTTCCATCCCTCAGCCGTTAACCCAAGCTGCTTCTGTTTCTGCGTCTTCAGACCCAGAATTAGCCCGTGTCGCTCTTGAGATTGACCAAGTTACCGACCGGGAGATCGCTGAAGACATAGATCCTCAAGTAGCTACTGAAATTGCTGCCGGTGCTGATCAAACAGTCTCCATTGCTGCTACCACCACTGAAGAGTCCATCGGTGGTGAAAGAATGTGTCTCCACTCTCTAAGTTCCCTGGGGAAACGTTACAAAAGAAAGGCGCTACGAAAACTGTCTGAGCAGAAAGCCCGCCGTCTCCGCATCTCTGATGAGACTTCACCTATTAGGGAGGACGAGACTAACGCTCCCTCCCCCTCACGCGATGTCGTGGTCATTCATGATCCCGTTACCCCTGGTGAAGTTCCAGTCATTACTCCATATATTGCTATATCTTCTGCTCAACCAAACACTATTGAGGAGATTGACTCTGAGAGAACTCCTACTCCTCAATCAGCCCGGATTCCCGATTCATCTTTGGTGGAAGAAGTCAGAGTCGAGGAGAACATTCTTTCTGCTACTGATCTCGAGATGGAGCTCACTCCTCCCCCTGCTCCCAACGCCACATTCATCGGAGCTTCCGGGAGGGGTGGTGATAACTCTCTAGATGCCTCTAACCTCCCTTCTCTTCATTTACTGCCTGGAGACAAGCCTTTCGTACTTCCTGTTTCAGACGTCACTCTGCTTCTCCCTCCTGCCCTTTCCGTAAGGCTATCAGGTGAAGGTTCCAGAACTGCTCCCCTTGGTGAGCTTAGCCTTCGCAACTTTGGCTATGAGAGCTGCCAAGCACTTGGGATGCCCAAACCCAACGCTCAAGACATTCAGATGGGTTGCTTGATTTCTGAAATCATGACCTCTGATGCTGACCGAGCTGAATTTCAAAAGGAGGCCCTTAGTTCTCAGCTAGACTATTGTCGTAGCCTCTCATACACTAAGATGGCCTATCTCCAGTATACCTATGAAACCGTTGTGCAGAGAATCAATGCCCAAGTGAGCTTTCTTGACAAGTTATGTGCTGACAAGAGCTCTTTACAGGGTGAACTATCAAAGGCCACTGAGCTTCAACAGAAGACTGACGACACGGTAACTCTTCTCCAAACAGAGCTGGCCGAGGCAAAAAAGAGAGAGGACACTCTAGCGGCTGCTGTGCAAACTTTGACTGATTCTGTTGCAGAGAAGGAACAACTTGCCTCGTCTCTTCGAGAAGAGTTTATCGTTCACAAGGTGTCTATGGAGCAAGAATTTCTTTTGGCGAATCAAGACTTGGCTGCTGCTCGTCAAAGTCTGGCAGAGAAACAGGTAGAACTGGATGCCGTCCCTATCCGAATCGAGAAGTGGAGGAACGTCACGGCCAAGGCTGTCATTACGGGATGCATAGATTATTATGGCCCCAAGAACTTTTGTCCTGTTCGAGTTGGCCATTATGGTGACATCCGAATCGCAGCTTTGAAGGAGGAAGATTTTGACAACGTGAGCAGTGATGACGATTCTAGCGGGGCTGACGATGACGAGGATGCTCTCCTTGAAGACATTGAAATTGATAATGCTAATGCAGAGGTTGCCCCTGGAAACCCATCATCTCCCCCAGCCATATAAAGACTCTTTCTGCCTTTAATGAATTTTTTGTAATAGATAGTGGCTGTTTACTTTTGTGGACAATTTATGCGTATTTGGCACTTCTGCTTCTAAGACTTGCCTTTCCGGTTACCTGCACCTTCCTTTGCGCATTGTGTATCACTAGGAAGCCCAAACAAAAATGAGCCTAAGTACTTACCGAAGGCTTTCTCTCATTATTTAAAAAGCTCTCATGGGTGCCAATATTTTTACTAGCAAGTTACTAGTTTTCTTCTTATTTTGCATGTTATCTTTAGCAATATTCATGTCACTTAGGCCACGCGTGGCTTTTATCTATGCACGTCAGAATTCCATGAGTAATGTCGCTTACCGGGGCGTATGCCATAAAGACTTAAAAATGCCTTACCGGTACTCCTGTTGGTAAAGCGAGGTTTTTGGACCACTGATACTCAAGTCAATGATACTCATGCCGGTAAGACTTAAAGTTTACTTTACCAATACTCTTGTTGGTAAAGCAAGGTCTTTGGACCACTGATACTCAAGTCAGTGATATCGCTTACCGGTACTCATGCCGGTAAGACTTAAAGTTTACTTTACCAATACTCTTGTTGGTAAAGCAAGGTTTTTGGACCACTGATACTCAAGTCAGTGATATCGCTTACCGGTACTCATGCCGGTAAGACTTAAAGTTTACTTTACCAATACTCTTGTTGGTAAAGCGAGGTTTTTGGACCACTGATACTCAAGTCAGTGATATCGCTTACCGGTACTCATGCCGGTATTTGCGTACCGTCTTCTCATTTTTCATGGTCAGTGTCATGTTAGAATCTGAAAAGAAAAAAGAACACTGGCATATTTTTTAACGTGGTTCGGCCAATAATGCCTACGTCCACAATGTTATTTATGTATTTATCATTTACAAATAACACCTCTGCCCTCGGGTGATACAATTTTAAATTAACAATATTCCAAGAATTGGGTAAAAGAGTACCGTCCATTCTCTCCAAATGATACGCCCCTTTCCCGACAACTCTTATTACCCGGTAAGGTCCATCCCAATTTGGACTCAACTTCCGCATCTCCTGTCCCGCAGCTCGTCTGTTACGAAGCACTAAATCACCCACCTTAAGCAACCTTTCTTTGACCCTCCGATTATGATACTTTGCCATTTTGCGCTTATATTGCAGATTTTTGGCAAATGCTCGCTCACGGAGTTCCGGTAGTAGGTCGAGTTGGGTTTGTAGATACTGAAAGTTTCGTTCTTCTTCAAAATATTGTATCCTTAGGCTAATAGCCCCGAGCTCTACCGGTGTTACCGCTTCAGTACCGTATGTCATTGCAAACGGTGTCTCCCCCGTGCTTGTTTTTTCAGTCATTCGGTAGGCCCACATGACGTTAGGCAACTCATCTACCCACTTCTTGCTAGCTCCCTCTAAGTTCTTCTTGATTCCACTAAGTATGGTACGGTTAGTGACTTCCGTTTGACCATTTATCTGAGGGTGCGCAACAGATGTGAACCGTTGCTCAATCGCTAAGGACTGACACTTCCTTCGAAAATAGGCGCTTGTAAACTGAGCTCCATTGTCACTTACCAAGATTCTGGGAATGCCAAACCGGTAAATTACCTAAGTTTGGAAAAAATGCCATGCCTTCTCTGCTGTAATCTTGGGGACTGCCTTAGCCTCAGCCCACTTGGTAAAATAATCCACTGCAACAATTACAAAGCTAAGGTGCGAGCGAGCTTCCGGGAAGGGCCCTAAGATATCAATTCCCCATTGAGCAAATGGGCATGGACTAAGCATTGCCATTATATTCGTTGCCGGTTGCCGAGGTATCCTTGCATATTCTTGACAGGATATACAGGTTCGCACGAATTGATCACAATCTCCCCTGATTGTAGGCCAGTAAAATCCCATTCGCAAGACTTGTGCGGCCATGGTTCCTCCCGCAACGTGCATTCCACAAACTCCTTCATGAATCTCGCGAAGCACATATCGGCCTTCTGCTTCAGAAATGCATTTAGCCGTGGGGTGGGAGAAGCATCGTCGAATGAGCTCCCCATTGTATAGGGAACACTTATCTGCCCTTTTAAGAATTCTCATTTTCTCCTTTATGTCCTCCGGTAATATTCCATGTTTAAGGTAACTAATTACCGGTACTCTCCAATCGTCTTCTGTTTCATTTAAACATAGGACCAACTGTTCTTCCATGAATGAGGGTGTTATGATTTCTTCTATGAACACATCTTTAGGCATAACAGCCGTTGGATCAGTAGCTAATTTGGCGATTTCATCTGCCTCTGAATTTTCTTCTCGAGGGACCTGCTCAATCTCTACCTGTATTCCTTGATCCTTCACACTAGCTAACTCCCGTTGCACCTTTTCTAGATATCGGATCATCATAGGGTTCCCGGCTTGGGACAAGCCGTTAACTTGATCAGCAATTAACTTGGAATCCCCATGAATCACCAAGCGTAGCTCATTTGAATCCTTGCTTATGCGGGTGTCTCTTGTACTTAACTCTTTCCCAATAAGGAGTCCTGCTAGCAGCGCCTCGTACTCTACTGCATTGTTAGATAGTGGTTTCAAAATTCAGAGCGCGTATCTCATCTTAATTCCGTCTGGACCGGAGATGATAATACCGGCTCCTGCAAATTCCTGGTTCTTTGCTCCATCTACATGAATTATCCATGTTTCCCTGTAAGCCTCTGGTTACTGCCAGTTACTATCACAGACTGCACCGTCTTCGTCTCCTTGTGAATCCGTGAATGTACATTCTGCTATAAAATCAGCTAGAATCTGAGCTTTGACTGACGGGCGTGCCTGGTACTGCAGCCCATATTGCTCCAATTCGATGGCCCAGATAACCATTCTTCCCGAAGTTTTCAGTTTTTTGAACGGTTGGTCCGTTAGTACAATTACCAGATATGCTTGGAAGTACCTTGGCATCTTTCTACTAGCCTGTATTAGGGCATAAGCAACCTTTTCCACTTTACCATACCGGAGTTCTGCATCTTTCAAAATTTGGTTAATAAAGCAAACGGGTCTGTGAAGACCGTCCTCATCTCGTACCAACACAACACTCACAACTTCTTCAGCGATTCCCAGATATAGATACAAGGTATCTCCCTCAACCGGGCGTGTTAACAATAAATCTGATGACAAGTATTCTTTCATTTTGATAAAAGCTTGCTCGCATTCCTCAGTCCAGCCGAATGGAGCTTTCTTCCTGATCAATTTAAAGAAGGGAAGACATCTCTCTCCCTATTTTGATATGAAACGGCTTAATGCATTAAGCCTCCCAGTAAGCCGCTGAACCTCTTTGACGTTACGGGGTGACATCATGCTATGCACCGCCTGAAGCTTTAAGGGATTGGACTGAATTCCTCTTCTGCTGACAATATACCCCAAGAATTTTCCAATTTGGAAGGAAAACATGCACTTCTTAGGGTTGACCTTCATTCCATACCGGCGCATGACCGTAAAAGCTTCTTCTAGATCGAGCAAGTGTGCCTCAAAACCTTTGCTCTTTATCAACATGTCGTCAACATATACTTCCATGTTCCGACCAATCTGTGCCTCAAAGATCTTGTTGGCCATTCTTTGAAAGGTTGCTCCGGCGTTCTTCAATCCAAACGGCATTGCTTTGTAGCAATAAGTAGCCTTTGGGGTTATGAAGGCTGTTTTCTCTTCGTCTTCAATTGCCATAGGGATCTGATGATAACCAGAATTGGCGTCCAATGAGCTCAAGTATTCATAGCCCGCTTGATTACGTGTCGAGGGTATCAAATTTAGTTGTAAAAAGATATAGAAAATGGGGTAGGAATACAACTTATCACTCGTCCACAAGGGACTCGTAGATTGCGATAAGAGGTTCATCCGCAGAGATCTTAGTGGTGTATCGTAGTCTTGACTCGACTTCCTCGTCACTGGAGTTGAGGGTATTTTTATTCCTGATGATTAAGATAAGCAAAGCGTAAAAAGAGAATAAGCAACAATAGAATGAAGAAGCAATCTTGGGCAGAAGTGAATCTTAGCTAAGATTGCTGGCTGAGATTGGGTGGAACTTTCGTGAGATTAATCCCTGGCAAGGGCGAATTTGTGAGCACTAGACTTGTTTCATCGATCATTGACTCTAGATTTTCTCCTTCTCCTTTTGTAACTTTGCTATAGATTGGGAGGAACCCCTTTCCAATCCTACTTTCCTCCTATTCAAATCACTTGGAGGGTACCCCCTTTCCTAGTGATCCTGGCCAGTGGACACCTTGCTGGCTAAAGGGTTTATCCAATTGGCTGCTGGCTTGAGGCACATATGTTATCTCAATGGCATAGGGAAAGACAGAGTCTAGGCCAAGCTACTCCAAACTCGGAGCCCTAGGTCGTCAATCTGGTTAGGCCCATATCAATTCAAGTTCACTAACCCCCGCGAGGTTAGCTACCTACTTCGTCACTTCGGTTTCGCTCGTCCCCTTAGTGACTGGTTGCAAATTCGTCGTCTTGCCTAAGATCGATCAAGTCTTAGCCTAGACGGGAACCGGTTTGTTAAAACGGAACTTCAACTGAGTACAAACGAGAGGATGATTAAGAACAACTCAGCCTCACGATTCACAAGTATGCTCACTCGGCCCTTACCAAGAATTAGGTGCTTTAGCTACTAAACATATTAATTAAAGAAATAAAGGGAACAATTGAAGAACATGAAATATAATTAAGACGCGATATTTCCGAAGGAATTATCACAGCAGTTGTTTACAAAACCAGAAGAAAGGAAGATGGAAGAATAATCGTAATTGACAGCCTTCCCTAACCTTAAATAAGGTTAGAGTCCCCACCAATCACGTTTCTTACCAAAACTCCTCACTTCAAATTAACAAAAAGATAGGGATAAGAATCCCAATAGTTTTCAAATACTAAAGAGATAATAATAATAACATAATAATAAAGTGTTTTTGTTCAAATAGGATTACATCCAAAATGTCTTCAAGTGGATGTAACGGCCAGGTGGTCTCTGATCTGATCCCGCTTCCCATGAGTCCATGTTTAGCACGCTTCTATCCTGCAGTCTTAGCCAAGACATGCGGCTAAGACTGCCAGTCTTCGCTCCAGCACTAGATCCATCCAGAACCGATCTTGCCCAAGATTCTTCCAAAAGAAGCCAAATTGACGTGAAAAAGGGAGTTTCTGCCACAAACAAGGAACTTTGAAGTGGTAGAAATGAATGAAATATAACGTCAATCACCACTGTTTGGTCGACTAGCTGTTCTATCCTGGGAAGCGGATAACAGTCCTTTGGGCAAGCTTCATTTAAGTCTGTGAAATCTATGCACATTCTCTAGTCCCCGTTAGGTTTAGGAACCACTACCGGATTTGCCAACCAAGGCGGATATTGCACTTCCCGAATGAAGCCTGCTTTCAGTAACTTGGCCACATCTTTTTCAATGGTGTCAGCCTTTTCCTTTGAAAATGAATGTCATTTTTGCTGTACCGGTTTAAACGTTGGGTCTATGTTCAAACGGTGTTCTGCCACTTCCCGGGGGATTCCCGGCATGCCCGATGAAACCCAGGCAAACTCCCCCGCATACTTCTGCAATAAGTGACTCAACTGAGCCTGCTCTTCTGCGGTTAATTTCTCACTGACTAAGAAATTCTCCTTTCTTACCCTCAACCGGTACTGGAACCATCTTTTCCGTTGGTTGGGCTCGCCTCTCGTCTTGGTCATCAAAAGAATCGGTCGCTACACATACATACCGATCACATGTACCGCTGGTCATGACCATATAACACTCTGCTGCCAACTTCCGGTCACCCAAGAAGGATATTTGTTCCTCAAATGGCGCTGCAAAATTACAGCCCCAAAGGCATTCAAAAATGGCCGTCCCAAGATGCCATTATAGGGTAAATTAAGGTCAACTATCATGAATAACTGCTGAGTTGTTCTCTTTCCGTTATCCTCCAAAAAGAAAACAGGAAAAAAGGTTATCCCCACGACTGGTGTTGGAACCCCATCCACCCCTATGATGGGTTTTCCGCACGAGATTAGCTCTCTTTCCGGGCGATTCATCAGTTTATACGCCTTGTATGACAAAAGATTAACGACACTTCCGTTATCAATCAAAGTTCTGGCAACCCGGTAGCCTCCAACCACCGTTGTTACCGACATTGCATCATTCTGAGGATAAACAATTCCCTGCTCGTCCTCTTCTAAGAATGAAATAATCATTCTATCCAGCACACTGATGCCCATATCCTCTCTCAAAGGATTTTCTCGCTTCCTCTTTTCTCTAACCGAAGATATATCCCGGTTCTCCACTGATGCACTAGAGGATCCTTCCAGGTTCTCAGCGCCTCCCGCTATCAAAGATATCAAAGGGAAATCCCCCATGGCTGCAGTCATGACCTCCTTGCCCTTATCTGTCCATTTATCCCCCAAAGGGACTTCATTAGAACCGGTGGCAACCTCAGTGGTTCGGAAATTGTGTGGCTGCTTGTTAAACTCCTTCTGTCACCCATGCGCTGCCATCTCTCCTAAATACCCGTCTTCAATTAGGCGCTCAATTGCCACTTTTAGCGTTTTGCAATCCTCCGTGTCATGACCTTCTGTTTTGTGAAAACAACAAAACTGGTCCTTTCGCTTGCCCATCGTGATTCCTAGCTTATTTGTAGGATACCGGATGGGGTATCCTTTGCGCTCAATGATGGCCAGTATCTCCGCTCTGGGTAATAGTAGCGACGAAAATCCACGTTCTGTCTTACCCCGAAAGCGGGAGCCTGATTTATCCTTTCCGTTATACTCTTTCTGACTCTTTTCTTCAGCCTTTTTTGACGGGATCGCCTCAGCCCGTTTTCTTCTCTGGTAATCCGCTTCTTCCATTCTGGAATAATTATTGGCTCGAATGCGCAAGAGGTCTAGAGTTGGTGGTGGATCGACCAGTAATGTGTCTTCCAACTTATCGTAACTGCAATTCCGCTTCATTCCTTCTACAACGATCTCTACCGTTACATCGGTCATGACAACCATCTCTAGGTTGAACCTTTCTAAGTATGTCCTTAAAGATTCTTCGAGTTTCCGTTTGATGTCGAATAGATCTGCTGAAGACTTTTTGAGAGGGATGGAAATGCTGAATCTGCTCCAGAACCGCTCTGTCATATGAGAAAAGGTGTCTATGGAGCCTGCCGGTAACCCCTCAAACCATTTTCTCGCGGCTCCTGTAAGCGTGAGAATAAAGAGCTGGTATAGGGCTTCGTCTCTTCGTGTCTGGATTTTCACGAAGTCTTTCACCCTATTCAAATGGGCGATGGGATCTTTCGTTCCATCTTATTGCTCAGTTGGAATTTTGATCCTCCTACTGACTTGATAGCGACGCACCTGGTAACTTAAAGGGTGGTTTGGGTCGTCGTCTCGCTCCTTTTTCCATTCTGTAGATATCGAGCGATCCTCACCTCTGCGGCTAACCAACCGCTGAGGTTCCGGGGACCTGTTTCTGCTTCTCTTACCCACCGATTTCCTTCTGCCTTGATGAGACTGACTGCGATGGGCGCTGCGTTCCTTTTCCTGACCGCTTCCCCTGTCCAAATTTTCCATGTGTCCCTCTTCTTCCCTCCTTGGGATTACTACTGACGGTATCCTTCGGGGAATAGGTTGACTTTCGGCCACTTCTGGGATGTGCGGCGAGGGCTGAGGCGGTACTGACGTTTGAGGCAATGGTTGAGATGCAACAATGGCCGTCGTGAAAACCGACAAAGTGCGGGGGTATACTGCTGGCTGTCCAGCCAGGTTTGCTAGGAGCGACATCATCTCATCCATCCTGCGATGTAGCACAGCGACGGTTTCTACCATTGGTGGTAGTAGTGCTGTTGTCATGCTGGGGCCCAGAAGTGATGTGTTAGGCGTGCCCGAGTCGCCTCCTGGGGTTCGGAGGAAATCTAAATGACGAAAAAGGGGGTTGGATCCTGCATTCAACGGAGTCGTCACCAGAGGAAACGTAGACAATCCTTGCGTCGGGGCTCCTGAGGCTCCTAGAGATGCTGCGACCTGCTGTTCAGAAGTCATTTTTTGTCACAGCTACCTTAAGTAAATGAAGTTATAAAGATTAAGAAGAGCTTGGATTATCAGAGTATTTCACTTCACAATCCAAAGGCTCTCAATGAAAGCACCAAATGATAATATATGAAACAATATGAGTCCTCGGGAACTGCTGTTGATGACGTTTCCTCAAGATTGGACCTTGTTTGACCTGCAAAGCGCCGGAGGGAGTCTCCGACGTAGACTCTCCGACGGTCAAGTTAGTAATCTATTTGAGTATAGTATCAGCTCTGTAAATCAGTATGTGTGCACGTACCTTTCTTCTCCTTTCTTCAGGATATTTATAGACGTACATACCTGACCGTTACGGGTAAATTGATGTTGTCCCTACATTAATAATCTGTTAGTAATGCTCATTAGTGACCTGCGCGGCTCTTCACTACGTAACGTCCGCACAATAATGGTGCTGTAGCCATTACACGTCATAAAGAAGGAGTTTATTACAGTTACCGGTAACTTTCAGAGTTACCGGTTACAGCCCTTGCGCTGTTACCATAATACCATTCTCTTTATGCTCTATCACCCTGGTGGGTAACGGTTATACCAGTGCGGGGGTATGCTCTGTCACCCCTATTTGTTGATATCGATTCGCCCTCTTAACAGTCATTCCATCCACGTGGCCGTGTGCTGACCACTCAAGCTTCTTGACAAAGACTAAAATACCCTTCTGCTTTCCTTATAAGTTATCACCACCAACGTTTGATTGCCAAAAACCAAATTGTAACCTTAATTTCACTTGTAAAATAATAATCCCTGGCTTCTCTCGTCATCATCTTTGTTTCAATCTCCGTCTGGTCTTGATGAATGTTCTTTACTGGCGAACCAAGAGAAGAGATGAGAGTTGAGGCTCTGGCACAGCGGATTGCGGTTCGCAATTTTAGAGCTTCGCTCTTGCTTCAAAATCCAGAACACAGAGCTGGAACACCAAACCCAGACTCATCCAACTGGAACACAAACCCGTAGCAAACCCGGACTCATCAAAATAACACAAACCCGGACCATCCAACCCGTAACACCAAATCCGGAGTAAACACTGTCCATGTGGAACAAACAAAACAGTTGCCGTGCAAATATTTCTTGCATCATTTTTTAGACTCATCCCTCAAAGACCTTTATGTCTTGAAACCGGATCAATGAATCATCACAAAATTGCCATTTTTTTCCTATCAAATCAGACTACTTTTTGATTATATCCCATGCCGGAATATATCTTGAGCAAAAATGACAGCATCCGTCAATAGAGTAGTGAGTTGAGTTGACCGGATTCGTTGATTTAGCTAGGAAGCACGGACTCGGCTAGGACACCGCTCAGTGACTTCATCTTCTTTAAATCTTCCCTCTTAATCCCAGCTCTTCTGATTTTTCCCCTACTTCCCATTGTTTCTCTTCGCATATAAATAATTATGACTTTGTAAAATGACTGGATGTTATTTTGTCTCCTTCAAGGTTACTTCAAGGTTGTGTGCAGCGGTGATGGCAATAAATAATTGATGATCACTCTCCACTTTTGTAATTTGCTTTACCTTTTAATTTAACCAAAATCTTGACTAATTTGATCATGAGGATGATGAACCCAAAGATTTTTCCTCAAGAGAAAAAACATGGCTGATCTGTGATCCTTTTCTTTTTTCTGGAGGTGCAGTGGTTGTGGCTATGAATCTTGATTGAACACCATGTTTGATGATGAGTTAACGAGAGGAGAGCTTTGGTATTAAAGAAATCTCACTTAATTATCCAAAAGTTCTCAATGAAAACACCAAAATGATAATTCTCGAACCCGGGGTGAGGATAATTCTATAAATCTGAGATCTTCACCACCACCATAACAGCTGCTATACTTGCACAATATCGGAGGGGTCCCCGACGCAAGCTCTCCGATGCTTAAGTCAGTATATGATAAATAGGAGGGTAATTAGAGGTTGAGGGAGAGAGGGAGAGTAGAGGGAGTAGAGAGAGGGTGATGATGCAGCATCTAACTTGTTTTCTTCCTTGAACCTTAGGGGGTATTTATAGGCACTTGAGGTAGGTGCTTGGACATATCGAGTATGGGATTAGGCGACAACCGATAGGTGGGGTGTAGAGACCAAAATACCTAGGGGGTATGTTTTGGATTATCATGTAAGGTGTGAGTTTTTAGTAACTGGATACGCGCTAAATGTTTGAATAATAAATGAATGGGGCCTCGCTCGTGGATGTCTGCCAAAAAGTCGCATTCGGAGTTGATAAGGGGCCGGGACAGCTAGCATTTTTGCTAGGGGTGTACAAGAACCGGTCCGGACTGGAAACCGAACCGGAACCGTCTTTTTTTTGACCCGGACCGAACCAGCCCGGCTTCTTTCTTCTTTTTTTTGACCCGGATCGGACCGGACCGAAAAATTCCGGTTCGGTCCGGTTCTCCATCCCTCAAATTCGGGAACCGGCCCGGAGAACCGGTAGAACCGGAAATATATATTTATATATATATATATATATATATATATATATATATATATATCAAAGTTTTCATTTGGTTCAATGGTTAACTCATCACTTCTTATATTAAAGGGGAGAGGTTCAAACCCTCTTGGCTCCCAATTTTTTTATATTTGTATGCAAGAATAAGTTTTAAGTAAAAAAGAAAAAGAAAAAAACAAAACCGGGTTAGAACCAGAACCGGCCCGATTCGGCCCGGAAAAATTAGAACTGGCCCGGCCCGGACCGAGCCGTTTCTATCTTGGACAAGAACCAGTAAGTCCGGTCCGGTCCGGTTCTAGCCCAAGAACCAAACTGGACCGGCCCGTGTACACCCCTAATTTTTGCAAGTGAGTGAAATCTTAGATCTATTCTATTTCTACTAACGAGATGAGAAGTGGAACAGAAACCCGACCCGTAAGAGAAACCTTAATCATTGATTTATTGCAAGAAAGAGGAAACATTTATTTATTTATTTTTGGCATTAAATTATTATTCCCTTTGCTTTTTTGTATAGCGGTCCTGTCGGCTGTCGGCCTTATTATCATTATATTCCTCTAATTAACTAATTCGGGCCATTTGGATAACCCATATCATTTGGAATTGGATCCTCAACAACCCGTGAGATTAATGCTCTTAAATTAAACCTCACACTCAAGTACGGGTCATGCGATCTCCTCTAAATAAGTAAATAAATATAGGCAAGGTACCTTGCCTATATTTATATATATATAGATATATACATACATGTACATGAGTAAGATTCTTCTACCTAATCTGTTACCTAGTGGACTAACACGCTCAGTCTCTTACTGATACTTCCTCTACTCATTGAAAAAAAACTATTTCATGGATAATTAAATTTGAAATGAAGATGATACTCTTTTCTCCGTTTAAAAAAAATGGCATCCTGATAATATTTTTTTTCCTTTAAAAAATATCATTTTTATTATTTAAATTGTACAATTAATTAATTAATATTAATTGGTCATAATTAATAAAACAATTTAGAGCAATTGAATAGAAACATATCAAAAACATTAATCAGTCATTACTTTAATTACTATGAAAATGAATTGGAAATCATTTTTTTAAGACACAAAGAGTATTATTGATAATCCAAAATCACCCCCCGGGCATTTTAATCTTTACACGGGATAGCAAAACTCAAGATACTGTAGCACCTGCCTGGTATACTGCTTGCTTTACTTCCGGTGTAGTCGACATTAGCAAGGGGGCGGAAAGACACTTATCCCACACCCGGAATGCCCTACTATCCCGTATGACCAAGCACCCACCTTAAGCACCTATAAATACCCCCTTTGAGCCAAGACAAGAACTCAAGCGAACACTATATTTTTACCATGCACACTGACTTGATCATTGGAGTCTCTACGCCGGGGTTCCCCCCCGGCGCTTTGCAAGTACAGAAGCAGGATGAGCGCCTACCTCTCTTAGAAGATCAAGATCTCACAACTGTCCTCACCCCTGGGTCAAGGATTATCATTTTGGTGCTTTCATTGAGAGCTTTTGGTTTATTAAGTGAGGTTTTCCTTAATACCAAAGCTCTCCTCTCGTGAATACGCTGTATTAGGCAGATATGTCGTCCAATCAAGATTCTGCTACTTTTCCATCTTTTTCTAGTGCTTATGCTATTTCACAGGAACTTTGGTCGTCTTCATCTGGGGTTGTTATCCTAGATAGTTGCAGTGCTTCTATGGGGTCTTTCTTACAACCTCCTGTGGTTTCGCCGTCACTAACTGTGCCTTCTTTTCCTCCTCAAAATGGAGGAATTGTGTCAGCAGCTTTAGGCACTTCGTCAGTTGACATAATTGCTGCCTTAAGGGCTCAAGTGGCATATTTGACCTCTAGGATAGCATCAATTTAGCGAAGTGGGATTTCCTCTGCTCCACCTCCGGTGTTTACCATGCCGATTATGGCAACACAACCCTTAGGCACTACTACTATGCCGGTAGACTTGCCAGGGTATATTGACGTGGTGGGGCGGTATGCCACAGAGGGCTTGCTGGATTCCCCTGTTGGCTATATGCTAGAAAATCATGGTAACCCAGGGGTTACAGAGGGATACCTTAATAATATGTGTGAAGTTGATCCTGCGGTAGTACGCCAGGGTTTGCGAGGGGATCATTCACCGCGACAAAGTAGACGGCCTAGTGCTTCACGTTCCAAGAGTAAATCACCTCGCCACAACTCTCCTGCATGGGGCGATTGGCATAAAAGTGAGTCGCCCCGGCGAGAAAGGCGGTACAGGAGCAACTCAACTCGAAGGGAAAAATGTTACCGGAATAAGTCACATTCTCCAAAAAGGCGACGGAAGAGTAAATCGTCGCATCAAGAAGCGGAGCCTGGATTTTATCCCAAGGAGGATGTGGATATGCAACATCCGCTGAGTTTCCAAATTAGACAGTATAAAGTTAGTAGGCGTATTAAGATTCCTACTGAATCTTATAACGGCACCACGGATCCGGTCTCTCATTTAAATAAGGTGAAAGATTTCGTTTGTTTTCAAACGGACTCTGACGCGGCGTTGTGTCAGATCTTTGTTATGTCTTTATCCGGCGTCGAGCGATTGTGGGTAGAGACGCTCACGCTTGGGTCTATCGATACTTTTGCACAGTTGGAGAAACAATTCCGTAGTAGATTCAGTACTGCCATTCCTATAACTAAGTCGGCTGCTGCTCTGTTTGACATTTATCGGAGGCCTGATGAATCTTTGAAGGATTATTTGGTCCGTTTTGATTTAGAGATGTCATAACACCTGATGCGAATGTGGACTTTGCCATTGAAGCATTAAAGAGAAATTGTAATTGCGAAAAGTTGAAAGATATGTTAATGGTTGATCCCCCTGGAACTATGGATGCTTTGCGTAGTAGGTCGCATAATTATGCTAAAATGGAGGAGGGGAAGCGTGAGGATAGTTCCTCAAGTTTGAAAACTGTGAAACCGTCAGGGGAATCTAGGCCTTTTATGGATAATACTTTGCAATAGCAACTTAGTGAAAAAGGATTTTCCTGGCCGGAAATGGGATTCTTCAGAGGAGGACAAGTGAATTCCCCTAGGCCACGGGGAAGAGAATTGTATAGAGGAGGGGGTTATAATCCGGGTTCGCAGGCAAGGAATCCGGGGGCGTATGGTGGCAATCCGACTTTGTATGGGGGCAACTCCGGATCAAGGGGAGCAAATCTAGGATACTATGGGGGAAGGTTTTTTGACCCGAAATTACCCTCACTTACCGTGCCGCATGCAGAAATTCGGACAATTGCTGAACGTAAAAAATTACCAATACAGTATCCCAATCCATTGCCATCCGGGACAGTTATGGGGACGAACCCGGGATTTTATTGTCGGTTTCATAGGACAAAGGGGCATTCGACGGATCGTTGCTTTCAATTAAAGCTGGCAATTGAATAATTAATATAGAAAGGGTATCTTGGAGGCTTTGTCACTAGGATCGAGAAACAGCCCGGTTCGTCCCAGAATAATTATGGCCGCAACGACTCAGGTCCGGGTCCTTCAGTATCTCAAAACACCAGAAAAGCTGACAATCGGGTTAAGGAAAACACAATGATGGTAAATAAGGATATTCCAATGATTAATATTATAGCGGGGGGGGGGGGGGGGGGGGGGGGGGGGGTAGGGAATCCTTTCACGATCTCCCTAAGGACGAGAATGCAGTTAAGGGTAAACGGAAATTGGAAGAATTTGATTCTACAACATGTGGAATAAGTGCGTTAGATCGGATGGTGATATCTTTTTCAGAAAAGGATGAGAAGGGAGTTGAGTTCCCCCACAATGATACTTTAGTGGTTACACCTGTTGTGGGAAATCATGGAATTAGAAGAACACTTATTGATAACGATAGTGCGGTGAATTTGTTTTCATGGGAGGCGTATAAGCTTTTAAAGAGGCCAGATTCTGAATTGGCGCCGTGTGTAAAACCTATTATTGGGGTGGACGGTGTCCCTATACCAATAATGGGTATCACATTTCTCCCGGTATACTTCCAAGAGGATCAGTCCAAAAAACAAGAAGACATGCTGTTTATGGTTGTGGATCTCAACTTGCCGTATAATGTTATATTGGGACGACCTTTCTTGAATAAGTTTGGAGCTGTTGTTTCCCAAAAACATTTAAAAATGAAGAATCCTTCTTGGGACGGTGTAGTGGTAGTTAGAGGAAATCAAAAGGTAGCAGTGGAATGTTATATGATAATGACACAAGGAATTAGGGATCGATATGTTTGTGTTACTACGGATCCTTTGGAGCAAAGGGAAGAGAGACGAGCGTAGGCGGTGGAAAAAATGGTGTCAGTCCCAGTAAGTGGAGTCGTGGGGGCGAGTTTTCTTGTTAGTGAAAAGTTGAGTTCAGAAGAATCGGGTCAACTGGCTATATTGCTGAATAAATGTAAAGGGGAATTTGCTTGGTCACCAGCGGACATGCCTGGTATCGCTAGAGAGGTAGCAGAACACCGTTTGTGTGTCAATCCGGATGTTCCGCCTGTGCAGCAGAAGCGACGCGTGTTTTCTGGCGAAAAGGCGGAGGCTATTAATAAGGAGGTAACAAAGCTGTTAAAGGCCGGATTTGTTAGAGAAGTCTGGTACCCTACCTGGTTGGCTAATCCGGTGCTGGTACCCAAGCCTAATGGTGATTGGCAGATGTGTATTAATTATACGGACTTAAATGATGCTTGTCCTAAAGATTGTTACCCTTTGCCCCGGATTGAACAGCTTGTGGATCAAACAACCGGGTATGCTTATTTGAGTTCTTTAGATGCTAATTCGGGGTATCATCAAATTCCCATGGCTAAGGAAGATGAGGAAAAAACTGCTTTCATCACGCCAAAGGCCACTTATTGTTATAAAGCCATGCCTTTTGGCCTAAAAAATGCAGGGGCTACTTTTCAACGAATGGTTAATAGTATGTTTGAGGCTCAGATAGGGCAGAATGTAGAGACCTATGTGGATGATTTTCTGATAAAATCTAGGAGCTTTGAAGATCATTTGGTTGATCTGGAGGAAGTTTTTGGTGTTATGAAAAAGTATGGAATGAAGTTAAATCCCCGAAAATGTATGTTTGCTTTTCAGACAGGTAGGTTTTTAGGCTATATTGTCAGCAAAAAAGGAGCTTAGCCTAACCCTGCCAAGGTTCAAGCAATTTATGATATGATTTCGCCTTCAAATATGAGGGAGGTACAGAAGTTGACAGGCCGGGTCATTGCTCTGCGGCATTTTATCTCAAAACAGGGGGAAAAGTGCTTACCCTTCTTCAAAATTTTATGTAAAAAGGTGTCTTTCGAGTGGACAAAGGAGTGTGAGGAGGCCTTTGTAACCCTAAAAGAGTATTTAATCTCTGGTTTGGTGCTGGTCAAGCCTGAGCCGGGAGATACTTTGTACCTTTCTTTAGGAGTGGCTGATGAGGTTGTTAGCGCTGTGCTGGTACGAGAGGAAGATAAGGTTCACCGACCCGTGTATTTTGTTAGTCATGTTTTGAAAGATGCAGAGCTACGTTACACTAGGATCGAAAAGTTAGCGCTAGCAGTAGTACAGGCAACCCGAAAAATGTCTCAATATTTTCAGGCCCATTTGGTAACGGTACTCACAGATCAGCCTTTGAGGAGGGTATTCCGTAGACCGGAATCATCGGGACAGTTGTTAATATGGACACTGGAGTTGGAGCAATATGGCCTACAGTATAGGTCGAGGCCAGCGGTTAAAACTCAGGCTTTGGCAGATTTTATTGCGGAGTGTACGTTCACAAAGGAACCTTTGTCTGAATTATCCAAGGAAAAAATGGAAGGAGAAGAAGAATAGTGGCTCCCATATCCAGACACCTATGGCGATCAGTGGGTGCTTCATGTTGACGGGGCCAAAGGGTCAGATCTAGTAGGGGCCAGAATTCTTATATCTGGACCAGATGGCATACGAATGTGTTATGCAGTAAGAATTTTGAAACCTTTATCTAATAATGTTGCGGAATATGAGGCTTTGTTAGCCGGATTACGAGTTGGAAAGGAGCTGACGGCCAAGGGCTTACTTGGTGTAGAAATGGTAGAGGATGCTCCACTTACGGTTTATAGCGATTCAAAGTTAATTGTGGATCAGGTTCTTGGTAATTCTCAAGCAAAAGACCCTGTAATGTCTCAATACTTAGCTAAAGTGTGTCAGCAATTGGAAGATGGTAAAAGAAGAGGAGTAAAAACCTGTATTAGGCATATCTCTAGGGACAATAATACGGAGGCGGATGAGTTAGCCAAGCTTGTTGCAGACCCGGTTGCCCTGATTCCGGCTGATGTTCTCTTTGAGGAAATCTCTATTCCTTCCTTTATGGAAGAACAAGTGTCTTTATGTGTGGAGGTAGAAGAAATAGACTGGCGGATCCCTGTGATTAAGTTCTTGAAACATGATGTGCTTCCAGAGGATACTGTTGAAAGGAGTAAAGTGCTGAAGCAAGCTACTCGATGCACTTATTATGAAGGGGAGCTGTTACGAAGGTGTTTTTCACATCCGGCAGCAAAGTGTATCACAGAGCAAGAAGGTTTATACACATTAAGAGAAATACATGAAGGGATTTGTGGCTTGCACACTTCTGGGACCACCATGGCAGCACAAGTTTTGAGGTCTGGATTTTATTGGTCAACGATTCGTAGGGATTGTGATCATTTTGTTCGAACCTACCATAAATGTCAGGAGTATGCTAGAATTCTAAGGAAACCGACTGAGGAGATTGCGGAGATAGTCAGCCCTTGTCCATTTGCTAAATGGGGGATTGATATCTTAGGTCCATTCCCAAAAACAACCCCACAACTTAAGTTTGTCATTGTCGCAGTGGATTATTTTACCAAGTGGGCAGAGGCTGAGGCTGTTCCGGAAATCACTGCAGATAGTGCATGGCTGTTTTTCCAGAATCAGGTAATTTTCCGGTTTGGTGTTCCCCGGATCCTCATAAGCGATAGCGGGACCCAGTTCACTAGTCGATACTTCCGAGAGCGATGTCAAGAATTCCGGATTGAGCAGAGGTTTACCTCGGTAGCGCATCCGCAAACCAATGGGCAAACAGAATTGACCAATGGGGTAATATTGAGCGAAATTAAGTAAAATTTGGGAGGAGCCCGAAAGCGATGGGCGGAGGAGTTGCCCTACGTTATGTGGGCATATCGTATGACTCCTAAAACTAGTACAAGAGAAACCCCTTTTGTGATGACTTATGGAACAAAAGCTGTTACCCAGTGGAGATTGGAGCTTTAAGTTTGCGAGTGGAGTATTTTAGTGAGGAAAAGAATGAGGCTAAATTGCGGACTGATCTCGATATGTTGCCTGAATTGCAGGAGCAGGCCATGTTAAAAGCGCTTTATTACAAGAAAAAAATGGTGAAATATCATAATCGCCGGGTTAATGAGCGTCTGTTGAAGGTTGGAGATTTGGTGTTGCGAGATAAAAGATCCACTGGGCAACGCATGCGCAAACTTAGCCCTACATGGGAAGGGCCGTATCGAGTCACCCATGTTATAGGTAAAGGAGCTTATCACCTAGAGGATATGGACGGTATCCCGCTACCCCATTCTTGGAATATAGCTCATTTGAAATTATATCATATCAGAGCTGATGTTTATTTTGTAGATACTACGGGATAACAACTAAAAGGGTGGTTGTAGGCTTTAAAGCTGATCCACGAATATATATATATATATATATATAATTTATATAGACGATATCTTAGTAGCGAGTAATTCTATTAAAGAACATGGAGAACATTTAAAGCAGATTTTTCAGGAAATAGAAAAACATGGTATAGTAGTAAGTAAAAGAAAGATGGAATTATATAAAAGAAAGATATCCTTTTTAGGATTAGAAATAGGAGATGGAAAGATAGAATTACAGCCACATATAGCTGAAAAAATATTAAATTTTCCGGATAAATTAGAAGGATTAAAACAAATACAGGCTTTTTTAGGAATACTAAATTATGCCAGGAAATTTATATATATATATATATATATATATATATATATCTGTGTGTGTGTGTGTGTGTGTGTGTGTGTGTGGTGTGTTCATATATTATTTGTTGCCTTGTTGATATTTTGCAGATGGAAAGCCTGGCACCAAATATCAAAATATTATTAATATTAAAAGGTTTCCGGGCCTAATAAATCCGACTCCTAGTCCTGAAACCGAGGACTAGTTGAGTGTCATTCCGGATCTTAGAAATCCGCCTCCTAACCCCAGTTCCGGCAGTGGTGGAAAGGGTTAGTTGAGAGGTCTGTGTCTGTGCAATTATACGACCAGGTTATATTAAAAGGTTTGCAGGCCTCATAAATCCGACTGCTAATCCTGAGGATTAGTTGAGTGTCATTCCGGGCTTTAGAAACCTGACTCCTAGTCCTGATACCAAGGACTAGTTCCTAATCCTGATGATTAGTTGAGTGTCATTCTGGATTTTAGAAATCCGCCTTCTAACCCCAGTTCCGGCAATGGTGGCAAGGGTTAGTTGAGAGGTCTGTGTCTGTGAAATGATGCGACCAGGCTATATTAAAAGGTTTCCGGGCCTCATAAATCTGACTCCTAATCCTGAGGATTAGTTGAGTGTCATTTCGGGCTTTAGAAACCTGACTCCTAGTCCTGATACCGAGGACTAGTTGAGTGTCATTCCGGATCTTAGAAATCCACCTCCTAACCCCAGTTCCGGTTGCGGTGGTAAGGGTTAGTTGAGAGGTCTATGCCTGTGAAATGATACGGCCAGGCTTATTATTATTAAAAAGGCATCCGGGCCTCATAATTCCGACTCCTGATCCTAGACCCAAGGATTGGTTGAGTGTCATTCCGGGCCTTAGAAACCCGACTCCTAGTCCTGAAACCTAGGATTAGGAGTATGTCATTCCGGGCTTTAGAAACCCGACTCCTAGTCCTAGACCCAAGGATTAGTTGTGTGTCATTCCGGGCCTTAGAAACCCGACTCCTAGTCCTGAAACTGAGGATTAAGAGTACGTCATTCCGGGCCTTAGAAACCCGACTCCTAGTCCTAAACCCAAGGATTAGTTGAGTACCATTCCGGATCTTAGAAATCTGATTTTAAAGCCAAATTTGTCTGCTCAGTTTATCAGGTGACAAGGGAAGGAGGTGGTATAGCAAGTGAAATGTTTATAAGAATTGGTGCTCGATATGTTGTGGCAAGCATTAAACTAACTTTTCAGAAAGATTGAAATTATGTGGCGGCTGTAATAAAGAAGCTAAGGGTTGAATTGTGACGGGATGCCGCATGCTTAGCAAAATCAGGTATTTTATTATTTCATGTCAATTATATCCCGATAAAATCTCAATCGCGTTACTTATTGAGCTAATTCTAAATTATATATATAAAGTGGATTATCATGAATGATGATAGGCTGGAGCCCTTTATAGATTTTCGAAAGGGAAGGCTGAAATATTCTCATGAAGGCCGGAGTGATAAAATATTCGTAAAAATTTACAACAGTAAATTCTGTAATAGCCAGCATTTCCAGTTGTTGCATATAACAAAGGTGGAGTAATGATGCATGGGAAAAGATTAGATAAAAAAGGGTAATATGTTTAGAGATAGTTAGTTACAAAATTATAAAAGGGGGGTTAAGGGGGAAAGTCACAAGGTCAATTAGGAGGAGAGAGCATTTGAAAAGCCAGGGGTGTCCACTTCTTTGCTCTTCTCTTGTTCTTCGGTAGGGAAATTTTTGTCGGTGATGCCCTGAACCTTGCCCGTCATTATTTTGGATACTGAGGTGGCATTAAAGTTCTTTTTTCCATAGTGCTCAACAAAAGCCTCGGTCATTGCTTTTATGCCTTGCCACATGAACCAGTGACATTTTCCCTGACTCAGGTTTGCGGCATTGACTAGCTCTTTTTCTAAACCATCACTCTTCTCTTCTAAAATCGCATTTCTGCTCCGCTCCTCTAATAAAGACAGTTTTAGTTCATTCTTTTCTGAATCGTCCTGAGCCAGTTGTTTGGTCAGATTTTGGACCTTTTGGGTAAGAGTCTCACACTTTGATTGATAGTGGGCCTCGTTTTTTTGAGAAATTGCTAAATTGGTGGTAGCTGATTGCATTGCATTTCATCATATTTTATCGTCCATTTACTAGTTTATTTGGACAGTAAACCTACTGATTTATCCTTGATTTCCCCTTTTCCTAGCAGTTCTGGTATGTTGGCAGAATATTGAAGTTTCTGATTTGGAAAGCTGAAGCTGATTTTCCCAGTCTTGGCCTAGACTTCGGCCAAGACACATTCGCATCAAAAGCAGCGCACCAGTCAGATCGTCTTGGCCTAGACTTCGGCCAAGACTCTTTTTTGCGATTAAAGATATTTGAGAAGTTGCGTTGGCATCCTTTTGGGCTTCGCTTCGCGTGGGCCTTGGCAGCTGGCAGGCCGCTTCTGTTCGCAAATCTGGAGGGATCTGAAGTCGATCTTTTGAAGAATCCTAAGGGATCTCCCTCCTTTTGTATTTGCGATTTTGTTTCCGAATTTCAAACAAATTCTATTGTTACAATCTTTTTAGAGATTTTCTAGGAAGTAGAGTTGAAGTAGGACAGAGGAGTTTTAGGGCTATTTAGCCAAACATTGTTCCTCCTCTGTCCGGATCGAATCCGACCCCTTTCTTCTGTTTTCTTCTTCTTTGACATTGTTAACTTTGCTCCGAATTTATTTAAAATCTCGAATTTAATATTTATGCAAAAATATATATTGTCTTTTTAATCATGAGTATGATTAACTAAACACCTATTCTTGGTAAGGGTTGATGAGCTGAAGTTCTTATGCATTCGTGAGATTAAACTGTGCTTTATAATCTCTTTACTTGTATTTATTTATTTCTTGAGCTTAATTCATCGCTTACTCACTAGAGACAAGGTTTGATCATCCTTGCACTCTAGTAGAGAAGAGTTGTAGCCGGTCTAGAAGGAAAGGGAGCACCCGTCGGCTAGACAAAGTAGGCAACTAGGCTCGAGCTAGACTAGAAGAAATAAGCAATCTAGGTCAAGACCAGATTGACAACCTAGGATCTCCATAGGGAGATACCTTGGCCTAGGTACTGTCTTCCCCTATACCATTGAGGAAGCGAACAACCATTCAAGAAAGCAGTCAAATGGATAAACCCTTTAACCAGCAAGGTGTCCCTTGGCTAGGATTATCAGGAAAGGGAGCACCCGCCAGGTAATTTGAAGAGGAGGGAAGACAGGAGTGAACAGGAGTACCTCCACTCTATAGCAGTACTATAAACAAAGAGATGAATATATTTGAATCCATGATCGAAGCATAAGAACAAAGCTCTCACATCGCCCTTACCTGGAATCTCCTTTTATCGGATTTACTTCAATCTTGACCCCTGTCTAGGCCAAGCCTTTGGCCAACACATTTTTGAACTATTCTACTTCTTTCTGTTTTGTTCTTATTTTCAGATATCACCAAACCAAATCCAGTGACGAGGAAGTCAACCAAAAACTACATCTCCTAGAGGTCTCTGTGGACGATCCTTTTACCATAATCTACAAGCTCTTGTAGAAGTGATAAGTTGTATTCCTATCCCCATTCTCATACATATTTCACTATTATATTTGACGTGTTCGACGCGCGATCAAATTTTGGCGCCGTTGCCGGGGATCTCTAACGGTATTTGTAGTTTTTGTTTTATTTTTGTTTTTGATAGTTGATGACCAGGTCCTCTTGTAGAGAAGAAGATTTGCTATCATACAATCTGAATCTCACAAAGGTCGAAGTACAACTCCGGAAGTTAGCTCAGAAAAAGAAAAACTCTGAGGAAAGAGAATCAGAAGCCTCTAGTTCCGGAACAGATCGCAGTCTTGACCACGATCTTGGCCTAGATTCAGACCAAGACGAACTCTTTGGTCCAGACATGGCAGAAAATCTACCAGAACCCACAATGAGGGAGTTGAACAAATCAGCAGAGCAGGAAACCTTTTCCTGCATCGCTTTGCCGCCAGTGGCAAATGATTGGTCGATGAAGACCAACATGGTGGCCAACCTTCCTAGGTTTTATGGCCATACAAATGAGAACCCGTTCAAACATTTGAGGAATTTACATGTCCAGTGTGACATGATGAAGCCAGCAGGTGTGAGTATGGAGAGAGCAAAGCTGAAAGCTTTTCCATGCTCTCTTGAGGGTGCTGCCCAAAATTGGTTCTACAGCCTACCCCACAACACGGTCAACACATGGGCCGAGATGTCCATATTATTCCTCAACAAATACTGGAATGCAACAAAAGCAGGAGCGGCTAGAAAAAATATGGCTGCCATCCAGCAGAGGAATAATGAGGGACTGAGCGAATATCACCAACGGTTCAAAGAATTGCAAGAAGTTTGTCCTACACATAGAGTTGCGGATCAGACCATGATCCAATATTTTTATGATGGAATGCTCTTACCTACCAAAGAGAAGGTTGATTCAGCAGCAGGTGGAGCACTGCAAGACTTGACCGTCACCAAAGCCAAGCTTTTAAATCAGACCATGGCAGACAACTGCCAAAATAATACTTCCTCTGAAAGAAACTCAACCCCTTCTAGTCTTTGTTCTATTGATGTCGAGCAAAAATTAGCTGAACTAACTGACATGGTAAAGAACATTTCTGTCAATATTTCAGGTGCAATGACCACAGGGAATCCTAGCCAAGAGCAGGTAGCCTCAGTTTGTGGAATCTGCCAGCAGCAGGATCATCAAACAAACAATTGCTACATGGTGCAACACCCTCCTGATGAAGTAACACAAATAAATGCAGCTTATGGTCAGAACCAAGGAAGTATGCAAAACTTCCCACAGGGGAGTAATCAGTACTCGTGGAGAGGCCATCCGAATTTTAGATGGAGAGATCCAGTCCCTCCAAATCAGAATCAAAATCAGAATATGCCCCAGCAAAATCCTGGCCAACCTCCCGTTAACTTTCAAAAATTCATCCCTCGTCCTTCACACCTTAATCCTGGCTAACCTCCTGGCCAAGCCTCGGTACCTCAGCTGCCTCCAGCACCTCAACCCTTGCAGATAACCGGCCCCTCTATGGAGGATACGCTTAAGAGTTTAGCTGAGATGCAAAAGAACTTGATGCAATCTACCCAGTCTAGCTTAGCGGAGATGCAAAAAAAGATCAATTAGATGGCCAATCAAGGAAAATTACCATCTACAACAGTAGAAAATCCAAAACACAATGTCAGTGCCATTAGTTTGAGGAGTGGTGCTGTGTTACCAGAGAGGGAAAGAGCGAAAACAGATGAGGAGATAAGAAAAATCCAATCGGAAGACGTGGATGATGATGGGGAAGAGGAAGCTGAAGCAGAAATAGTCTTGACCAAGACACAGGCCAATACTGAAGTTATCGCGGAACCAAAAGAAAAAGAACCAGTCTAGACCAAGACGCAGGCCAAGCCTGACCGGCCAGAGGAAATCATAGAAATTCCTCCACCATTCCCTCCTAGATCTTCGAAGGAGAAGAGGCAAGATGAAGCAAGAGACTTCATGGCTGTTTTTGGGAAAATAGCCGTTAATATTCCTATGTTGGACTTAATTGCAAAAGTCCCCTCTTATGCTAAATTTCTTAAGGAACTGTGCACTAATAAAAAGAAAATTGCAGGTGTAGAGAGGGTAAATTTAGCACACAACGTCTCGGCAGTACAACAGCTTCCAGAGAAGTGCAAGGATCAAGGGACCTTCACGATTCCGTGCCAAATAGGGAACAAAATTATTGAGAAAGCCCTTTGTGACTTAGGGGCTGGCATCAATGTGATGCCCCTAAGTGAGTTCGAGACTTTGAAGATAGGGACCATGAGGGAAACCGACTTGGTGATCCAGCTGGCTGATCGAACTATCATCAGACCTAAAGGAGTGGTTACAGACGTCTTGGTAATGCTAAATGATTTTATTTATCCAGTGGACTTTTATATAGTTGAAATGAATGTTCAACTGCCCTCTTGCACCACTGATATTTTATTAGGAAGACCATTCCTAAGGACGTCTAAAGCAAAAATTGGTTGCTATGAGGGAAGCATAATTCTAGAATTTTGTGGAAGAACAATTAAATTCAGCATTACTGAGGCCTTAAAACATCCTAATGATTTACATTGTGTTAATTTTCTTGATGTTTTATATCCAATTACTGAAGAAATTGCTGACATTTATATTAACGACCCCCTTGAGTACGTTTTGAGCAGGGGAATTTCCACAAGAACTCTAAAAGAATTGGAAGCCAGGACTGGAGATCAAAAGGAACTCCAGGAAATTCTGGACAGTTTGACCGATCCAGAAGAAACAGAACTAGTCTTGACCTCGAACTTGGCCAAGACGCAGGCCAAGACTGATACGATCCCCGCCGGAGCCAACCCTAGTGACGCACCCACAGGCGCAACCACCCGCGCCAAGGCCCGAGCCTTGGAAGATGCAGCCGCGAGCCTCCCATTGCCGCCCACGGGCCCGATCACTCGAGCCAGGGCCCGATCCCTACAGACAAGACTCAGCAGCCTTATTCACATGGAACTGAAGGCAGAGACAACCTCGGAGGAAGCCAGCTTGCGCGCGCCCCAGCCGCGCCTTGTGACCTTGATCCGTGCCGCGGATGGGCCACACTTGGCCACTTCGGACCTTTAGGTCCACCAGCGCCCTTTTCCTATTTTTGACCAGGCCATGTTCATTTATAATACAAGAGAGGAGTCCAGGCCAAAAATCAGGAGAAACGCCCGAAGGATTTGGGACAGGCCCAAATCACAATCCCGCATTGGATAGCGAAAGCCACTGCCGAGCCTTATGAAGATTGGAGCATATTTCCTCGCACAATATTCAGCCCAGAATTTCATCTATGTGTTAGGAAGTTTCGCTCAAAATTTCAGTGGGAACGCCCGAGGGAATAAGGAAAACGCCTTCTTTCCTTAAAACGTGATTCGGCGGACCCGCAAGCAAAGCCACTTGGGCCTTTTGACCTAAACGGTGGCGCCTGTACTTCTATCCTATTTATTAGACTTTATTTATGTTATTTTAGGGTTTTAGAACTTATTTGGAAGGGTCGCTTGTTGCCATTTTCATTTAAGTCACTTTTTAGAAACTAAACTAGTTTCCATTTTTGGAATTAGGGTTTAGCGCCTCTTTAAAAAGGAGCCGCCTATGTTATTTTGAGGAGACTTGATTATTAAAATTTGAAATCAGATTTCTTTGGATCTTTATCCACTTGTTCTTTATGAACCTTGCAACTAATTGAGTTTTGTGCTTTCGATTAGCTTGTCAAGTAAAACTTGAAAGCACCTTTCATTGAGTCATCCATTCTTTGGATTGCCAAGCATTGCGATTTGGAGATTCAAAGGTTTGACGCAAGATCCTCAAGGGATTCTGCGTGGAGTGCTAAGCATTACGACTTGGAGATTCACGTGTCTTCTTCGAGTTATTTTCCGCATTGAAAGCCACGTCATCGGATAACGATCTAAGGAGAGCGTTCTAGCCACTAAGGAACGCATCAGTTGGTAGCGGAGCTCAGCTGTCCCGACTTGGTAAATCTATCCCTTTAATTATTGTGTTTTCTTTGTTAGAATTGGTATTCCTTCGTTCTCTTCTACACCAATTCTCTCGTGTGCTGTGTGTTAGTTGTCTTGTGTCAATTTGTGTCTTGTGTGTGCGATTAGTGTGCAAATCATATCAACAATTTGTAGGTCTTTACTATCGTCAAAAAAAAAAAAAAACAAAGTCCCCCAAAGTGTCTTAGTTAATTTGTGTTTTCAGTTGCATTGAATTTAAAAAAAAAAAAGTAAAACAATTTCGTCAAAAATAGAACAGAGGCGAAATCAGTACCATTCAAAAAAAAAGAAGAATAGGAACTTCATAATCAAATACTAGAGTGAATTTGTGACTCATAGCAAAAAGAATCATTGGATTTCGAATTGGGAATCAAAAGTTGTGGCAAAAACAAGCTTCAAAACCCTAATCGCATGCCATTAGCGTTTTTGAGTTTATAAACTGACTCAATCCGTTTGTTTTGACCTTTTTCTTGACTCCATCTCTACTGTGCCTTTCTACTCTGTGGTATACTTGATTAATTGATTGATCTTTGCAATTGATTTGAGTATATTACCTCACAATTTGTTTCTACGCTAGTTTTCTTTGTGTGTCTCTTTGGAAGCTTTTTCTTGAAAATTCTTCGAGTCAGGTTCATCTTGGACGATTGGAGGGGTATCTGAGGCAATCTGATTTTGAGATTATTAGAGAGATAAACACGAGAGTAAACACGTGAGGGAGTGTTAGATTTAGGCAATTTTACGTTTGGAAAATTTTCTGTTTTGAATTTCAGGATGTCAGGAAATCCGGAAAAGGAGGCTATGATTGTGAACGATGTAGCCAAGGCACTGCAAGACATAGCAGCCCAGATCCAGGACATGAAAGCTTGGAGGCAGCAGGTTGAGGCTAGGGGACGTGAGGATGTTGTTCCACAAGCACCCGGGGCACACTTTGTGCAACACCTAGACCCTAGAGTGAATTAAGAGGCCTATGCACCTGCACCGAGCGACGACCAGCGTAGTGAGCCTGAGTTAGATGGTTCTGAAAATGAGTATGAGGAAGAGGTTCCTCACATGGTGGGACCGAGGGGGTTCCAAATGCGCCGAGGAGGTGCGCATGGGCGCGGTAGGCACGCCTTTGGTGGGCGAGAGCGTCACTTCGAGCAGCCGCGTCACGAGGAGCGCGAGCGAGCTGACAACCATCTTGGGAGTGTCAAGCTCAAGATTACAGCCTTTGAAGGGAAGGATGATCCCGAGGCATATCTGACTTGGGAACGAAAGATGGAAGCGATTTTTAGGTGTCACCACTACACGGATGAAAAGAAAATAAGATTAGCTTCCGTGGAGTTTTTTGGATATGCTGCCCATTGGTGGGAGCAAGTGAATGAGGATGTGAGAGGACCTGTAACTACTTGGGAGAACATGAAGAATGTGATGAAGAGGAGGTTTGTTCCACCGTACTATCATAAGGACCAAGTTCAGCGTTTACAAAAGCTTACCCAAGGGTCCAAAACCGAGAATGACTATCACAACGAGTTGGAAGTTCTTTTGGCTAGGGTTAATGTAATAGAGGATGAGGATTCGAAGATGTCTAGCTTCATGAGTGGACTGAATCCAGAGATAGCTAACGCCTTAGAGTTGTGCCAATATAGGACTTTGGAGGAGATGCGTCACATGGCCGTGAAGATCGAGAGGCAACGCAAGGCTAAGGCAGCCTACTCTAAGCCGTCTATAGTTGTGTCTCGGACTTCCACTTGGAACAAGTCTACATGGTCCAAGGGGAATAAGGATAGCAAGGAAACACCCAAGGTATCTAAACCTTCATATGGTACCAAAGGTAATTCGGCAAACCCTACTCTTTCTAAAGTTCCCATTACTAGTACTAACCGTGTGCCTACAAGAGACATTGTGTGCTTTAAGTGTAGTGGCCGAGGCCATAAGCAGGCCGAATGTCCCAACAAAAGAGTTCTGATCATTAGGGATAATGGATAGATGGACTCGGAAGATGATTATGAGGTGGTGGAGGATTCGGAAGAGGAAAGTGGGGGAGAAGAGGCAGCCGATCATGAAGCTAGGGTTTGTGATCCGGTTACACTAGTAGTTCGGAGGAACTTGAGTGTGCAGCCAAGGGCCGAAACTTGTGAGGAGGAACAAAGGGAGAACTTATTCCATGCTAGGTGCCACATTGGTACTAAGGTATGCTCTCTTATTATTGATAATGGCTCATGTACTAATTGTGCTAGTACGCTTCTTGTGCACAAATTAGGGTTACCTATGGTGAGACATCCAAAGCCGTACACTTTGCAATGGATGAATGATGGAGTTGTCCTTAAGGTGTCTAGGCAAGTGTTGGTGAGCTTTTCTATTGGGAAATATAGAGATGAGATATGGTGTGATGTTGTCCCAATGCAAGCGTCACATGTGCTACTTGGCCGTCCATGGCAATTCGACCGCAACGCCATTCACGAAGGGAGAAGCAATCGGCAAGCTTGAGAAGGAAGGAATGAAGTTCACACTTGCACCCCTTACACCTAAGCAAGTGCTTGAGGACCAGCTCTGGTTAGAGAAGTCCTATTCTGAATTTGAGGCCTCACGGCTTGTAGACAAAAGAATTGATGAAAACAGCCCCCATGAAAAAAGTGAGCACGGGTTTGAAAGAAAAGAAAAGAATGAAAACAGCCCCCATGAAAAAAGTGAGCACGGGTTAAAAACAGAAAAGAAAGAGCTTGAAAAAGAAAAGAAAAGGCAAGAAAAAGAAAAGAAAGTAAACTTGTATGCGAAAGCAACAGATTTACGCCGAGCGCTTATTTTACGAAAATAGTTTTGTGGCGAGAATCGCCCTTTGATTCTTCTTCGCTTTAAATCCTTTTGTTTGAGCACTACTAACCTTGATCCTTTAGCTTCTGTGCATTCTTCTATCTTGGCTGTTTTGCAGGAGTTCAAGGATGTAACACCCGAAGAGATGCTAGTCGGTTTGCCTCCAATCTGCGGCATAGAGCACCAAATTGATTTTGTGCCGGGTTCGACTATCCCAAACAGACCAGCCTATAGGAGCAACCCCGAGGAGACTAAGGAACTTCAGCGGCAGGTTTATGAGCTCCTTAGCAAGGGATATGTCCGGGAGAGCTTGTCTCCATGCGCCGTTCCAGTGCTTCTAGTGCCAAAGAAGGATGGAACTTGGCGAATGTGTGTTGACTGCCGAGCTGTCAACAAAATTACGGTAAAGTATCGTCACCCCATACCTCACTTAGATGATATGTTAGATGAGCTTAGTGGTAGTGTAATCTTTTCTAAAATTGATCTCATGAGCGGCTATCATCAAATTAGAATGAAAGAGGGTGATGAATGGAAAACGGCATTTAAAACAAAGTATGGATTGTATGAATGGTTAGTGATGTCGTTTGGACTGACTAATGCCCCAAGTACTTTCATGCGACTTATGAACCATGTTCTTAGGCGTTTCATAGGAAAATTTGTTGTTGTGTACTTTGATGACATCTTAGTTTACAGCAAGTCTTTGCATGATCATGTTTTACACCTTAAGGAAATTTTTCTAACCTTGCGTGAAGAGAAGCTTTATGCTAAACTCTCCAAGTGCTCTTTTGCTTTAGAACAGGTTGAGTTTTTAGGATTTCTCGTGGGCAAGGACGGTGTGAAGGTGGATGAAGCGAAGGTGCAAGCGATCAAGGAGTGGCCTACGCCAAAAATAGCAAGCGACATCCGCTCCTTTCACGGCTTAGCTTCCTTTTATCGACGTTTCATTCGTGATTTTAGTACTCTTGCTACCCCGCTTAATGACCTAACTAAGAAACATGCTGATTTCAGGTGGGAGGAACCTCAAGAGGCCGCATTCCACGCGTTGAAGGACAAGTTGTCCAACTCGCCTGTATTAGTCCTTCCCAACTTTGACAAACCGTTTGAATTGGAGTGCGACGCGAGTGGAATCGGTATAGGTGCTGTTTTGATGCAAGAGAAGAAGCCAATAGCCTTCTTTAGTGAGAAGCTCAAGGATGCCCAGTTGCGTTATCCGACGTATGACAAAGAACTTTATGCGCTAGTTAGGGCTTTCGAGGTTTGGCAACACTACTTGATGCCGAGGGAATTTGTGGTGCACACCGACCACTTAAGCCTCAAATACCTAAAGGGACAAGGGAAGTTGAATAGGAGACATGCCGTGTGGCTGGAGTTCTTGGAAGCTTTCCCTTATCACATCAAGTACAAGGAAGGAAAAGACAATGTAGTAGCCGACGCATTGTCTAGGAGGTATGCCTTGATCTCTTCGTTAAGTGTCAAATTTTTAGGGTTTTCTCAAATAATTCCACTCTACCCTACTGATTTGGATTTTGGTGAGATCTATACGACTTGTGATTCCATGGCTGATGTGAAATTTTATACGCATGATAACTATCTGTTTCGGCGCAAACGCCTTTGCATTCCTAAGTGTTCTTTGCGTGAATTACTTGTGCATGAATCACATAGTGGTGGATTGATGGGCCACTTTGGCATTAATAAAACCTATGACATGCTGAAATCACACTTTTATTGGCCTAAGATGAGACGTGATGTTGTGCGTGTGATTGCTAGATGTGTAGTTTGCCAAAGGGCAAAGTCTCGGTTAGCTAGTCATGGTGAGTTTATGCCGCTGCCCGTACCTTCCCAACCTTGGACTGATCTATCCATGGACTTCATTGTAGGTTTACCTAAGTCTTGGGATGGTAAGGATGGTATATTTGTTGTTGTGGATCAGTTTTCCAAAATGGCGCACTTTTTGCCTTGTAAAAATACTAATGATGCGTCTCAGGTTGCTAATATATTCTTTAGAGAGGTAGTCCGCCTCCATGGTATGACTATTAGTATTGTTAGTGACCGTGATGGAAGATTTTTGGCGAGTGTTGTGGAGTCGCCTTGGAACTAAATTGCTGTATTCGACTTCTTGTCACCCTCAAACCGACGACCAAACTGAGGTAGTTAACCATACTGTAGGGTCTCTTTTATGCTCTTTAGTTACCAAGCATGTTTCTAAATGGACTGATCATTTGCCTTTCATGGAGTTTGCTTATAATCGTTCAATCCATTCTACTACAAATTGTTCACCTTTTGAAGTAGTTTATGGCTTTAATCCGCTAACTCCCATGAATTTGACCCCTTTGCCTTTGAGTGATGTTTCTAACTTAGATGGACAGTAGTGGGCAGAACACATCAAACAGATACATGAGAAGGCTAAGGCAAACATTGAGCGCACTAATGAGCGCCTAGTGCGCAAGCACAATGAAGGCCGCAAGACCGCGTCCTTTCAAGTTGGCGATTGGGTGTGGCTACACCTAAGCGTGAGAGATTTCTAGAGAAGAGGAAAGGAAAATTATCCCCACGGGGAGATGGCCCATTTCAGATTGTTGAGAAGATCAACAACAACGCTTACCGCCTCGACCTTCCAAGTGAGTATGGTTCGATACATGGAACCTTTAATATTTCTGACTTACGGTTGTTTGATGCAGGTGATTAGGATGTTGCTGATCAGGATTCGAGGGCGAATCCTTCTCAAGATGGAGGGGATGATACGATCCCCACCGGAGCCAACCCTAGTGACGCACCCACAGGCGCAACCACCCGTGCCAAGGCCCGAGCCTTGGAAGATGCAGCCGCGAGCCTCCCATTGCCGCCCACGGGCCCGATCACTCGAGCCAGGGCCCGAGCCCTACAGACAAGACTCAGCAGCCTTATTCACATGGAACTCAAGGCAGAGACAGCCTCTGAGGAAGCCAGCCTACGCGCGCCCCAGCCGCGCCTTGTGACCTTGATCCGTGCCGCGGATGGGCCACACTTGGCCACTTCGGACCTTTAGGTCCACCAGCACCCTTTTTCCTATTTTTGATGAGGCCATGTTCATTTATAATACAAGAGAGGAGTCCAGGCCAAAAATCAGGAGAAACGCCCGAAGGATTTGGGACAGGCCCAAATCACAAGCCCGCATTGGACAGCGAAAGCCACTGCCAAGCCTTTTGAAGATTGAAGCATATTTCCTCGCACAATATTCAGGCCAGCACTTCATCTATATGTTAGGAAGTTTCTCTCCAAATTTCAGTGGGAACGCTCGAGGGAATAAGGAAAACGCCTTCTTTCCTTAAAACGTGATTTGGCGTACCCGCAAGCAAAGCCACTTGGGCCTTTTGACCTAAACGGCGGAACCTGCACTTCTATCCTATTTAGTAGACTTTATTTATGTTATTTTAGGGTTTCAGAACTTATTTGGAAGGGTGGCTTGTTGCCATTTTCGTTTAAGTCATCTTTTAGAAACTAAACTAGTTTGCATTTTTGGAATTAGGGTTTAGCGCCTCTTTAAAAAGGAGCCGCCTATGTTATTTTGAGGAGACTTGATTATTAAAATTTGAAAGCAGATTGCTTTGGATCTTTATCCACTTGTTCTTGATGAACCTTGCAACTAATTGAGTTTCGTGCATTCGACTAGCTTGTCAAGTAAAACTTGAAAGCACCTTTCATTGAGTCATCTGTTCTTTGGATTGCCAAGCATTGCGATTTGGAGATTCAAAGGTTTGACGCAAGATCCTCAAGGGATTCTGCGTGGAGTGCCAAGCATTGCGACTTGGAGATTCACGTCTCTTCTTCGAGTTATTTTCCGCATTGAAAGCCACGTCGTCGGACAACAATCGAAGGAGAGCGTTCTAGCCACTAAGGAACGCATCAAAGACTGCGAAAATTAGGAAGGAAACTGTAAGTTGTCAATTTGTGCAATCCAACCTACCTAAATTTCTGCCTTCTATTGTGCAAGCACCACAGTTGGAACTGAAAGCTCTGCCAGACCATTTGAAGTACGCCTATTTAGGCCTAGACAACACCCTACCCGTCATAATTTTAGCCAAATTAACGGAGGATGAAGAAGAAAAATTGGTGGCAGTCTTGAAGATGTACAAAGAAGCAATTGGCTGGACCATGGCAGATATCAAAGGGATATCAACCAACATCTGTACCCACAAAATATATGTGGAAGAGGATAAAAAACCTATTCGGCAACCCTAGAGGAGATTAAACCCTCCGATGATGGAAGTAGTTAAAAAGGAAATAATTAAACTGCTTGATTTGGGTGTAATTTATCCTATTTCTGATAGTAATTGGGTGTCCCCTGTGCAGGTAGTCCCGAAGAAAATAGGGATTACAGTCATCGAAGGAGAAGATGGAGCCCAAAGGACAACAAGGATCCAAAACGGATGGAGGGTATGCATTGACTACCGAAGACTGAATCAAGTCACTCGGAAGGATCATTTCCCATTGCCGTTTATTGACCAAATGGTAGAGAGACTCACTGGAAAGTCTCACTACTGCTTCTTGGACGGATACTCGGGGTTTCACCAAATCCCCGTTGCACCCAAAGACCAAGAAAAGACGACGTTCACTTGTCCATTTGGAATGTTCGCCTACAAACGCATGCCATTTGGGCTGTGTAATGCGCCTGCCACCTTTAAAAGGTGCATGGTAAGTATATTTTCCGAATATGTAGAGAAGAGCATCGAGGTGTTCATGGATGATTTTACCGTTTACGGTAATAATTTCAAACAATGTCTACATAATTTAGAAAATATTTTAAAGAGATGTGTTGATACTTGTCTAGTCTTAAACTTTGAAAAATACCATTTTATGGTAGACCAAGGAATTGTCCTTGGCCATGTGATTTCAAAGAAAGGCATTGAAGTGGATCAAGCGAAAATTGACATTATCAAGAACTTGCCTTACCCCTCATGCTTACGTGAGGTTAGAAGCTTTCTTGGACATGCAGGTTTCTATCGCAGGTTCATAAAAGACTTCTCGAAGGTAGCTGAACCGATGTGTAAGTTACTTCAAAAGGAGGTAGAGTTCGACTTCAATAAGGCATGCCAAAAGTCATTCGATGAGTTGAAGGAACGACTAACCTCAGCACCGATCATCCAAGTGCCAGACTGGAGCTTGCCATTCGAGCTGATGTGTGACGCAAGTGACGCTGCTGTGGGAGCCATTCTTGGGCAAAAGAAAGGGAAAGATCCGCATGTGATCTATTATGCATCAAAAATGCTAGACGATGCCCAACGAAATTATACCACTACTGAAAAAGAACTTTTTGCAATAGTTTTTGCCTTGGAGAAATTTAGATCTTATTTATTGGGCACAAAAATTATTGTATTTTCAGATCATGCGGCATTGAAATACCTCTTGGTCAAGCATGAGGCCAAACCTAGACTAATCCGATGGATTCTTCTCTTGCAGGAGTACAATCTGGAAATTAAGGACAAGATTGGCAGGGAAAACCTCGTGGCAGACCACCTTAGCCGCTGCCTAGCAGAAGGGGATCTGGAGCCAGTGAGAGCAGAATTTCCTGATGAAAAACTCTTTTCAGTCTCACTGTCTAGCCCGGAGTCTAGGCCTAGACCTCAGCCAAACCCGAGACCATGGTATGCTGAAATTGCGAACTACCTTGCAACAGGTAAACACTATGGAGATATGACTACCTATGAGAGGGTAAAGGTCAAGCATGACAGTAAGTATTATGTCTGGGATGACCCTTATTTATGGAAAATAGGTGCTGATCAATTTCTAAGGAGGTGTGTCCCTCAAAATGAGACTTTATCTATTTTGACTTTTTGCCATTCTCAAGCGTGTGGAGGCCATTTTGGAGCAAGAAGAACAACTCTGAAGGTCTTGGAGGCCGGTTTTTATTGGCATAGTATTTTTCAGGATAGTCTCTTGTTTTGTAAAATATGTCCTGCTTGTCAAAAAGTAGGGAATATTACTTCCCGAAATGAAATGCCTATGAACTTTATTCTTTCTTGTGAAATTTTTGATTTATGGGGCATAGATTTTATGGGACCTTTCCCTACTTCTTTTGGCAATAGATATATTCTCTTGGCTGTAGATTATGTATCTAAATGGATAGAGGCGAAAGCCACCAAGAATGATGATGCTAGGACTGTTATTTCCTTCATTAAATCTAACATCTTGAACAGATTTGGAATTCCTCGTGGGATCATAAGTGATCGAGGAACACACTTCTGCAACAAGATTTTGTCTTCCCTTTTCAGGAAATATGACATCACACATAGGGTATCCACAGCCTATCATCCTCAATCGAACGGCCAAGCGGAAGTTTCGAATAGAGAGGTGAAATCTGTCTTGGCCAAGACAGTAGGCCTAGACAGACGCGACTGGAGCCAGCGGGTAGATGACGCGTTGTGGGCCTGCAGAACGGCCTACAAAGGTCAAATTGGGATGACACCTTACAAATTAGTCTATGGGAAGGCATGCCACTTGCTAGTGGGGTTGCAACACAAGGCGTATTGGGCCATACGAAAGTGCAATTTGAGTTATGATCAAGCTGGACAAGAGAGAAAGTTACAACTCCACGAGTTAGAGGAGCTGCGAGACCAAGCCTATGACAATCAGCTGATTGTCAAGATCAGAATGAAAGCTTACCATGACAAGAGAATTGTTGGGAAACCTCTCCACACAGAGGAGAAGGTTCTCCTTTATAATTCCCGTTTTAAATTATTTCCTGGAAAACTAAAAACAAAATGGGAAGGCCCTTTTGTTATTACTAATATTTACCCACATGGTGCAGTAGATATTAGAAATGAAAAAATAGGTGCCGAACTCAAAGTGAATGGGCAAAGATTAAAGCCATTCTTCGAAAGTTTCCAGGAAGGAAAGATTTCTGAAAAGGTGGATTTGCCACCAGTTGACACATGAGAAAAAATTCTGAGTCAAGCCTAGGACTCTAAATAAGGGCGCTACAAGGGAGGCAACCCTTGTTTCCTCAACTTTTGTATATTTATTTATTTTCTCTTTATTTTTATTTATTTATTTTATTTATTTTTATTTCCTATAACCCTTTTGTTATCATTTTTATTCTTATTCTACTATTTAATTTCTTTTCATTTTACTTATCGAGAATTTTTGTTCCATTTGATTTCTTTGGGTTTCTGTTTTGTTTTTGGTTATTTGCAGAAAATAAAGTGTGGGGAAATTGAAGCAGGCTGGCCAAGATCTTGGCCAAGCCTTTGGGCTAGCCTGTTATGCATCAGAGCCAAATTTTCTTAGTTAGTGGGACACGTGTCAGCGCCGTCTTTTAAAGCCTTTAATTGCTTTTGAACGGACAAATTCAAAAGCAATTAAATGGAATTAATTGAAAGCGTGGGAAAGTAAATCACCACCTCTGCATATTCCTCTTCCCACTCTGACACTACTCACCCACGTAACCAACAAATTTGGCCACTCACCTGAGCTCAAAAAGCAACAGTCCCTTCTCCTTCTTCTTCCCCACTTCGCACAAAAATCCCAGAAAACCTAAACCTAAAGCCAACCATTATTTCACTCTCCATCCCCCCCTCGAAACCATGAGCCCACCGAAGCAGAACCTACCCTCTGACATTCCCGAGACTAGCGACGATCTCCGTGGAGCTCCCCCGCCTGCCTTTCCGACCGACGACATCTCAGCCGCGAGACGACTGCTGGAAGCACTAGAGAACGATGATTCAATGTCCTCAGAGGACGATTTGCTCGGAGAATCGGAAGATAGTGTCGAGGGAGTCGACCGTGCGGTGGTCGTGAGCGACGAGGACTCCGACGACGTCCCCCTTGCAAAGAAAATGTGGACCTCTGCTGCTGTACCCACACCACCACCGCCACCTCCGGCGAAGAAACCTGCCACCACTGCACCGCCAACAAAATCCGGGCGCATCAAGCAGGTGGCCCACAAGAAGATGCCGACCAAGAAGCTGGCGAAGATCCCAGATAGATCACCACCGCCGTCAAACCCTAAGAAGGGCAAAACCACTGCCGGTCCCTCTTCTGCCAAAAGCAAAGGCAAGCAGCAGGTGATCGAGGAAGCTGCTGCTGAGGATGATGAAGACATTTCAGTCTTGGCCAAGACTTCGGCCAATACTGCTAAGGTAACTTCTCTTCCTCCCCTGCACACACTCCAAGGCTGGTTGAAATTTGACACACCAGACCTCAAAGCCAAATTGCGTGATTTTCATTCCTGTGACATTCCTGCATTTGCTAGATTGGAGTTTGATTTTCTTGATGCTATGGGATTAGGAAATAAAATAAGGGAGTTTGTGTTTGCCATTGGTTGGGTCCCTTTTATGTCTATTGACTGTGATGCCTACATTGAATTGTGCTTAGAGTTTCACACATCTTTTTGGTTTGATGAGGAAACCTTGTATGTTAGGGGTAGAGACAAACCTGACTTCGCTGCTGATGATGTGATTAACTTTCGTTTATGTGATAAATGGAGTCACTTGTCTGTTAATGCTTTCAATTCATTGTTAGGATTTGCATTTAGTGAAGAGGCCATTTTTGACTATCCCACTGATTGGGATAATAATGCTGCCTTTAGAGAGATCATTGGTGATCCGGATGCTAAGTTCGATAGGAACTCTAAAGCACTTGCTATTCTGAACCCTACGCTTAGGATGCTCCATAGAACCTTGTCTATTAACCTTTCGGGGAAGACAAAGGTTTCTGGGAATTTAGCCAAGTCTGAACTGTTTTTGCTTTGGTGTATTTTGCACCAGAAAAAAGTCAACTTAGGTTTATATTTGGTTCAAGTGTTGCATGCTCGTGAGTCTAAAACCAAACTTATTTTTGGGTCCTTGATTACTTGGCTTGCTATTCAAACTGCTAAGCTAGATCCTGCCACTGCTGATTTGCATAAGTGTTGCTCTCCCAAAATTCTAGATTTTAGATCCTTCGACCAAATGGGGCACTTCCATTTGGACGGAGAGTTTGTTGCTTGTAATACAGGTTTTACACCAGTTTCGGAGCACATTTTCTCGAAGAAAAATGCAGGGAAGTACAAGTTGCGTCCAGTACAAATCCCTGGAGAAGAAGCAGAGGGCCACATTGCCCAGGATCTAGGCCAAGACGTCCGCCAAGACACTCCCATTCTTGATGCTACAACTGATCTAGGCCAAGACGCAGGCCAAGATCCTCCTACCAGTAACACCAATGAACCTCCAACATGGGCCAGGGAATTTCAAGCTCGCCAGCTGCTCATCCTTGAGCAGCAGAAGATTATCCTGGATCGTCTAGGCCAAGACAAGCCCCAAGACGCATCGCAAGACCCTTCATCCACATCCACCAGTGCAGAGGTGCCTCGTTGGGCCAAAATACTTAATGACCGACATGATGTCCTCCTTGAGCAAATGAAGCTCACCAGGACCAACGTCCTCCATGTGTACCAACATCTTCAAGTCCACCTCAAGTACCTCAGAGCCCTGTACGACAATTTGAGCTCCGACAGTGAGTCTTCTGATGAGGAGGATGCTCCCGAACAATCAGCACCGCCAGCTAAGACACCGCATCCATCTATGCCTCCTCCTGCTCCACGCGAGCCGATAGACCTTCCAGACTAGAGTCTAGGCCAAGAATCTGGCCAAGACACCCAGCCTCCAACGACTTAAGCTGAGGATATTGTGTCTTTTAAGTGTGGGGAGGGTGTTTTAATTTCTAGATTTAATTTCTGTTTTGTGATTGTTGTGAATATTGACTGATGTGTGTTATTTTGAGTCAAAATTTGGCGTTTTAAGTTTTCTTTTTACATCAGTTTGTCCAGTTTTGAGTCCCTGTTTGCATGATTTTTATTTTGTATTTTCCTTGCACGTTTGAATCTGTCTTGTTGAGTGCACACCAGGAAATCTAGAATTTTGCCTAGGCTATCTAGTGTACAACCGAAACCACATCTAGACACTTGTTTAGGTGAAATAATGTTATAGTAACAGGGAAGTGAATGAGCGCAACTAGATCAATGCCTAAGGGTCATATACTCTAATGGTTCCCAAACATTAGCTATCCACATGGTCGTAAGGACATTTAGCTAAAACTTCAACTCTCATTAGGGTGACTAGGCTAACTGCTAAATGATTTGAGTGTGCTGTTCTATCTGATCTAAGTGTGGGACAGTAAAAAGGTGTTGGAAAGTCATAGGACAGACATAGCAAAGGTGGAAGTTCCCGCAGAAAAGAACAAGCTCTGTCTATATGTTATGTCCGTAAAAATACAAAGGACACTTAGTATGCCTAAATAAAATAAATAAAAAAGTTAGCGCGAGGGCATAGAAAAATTTTGAGAAAAATCTGTCAAAGTGATTCAAAGGGCACCAGTCTTTAGGCACTCTTGGATAGATGTCACATGGTGGGGCACAAATCAGCGGTAAGCCATATTGCCCTATACTTTATCATGATATCTGGCGAGGTGTCTTGATACCATGTGGATGGGGTATGTTTAGGGTATTGATCTGTCCTTGTTAGTCTAGCATTAGGTCTGCTAGACAAGTGCCTTGGTGATTTCAGTTGTACAGTGAGCAGCAGAAAGAGGAAGTCTAGAAATCCTGGTGTCGTTTGTGTTCTTGATGTGTTTTTAATTTTCTTTTCTTTTGAGTATTTGAGTCTGTATGCTTGGGGGCAAGCATAGTTTAAGTGTGGGGAATTTGATTGCATTGCATTTCATCATGTTTTATCGTCCATTTACTAGTTTATTTGGATAGTAAACCTACTGATTTATCCTTGATTTCCCCTTTTCCTGGTAGTTCTGGTTTGTTGGCAGAATATTGAAGTTTCTGATTTGGAAAGCTGAAGCTGATTTTCCCAGTCTTGGCCTAGACTTTGGCCAAGACACATTCGCATCAAAAGCAGCGCACCAGTCAGATCGTCTTGGGCTAGACTTCGGCCAAGACTCTTTTTCGCGATTAAAGATATTTGAGAAGTTGCGTTGACATCCTTTTGGGCTTCGCTTCACGTGGGCCTTGGCAGCTGGCAGGCCACTTCTGTTCACAAATCTGGAGGGATCTGAAGCCGATCTTTTGAAGAATCCTAAGGGATCTCCCTCCTTTTGTATTTGCGATTTTGTTTCTGAATTTCAAACAAATTCTATTGTTACAATCTTTTTAGAGATTTTCTAGGAAGTAGAGTTGAAGTAGGACAGAGGAGTTTTAGGGCTATTTAGCCAAACATTGTTCCTCCTTTGTCCGTATCGAATCCGACCCCTTTCTTCTCTTTTCTTCTTCTTTCACATTGTTAACTTTGCTCCAGATTTATTTAAAATCTCGGATTTAATATTTATGCAAAAATATATATTGTCTTTTTAATCATGAGTATGATTAACTAAACACCTATTCTTGGTAAGGGTTGATGAGCTGAAGTTCTTATGCATTCGTGAGATTAAACCGTGCTTTATAATCTCTTTACTTGTATTTATTTATTTCTTGAGCTTAATTCATCGCTTACTCACTAGAGACAAGGTTTGATCATCCTTGCACTCTAGTAGAGAAGAGTTGTAGCCGGTCTAGAAGGAAAGGGAGCACCCGTCGGCTAGACAAAGTAGCCAACTAGTCTCGAGCTAGACTAGAAGAAATAAGCAATCTAGGTCAAGACCAGATTGACAACCTAGGATCTCCATAGGGAGATACCTTGGCCTAGGTACTGTCTTCCCCTATACCATTGAGGAAGCGAATAGCCATTCAAGACAGCAGTCAAACGGATAAACCCTTTAACCAGCAAGGTGTCCCTTGGCTAGGATTATCAGGAAAGGGAGCACCCGCCAGGTAATTTGAAGAGGAGGGAAGACAGGAGTGAACAGGAGTACCTCCACTCTATAGCAGTACTATAAACAAAGAGATGAATATATTTGAATCCATGATCGAAGCATAAGAACAAAGCTCTCACATCGCCCTTACCTGGAATCTCCTTTTATCGGATTTACTTCAATCTTAACCCCTGTTTAGGCCAAGCCTTTGGCCAACACAGTTTTGAACTATTCTACTTCTTTCTGTTTTGTTCTTATTTTCAGATACCACCAAACCAAATCCAGTGACGAGGAAGTCAACCAAAAACTACATCTCCTAGAGGTCTATGTGGACGATCCTCTTACCATAATCTACAAGCTCTTGTAGAAGTGATAAGTTGTATTCCTATCCCCATTCTCATACATATTTCACTATTATATTTGACTTGTTCGACGCGTAATCAGTATCATTCTCGTATTTTGCTAGGTATTCAGATTCTTTTTGCTGTGAAAGATCCAACTCCTATAGAGCGTCCCTTAAGGAATTTTCTATAGTTTCTAGGGCTGTCGAGTACTCCTGCTCTTTTTTCTGGGTGGCTTCGCAAGCTTTTCAAAGTGTCTGAATTTCTTCTTCTTTTTTGGCACATTCCCGGATGGCTTGGTCCTGAGCGGCTTTTATGTGTAAGTTATAATTTGTCAAGCTCAGAGAATGATGCACGACGGAGGAAAGAGAGAGTTGTAGGGCATGAAGATGCTCTTCTTCCGGTTGAGTTTCAAAAGTCTCTATTTCCTCTAGAGGGGTAGTAGGTTCAGTACCTGGAGTGCCAGAAGTCAGGCCCAAAAAACTGGTAGTCAGACCAGGAGAATCTAGGGAGCTCAATCTCGCTATCAAGGCACGAGTGGCTGGAGAGGCACCCTCAAGTATGGTTGTTTTAAAGAAAGAGGGCACAAATAGAGCGGGGGAAAGAAGGGAGGTAGAGGATAATAGTGGGGGAGTAGGTATGGCAGAGGGGATCTGTGTTATGGCGATTGAAGGAGGTAAAGAGCGAGGTGGCGATAGAGGATGAAGAGTGGCGGAGTTAGTAGCAGTAGTGATTGTTAGCATATCCGCTACCTTATAATCCTTAATTGTAATGTCGGTGTGAGTGTCAGTGTCGACCGAATTCTCCTGGTTGGCAGAAGACTCTCTTGGACCAGGTTCTTCTTGACCAGACTCTTCTTCGTAAGCAGAGAAGAAATTCCTAAAGTCTGCAGGATTTTTAGGAAAAGTGATGCGGGCGGAACTTGCAGGAGTCTGTCAAAGAGATAAATAGAGAAGGTTAGGAAATTAAAGAAGGGGAACTAAATGATAAAGAAAGGAAAGACAGTATTAATAAAAAGGAAAAAGGAGGAAGAGTGAACTTGAGACTTAGAAGGGGAAAGAGAAGGAATGTTAGGAAGGGGGGATCCGGATATTTGTGCAGTGAGGGGCTGCCTTTCAAGATTGGTAGTCTCAGGGATAGCGGTTCCCTCGGAATGATCTCCTCCAAGAGAAGTGGGAGATACCAGGGTAGTGGCCACCTGAGATTCCGATAAGGATGCGTGTGATTTCGGAATCGCCTCACTTTTCCCGATCTCCTCATCCTTTTCACCTGCGATTTGGGTGGGGGGAGAAATTATTGTGGCCACCGGAGTAGAGGTCATGGGGGCGTCAATTGCCTCGGGGACATGAGAGGTCGAGCCCACAGGCTTAGTAGATTTAGAAGCCTTAGAACAACTTCTTTTGCGTTTAGGAAGGGCCAGGAGAGCAAGTCCCTTACCTTTATCGGTGGGGTCTGGAGAAGGTTTCCTTTTCCTGGATCCTTCAATTTTAGACCCCTAAAAAATGACAATTCCTTCGGAGCGTAGCCTCCTCTCGCTCTAGGCCTTCTTGCGCATAAACTCCGGAACCTAGTGGGGGTCAATTTCTACAAAACAAGGATAATAGGGAATATTATAATATTTAAGGAATGGCATGATAAGCGTAGAGGAGGGAAAGGAAATGTACTTAAGTGGCATTCATCGATAGGCATGGCCATCGCCAATTTCCGGGCATAGAATGCCGTGTCTAATTGGCTTAGTTGTTTCACAAAGTCACCTTCTTTGTCAGGAAGAGGGTCTGGTCTAATCCAATGGCCTTTTGTTAAATCCCGGTTCCATCCGGATCTCCATAAAGCCTTAGGAGATTTAAGAATAAAAACTTATCTTTCCATTTGGCTTGGGATAAGTCAACCTTATAGAGTTTCCATGTATATCCCTTCAGAGAATCATCATTGTAGCAAGGGGATAGTGAAATCAGGCCTTTCCGATTGTACAAGCGAAACATGAATTGTAATAAGGGGATTGTGGGAGAGATATTTTTGTACTCGCAAAGTGAAAAGAAAGAGTACAGATATATAAGTGTGTTTGGACTAAATTGAGCAGGATTTAACTCGAAAGTAAACAATATGGTGGACATGAAGGGGTGTAGGGGAAATCGAAAACCATAAAAAAACATTCTGGAATATAAGATGTGAAGGTTTTCTCCTAAGGTATGGTTTAATTTGATATCCTCAGAAATGGGGAGAACGGTGCAACCTTTTGGGAAGTGTACCTTATACTTCTTCAATTCTTCATCCACAAAAGATTGAGTAGTGAGAACAGAAAGGACATCCTCGATTTCTTCCTCTCCTCACCCCTGAGGTTTGGGGTATGACTTGGAAGATTTCACAGGGCTCATCAGACCCAGGAAGGTTAGCATTTGCATTATCTGACATTGTGAAAGGGTTGTAAGAAAAGGGAAAATATGCGAGTGAAAATGCAGAAAGGAAAAAGAGAGGAGGTTAAGAAAGTGGAGAAGATGAAGCAGTAGCGGCGTAAGGGGAAAGAGTAAAAAAGAATAAAATAAAATGAGGGTAACAATTTATAAACCTAAAAAGCTGAGGCGACGCGACGTTCCGGTTGCTCGTTGGTAAGAAGGGACATCCTCGATTTCTTCCTCTCCTCACCCCTGAGGTTTGGGGTATGACTTGGAAGATTTCACAGGGCTCATCAGACCCAGGAAGGTTAGCATTTGCATTATCTGACATGGTGAAAGGGTTGTAAGAAAAAGGGAAATATGCGAGTGAAAACGCAGAAAGGAAAAAGAGAGGAGGTTAAGAAAGTGGAGAAGATGAAGCAGTAGCGGCGTAAGGGGAAATAGTAAAAAAGAATAAAAGAAAATGAGGGTAACAATTTATAAACCTAAAAAGCTGAGGCGACGCGACGTTCCGGTTGCTTGTTGGTAAGAAGGAGAAAAAAAGGGGCATGTGGGTTGATCATCATTTCTTCCTTAGTCGCATTTATTAGGGGTTTTTTAAGCATTTAATGCTCTGATACAATGTTTTCTTTAAAAAAAATATGGGATAAGGAAGAAAGCTTTAATTGTTATTATGAGGAATGTATAACATTCTCCCGTACCGGAATGATCGCTATTTGGAATAACAACGACTAGATTCCGGAATGGATCCGACCAGTGGAAGTATAATGAGTATAGTTTTGTAAGAGGGTCGGATTATTCTTCAAGACAATACCTTTTTTCTCATTTCCAAATAAGCAATGAATTTATTTTGAATAATAATACAATAGATAAAAACCCGCATTAAAGTCAACATGAAAGCAGTATCAATAGTACAAACATAGGATTAAAGAGGGGCAGAGGAGGGATAGAAGCTTCCGGATTAAACTCAGCTGAGTCTGTCCTGGGACCCAGAGTCGGCTCAGTTAGGTCTGAACCCGCGACCTCTTCGGGCCGGGGAGGGTCAACGTCCATGCCTTCAGTCTCATCTGATACTTCCGGAGTGGACGAATCTTCGCCCTCCTCACTTCCTTGTCTGGCACATCTATTATCTCATCTTCAGAAGAGGAGAGTCCTTCCTTATCGGCGTTAATGGCATTTATCATTCGAATGGTGCATTCAGAAACATCCTTCGCATTAAAATTGATTTGCCCGTAATAGTCCATAAACCCTGCATTCATGGCAATTGCCATTTTCTTCTTCCACCATGCAATTTTGCTGAGAGTCCTAGCTAATTCAATGTCCTTGGCAGATATTTCTTCTTGGAGCAGTGAAATCTTCTTTTCCTTTAGCGCCAACTCCGCCTCTAGTATTTCAATCCGGGACTACTCTCGTTTTTCTTTCGACCGACAATCATCCAACCTCTTTTGAACGTGGTTCAGAGATTGGGTCATCTTCCGGATTCTAGCTTGACCCCGAGCAACTTGTGACTTACAGTTATCAAGGGCGCTGGTCAAATTGTGCACCTTTGCTTTGTTTGACTCCATAAGATAACGCAGTCTACGTGAGATCGAATAGAGGTCATTTTGCAGTTAAAGACTGTGTTCTTCGGGGGACAAAATAGGCAACTTTGAAGAGGATGAACCGATAAAAGGACGAAAACCGCCTGCCAAAGTCTTGGTGGGGCGAAGGATTGTAGTTGTGGGAGTGGTAGAAATTGTGGTAATGGAGATAAAAGAAGTTGTTGAGGAGGTCAAGAAAGGAAGAGACGTAACAAGGATGTTGCCTGGGGCCAACATCTTTTCCGGAAGAGAAGGCGGTATGGTTGGGACGGATTCAGCCAATGCCTTTTCTGGAAAGGGAGGCGGTGTTGTCTGGACGGAGTCGACCAAGGTCTTTTCCGGTAAAGGAGGTGATATTGTTTGGACTGATTCAGTTAGTGTCTTTTCTAGAGTAAGAGGCTATACTGTTTGGCCGGATGGACCCTCACTTGGAATTACGGAGGTAACAGACAAAAGGGCTAAATTGGGGAAACTTGGACCCTTAAGGGTATGTAAGGGATCGCCCACTTTTTCCCTTATCAGCAACCTTTCAGCCTTGGAGGCTTGGCGAAGGGTTTCGTCGAGATCCATATCATCGGAGGACGAAGAAGAAAGAAGAAGATATTCACCTTCGGGAGTGGGATTCTCCTTGGGTGTCGACGATGTTCTCAATAGCTCGGAATCAATGTCTTCAGGGGACGGTTGTCGAATTTCTTGTGAGGACTCCGTAGCAATCGCTGTAAAAGGCAAAGAATGAGTAAGTTAGTGGACAAAAGATAAAGAAAGAAAGGGTAAGGTAGAAGACTTACCTATAGTACAGGCATTAAGAGGCATGTCATTAGCAAAGTTAAGAGTATGAAAAGGCATTCACACACCCAGCAAGGTGGCGACAGTGGAACTATCTTGACGGCCTAGCCAAGTGGGTTTTTTCCAATTGGCGCTCAGAATTTTGCGGTTAAACCCGGAGCGCCACAGGTTTCGAGGTAAATCAACAACAAAAAACCTATCTTTCCATTCGTTTGACTCTGCCGCCGCCGTCATTGTATCAAACTCTTGAAAATTTTCCACAAATGGACGGGCAAATGAATCCTGAAAATGGGGGATAATGTTAATCCAACCATTATGACTCTCCATTTGGAAAAAACAGCGGATTAAAGAGACAGAAGGGGAGGTAACGCTATACAGCCGATAGATCCGGGTGAAAGCACAAAGCCCAGCCTAGGAGTGAGGGGTAATTTGGGCAGGATTTAGGTCAAATTCGGTTAATAGGGCCAAGAGCGGATCGTCAAGAGGAAGACGAAAACCATGGGAAAACATATAAGAATACAGAATCCTGCGAGTTCCTCTTAAAGGGTTGTGTAGGCAATTTACTGGCCACTCTAAGAGCGTAGTTGATCGGGATAACGATGTTATATTCAGTGGTCTCTTGAAATAATAAATGATCATTGGTGATTACGCTAGGGCTATTTTTTATTATAGGATCCATAGGACCCTGTAAGGGAAAGGAGGACATGGAGTGGTGAATAGCAACAAGTTTAGAAAAAGAAAGAAGAGAAGAAAAAGAAGGAAGAACAGAAAAGGAAAGTAAGCAAAAATACCTTAAGAAATAAAGTGCGGTATAGAGGAAACGGTTAGGATAAGAGCGCGGTGGATAAATCTTTGTAAAGAAACAGAACTAGTTAAACATGCGAAGATGGAGAAGTAGGAAAACCACTAGAAAACAAAACGATTTGGTGATAGAAGATGAAGGGAAAGAAAGTTTATACGTTTTAAATAATAAAATTGAAGAGTCTGCGGACACGTGTAGCTCATTCAGGAAAGACTTAAATATTGGGGTCATCAAAAGGCGAAAGAAATATTTAGAATAAGGAAGCATTAACTGTTGATGATGTCAGCATTTACCGTTAGTATCAAGGGGTTTAAGTGTGAACAAGAACCGGATTCGAAACCCCGGAATGGAAACATTAAGGGTTTTAACTGTTCTATTGTGTTAAGTGAGATAGAGCAATATATCTGTCAGATACATTAAGAAAAAAGATAGATGAGCTTTGTGAAATGATAAACTTCATATTTATTAGGGAAAAAGACGGATTGGCACCCAAATTATTGACGAAAAGACAATTTGGCCACCCGATTTTCGCAGTGACCAATTTGGCAACCAACTTTTCTCCGTTAGACAAAAAAACACCTCACGTTATCTCCGTTAGACATATTTAACCCTTGCCACCCACGTTTCAACTGATTCCATCTAATCCTCTTCTGAATCCCCAGGTCCCATGCTCTTCTCATACCCCATCAACCGTGCATAACCAACTTCAAAATCATCACAAAATTCTACCTCCTCCTCCTCTTCTACCCCCTTCTGCTTCTGAACATCATCACAAGCCTCTTCATCATCCTCTACTCCAACCTCCCCTTGAACATCTGAATAAACTTCTTCCTCTAAGATAGGTAAATTTGTATGTTCAACATAAACATCAGCAAAAGCCTCATTCCCAATACAATTAACTAATTCACTAAAATCTGCAGCAGAAGATAACAACTTACAACCTGTTGCTAAGTCACTACCCGGTGCATTCCAAATAAAGTTGCGTATATCTTTAATTCCAACAGCTTGTGCTCTTGCTATCAAATACCTTAAACACCACTAGTTAGGATCACAATCGCTAATGAGCACCACATTTCCACCATCGTACTTAGTAGGGGGGGGTTCATGGGTCACTCTCCCATCATGGTACAAGGAGATGTGGAACTTCCATCTACCTTTCATTATACCTACAATTGAGTAAAATTATAAGGCTCATTATAATGAAGCAAAAGTAGTTTCAAAAAGTCTTTGTTTTAGTTTAAAGAAGCAACAATCTCAAGTAATGAAGTCCGCTAAATGCCACTACTACTGCTCATCCACACAAGAAAGGGAAGGACGTAAAATCTACCAAATTCGGTCCAAATACCATAGTAATCTGAAGATGGTTGCACATCAGTTCTCTAAAAAACACTATGGAAATCCCTAACTCACTAATCCTAACTTCACGCGCAATAAAGAACAAGTATTCATGCAAACACTTGATTACATAGCACAAAAAGGCTACAACAATCACCATATATTGCCTAACAATCAAAATCATTAGCTAAACTGGACAGAGCTACGAACCTCGCTTGACAGAATCGCCGGGAATGTAGGGATTTGCAAGGAAATTCTTTACGCTTTCAGGGAAATTGATTGGATTTGTAGGGATTTAGGATTTAGAAATTTAGGGATTTAGGATTTAGAAATTGATTGGAGGATTTGCAGGGATTTAGGGATTTAGAAATTTAGGGATTTAGGATTTAGAAATTGATTGGATTTGTAGGGATGTGCAGGGAAATTGCAAGCGGGATTGGGTGGGTTAACAAGCGGGCTTTAGGTTTTAAGCAAATAAAGAAATTATTGCTTGGATTTACATTGGATTTACAAGCGGGATTTAGGTTTTAAGCAAATAAAGAAAATATTTTTCTATTTTAGCGGGATTGGGTGGGTTAACGGGAATTTTTGGAGGGAATTTTGGGAACGAGACGGCGTTAGATGGAATCAGTTGAAACATGGGTGGCAAGGGTTAAATATGTCTAATGGAGATAACGTAAGGTGCTTTTTTGTCTAACGGAGAAAAGTTGGTTGCCAAATTGGTCACTGCGAAAATCGGGTGGCCAAATTGTCTTTTCGTCAATAATTTGGGTGCCAATCCGTCTTTTTCCCTATTTATTATACATACTGGTCATACTGAGAAAAACAAAAGAAAATACATATTTTGCATATAGTAAGAGAAAATTTAGAAAATAGTGAATCTAGTCTTCATCAACCAAGGAAGAGGAGATAAATGGTTCTCCTTCTGGGATAAGGGTCTCGTCCCACCAGTCCATTGTCATTTCTTCTTGAGGAGAAGGCGGTTCAGTATCCATTACCGCCATTGTCATTTCTTCTTGAGGAAAATACGGTTCGGTATCCATTACTGTTTCTTCCTCTTCTACCCTCATTCTCTTCCTCGTTCCATTATTGGTACTACTCTCAGGTTCCTAGTATTCATCTCTAATCTTTCGCTTCATAGAGGAAGGGGTGGTGATTGAAGGAGGAGGAATATGGGGCGCAAGAATGTTACCTTCTCGAGGGAGTGAATCAAAAGGGGTACCGAAGATATCAAAAAATCATTGTTCAAATTCTTTGATGGACTGAATTTTTGTAAAGGCTGATGTTTGGGAGCGATGTTTGAATATTCCCTTTTTGGGGAATTTCTTTCTAGATTGGTATTTATAAGGCTTCATAAGTGAAAGGAATAGTGGAAAGAGAAGGACAGAAAATGAAGGAGCACATAGAATTAGAAAAGATGAGTTGATCAAAGGAAGACGTAAGTATTTATAGCATCAGTTTACTCAAAAAGGGTTAAAGGAAAGTATTAAAGGATAAAGGAGAAACCAAGAGTCACTCGTTTGGGAACTCGAGGTTCAGCAATAATGGTGGTAGGAAGGCAATCAAAGTTATAAGATGTTAGAATCTTGTAGAGAGCGTGGGTTTCTTGTGAAAAAGGAAGAGAACTCTATAAAAATATGTCTGCTAAAATATAGTGGGTAATGCGAAAATTAATAGTACGTTGATTCCGGAAAACCCATATTACACAAGCCGGAAAACACAAGTCCTATACCACTATCCATATCACACTATTACAGGATAAAGAAAACAAACAAAGGGGAAGACAACTAAACTAGTTAAAAGGAGTTACTGGGAAGGAAGAAAAGAAGGGAAAACATCTTCACCATCTTCTCCATTACCGTCCTCATTACCAGTAGAAGGAGATCAAGGGATGTCCATCAAGGAAGTAAGGATGGAGGCCATTCCAGAGGCAGAAGCCTTTGCTTCCTCCAAACAGCATTCCAGCAGATTTCTTTTACCCTTCAAAATACTAAGGGTCACACGAATATGAGAGATGCAAGTGGTAGTTTTGCGGACTATGTCCAGGGCGTTGTCATCCCCGTCATACACCAAATTCCGCTGAGCCCTTAAGGGGCCAAGTATATTTCGCAGTTGAGCAACATTCAAATCAACGCCATCTATCATTCATTCTAGGACTGAAATGTCTGATGAAATGCTAAAATTGGTGAATGAAGCAGTAGACAGAAGATACGCAGCAGCAGGGGTTTCCATGGAAAAGGAAAGAGTGATAAGTGGAGTACTAAAGAAAGGATAAAGAAAGAAGGGGTTTGCAAGGAAAAAGAGAGAAGGGGAGAGAGATTTATAAGGGGAAGGAAAAGATTATTTAAAGTAGTCTCCGGAGTTCATATAGGTCAGGTAGGCAAGAAATTTTGGAGTCTATGGATTTAAAGGATATCACAAAAATGTACCGGATAGACAGGAAAGGTACAAAATAGGAAAGGTGATTAACATGGAATATTAGACTCGTTTTCATTTGGGCTTAGGAGGAATGCCGCCCAGAATCCACCAAGTGAGTATTAGTTTGACATAGAAGATATATTTTAGCAAATAAAGTCTAATGACAATTTTCAGCTAACCGGCGAAGTCAATCCGGGTTTTTGAATATTAAAAGCCTATCTGGGTAAATAACTCATCCAGATAAATAGCACCAAGCGGCCTGTAAAAGACAACTTGCGAATAGTAGCTACCAACGGACTGTTTCCGGAATAGTAACATGCAAGGAAGAATCAGAGGGTTAAAACTCCCGAAAAACTTACAGTTTTTCGTAATTCAGAAATACGGGGTTCACGCAGATACTAAGAGTTTAGCCCTTGGTAAACACTCGGGCTCGTTTTTGTTTGGGCTTGTGATAATCTAAAATCACCCCCCGAGCATTTTAGTCTTTACACGGGATAGCAGAACTCAAGATCCTGTAGCACCTGCCTGGTATCCTGCTTGCTCTACTTCCGGTGTAGTCGATATCAGCAAGGGGGCCCTACCCGGTACCTAATCCGGAAAGGCACTTATCCCACACCCGGAATGCCCTACTATCCCGTATGACCAAGCACCCACCTTAAGCACCTATAAATACCCCCTTTGAGCCAAGACAAGAACTCAAACGAACACTAGTCCATACTCTGCTAAAATTTACGCTCAACTTGGTTTACTATATTGTTACCATGCACACTGACTTGATCATCGGAGTCTCTACGCCGAGGTTCCCCCCTGGTGCTTTGCAAGTACAGTAGCAGGATGGATGCCTACCTCTCTTAGAAGATCAAGATCTCACAACTGTCCTCACCCCTGGGTCAAGGATTATCAATTATTTATTGATCACATCTAAGCTAGTATTTAATAGGGATACGGATAATCTTATTAAAAATGTGAAAAATATTTCTTTTATACGTATTGAAGGACCCTGATGTTGAGGACATTTATGAGATTAATACCACTGACCCCTTAGATTTCGTTCTTAGCAGAGGTATTGATCAGCCAAGACTTGAAGAAATGGAAGCAAAATTTAAAATCAAAGAAGAAATCAAAGACACTGTCTTTGCACTTGATACTTCCAATTCTCTCAATTCTGTTATTGTTCCCAAGGATATTGAACTTCTAGTAACTCATAATATGCTCCTCTCTTCAATTTTGCAGGCCCCTGATTTGGAGCTGAAATCCTTGCCAGATCACTTAAAGTACTCTTTCCTAGGCCTGGGAAGAGTCTGCTAGTGATTATTTCCAGCAAGTTGACTAAGCTAGAGGAAGAAAGACTTTTGCGAGTACTGAAAGATCACAAAGAGGCTATTGGTTGGACCATACCTGATATAAAGGGAATCTCACCTTTCATTTGCACGCATAAAATCCATCTTGTAGAGGATTGTAAGACCGTGAGACAGCCTCAAAGGAGGTTAAATCCTCCTATTATGGAGGTGGTTAAAAAGGAGATTTTGAAACTCCTTGATGCGGGTGTTATTTACCCCATATCTGATAGTACTTGGGTGAGTCTTGTGCAGGTTGTACCCAAGAAGACTGGGATCACGGTGGTTGAGAATAGCGAGGGACAAATGGTGCTAACTAGAGTGTAAAACAGATGGAGAGTGTGCATCGATTATCGAAGGCTCAACACAGCGACGAGGAAGGATCATTTCCCTCTTCCCTTCATTGACCAGATGCTAGAGAGACTCTCAGGTAAGTCTCACTACTGTTGTCTCGATGGGTATTCTAGTTTTCACTAAATACCCGTCGCAATTGAGGACCAGGACAAAACTACTTTTACATGCCCGTTTGGGACTTTCGCATATAAACGCATGCCTTTTGGACTTTGCAATGCACTTGGAACTTTCCAAAGGTGTATGATGAGCATATTTTCTGATTTCATCGAAAAAGGAATTGATGTCTTTATGGATGATTTTACCGTTTACGGTAATTCATTTGATGAATGTTTAGAAAATCTAGAGAAAGTTCTTAAATGCTGTTTGGAAACTAATCTTGTGCTAAATTATGAAAAATGTCACTTTACGGTTGATCATGGATTAGTTCTAGGACACATTATTTCCCGAAAAGGAATGGAGGTCGATAAAGCTAAAATAGATGTCATAGAGTCATTACCTTACCCAACATGTGTGCGCGAAGTGTGCTCTTTTCTTGGCCATGCAGGGTTCTATAGAAGATTCATCAAGGAATTTTCGAAGGTGGCTACACCCTTATGTAAATTATTACAAAAGGATGTAGAATTTCAATTTGGAGAGGATTGCAAGAAGGCGTTTGATGAGCTTAAAAGGAAACTAACCACGGCGCCTGTAATCCAATCTCCCAATTGGGATTTACCTTTCGAAATAATGTGTGATGCCTCTAACAATTGTGTAGGTGCTGTTTTGGGCCAAAAGGATGGGAAGGAAACTCATGTCATTTATTACGCTTCAAGGATGCTAGATGAGGTGCAGAAAAATTACACAACCACCGAGAAAGAGCTGTTTGCAGTTATTTTTGCCTTAGATAAATTTTGGTCATATTTACTTGGAACTAAGGTTATTATTTATTCTGACCATGAAGCTTTTCACCCTTTCTTGGTGAAGAAGGAGGCGAAACCAAGGCTGATCAGGTGGATTCTCCTTCTACAAGAATTCGACATCGAAATACGAGACAAGAGTGGTAAGGAGAACTCAGTGGCAGATCACTTGAGTAGGATCTTTGTGAATCCGGACCCCCTAGCTGTAAGGGATGAATTCCCTAATGAGGGACTTTTCCAAATCCAAGAGAGGACACCATGGTCGGCTGATATCGCTAACTTGTTAGCGTCAGGTAAGTTTGAAGGTGAGTTGTCTTCTCGAGAAAAGGAAAAAATAAAACGAGATTCTAAACATTACGTATGGGATGATCCTTACATGTGGAATATTGGTAAGGATCAGATGATCAGACGTTGTGTGCCTGAACATGAGATGGAAGAAATCTTAGTATTTTGTCATTCTCATGCTTGTGGAGGTCACTTTGGACCTAAACGGACAACCTTAAAGGTACTAGAATCTAGATTTTATTGGCCTTCCTTATTCAAAGATTGCCACATGTTTTGTAGGAGTTGCTCTAACTGCCAAAGAACTAGTAATCTCTTCTAAAAATCAGATGCCACAAAATCCTATTTTAGCATGTGAGGTTTTTGAGGTCTGGGGAATAGACTTTATGGGTCCTTTCCCCAGGTCTGGGGGAAACCAATATATTCTACTTGCTGTGGATTATCTTTCTAAGTGGGTCGAAGCTAAAGCCACTATGGCTGATGATGCTAAGACAGTAGTCTCATTTTTGAAATCTCATGTATTGAACAGGTTTGGAGTGCCGAAGGTGATCATTAGCGATAGAGGTACTCATTTTTGTAATAGAGTAGTAATGTCTCTATTTATAAAATATGGTATCTACCACAAGACGTCAACTGCTTATCACCCTCAAACCAATGGACAAGCAGAAGTTTCGAACAGAGAGATCAAGTCAATCCTCACGAAGACAGTGAATCCCGAGAGGAAAGATTGGAGTCAAAGGCTTGACGACGCATTATGGGCTTACCGAACAACATATAAGACTCCAATCGGGACCACTCCCTACAAGCTCGTTTATGGTAAATCATGTCATCTCCCTGTGGAGATTGAGCACAAGTCATACTAGGCCATCCGCCAATGCAATCTCAACTTGAAGACAACCGGTTTAGAGAGGAAGCTTCAAATGCAAGAGTTGGAGGAATTGAGGCATGACGCCTATGAAAATTCTGAGATCGTCAAGGAAAAAACCAAGAAATACCATGATCGTTTAATTAAACGTAAACAATTTTTTGTTGCACAGAAGGTCCTTTTGTTTAATTCTAGACTTAGGATTTTTTCGGGAAAACTAAAGTCTAGGTGGATTGGACCATATGTTATTTCTAAAGTTTTTCCTCATGGTGCAGTGGACATTCAGGATCCGAAGACAGGGGTGATCTTCAAGGTTAATGGACAGAGGTTGAAACCTTTTTATGAAGGATTTCAACCATACACAGTGGACAAGCTCCAACTCCAACCACCACCAGCGATTTGATCGAAAACAATGTCTAGTCTGAGACTATAAAGCGGGACGCTTCATGGGAGACAACCCATGTCTTTTTAATATTTTCATTTTTTTCATTATTTTTATTTTTTTTTATTTTTATTTTTTATTTTTTTATTTTATTTCTATCTTCTTCTCTGTCAATAAAATTATCATGGAGTCTGATGTTGTTTTTATTTTGGTTATGGCAGGAGAATGAACACAAGGTGAATTAATTTCAAGGCTTGGGCATAAAATCAATTTTGGAGGATGAGAACAAGTAAGAAAGGCTTGATTTTATTCAACATCAGGCACCAGCCCAATGAACCTTAGCGAGCTTCAACCAATTGAGCCCATTATCCCACTCACTTTGCCGTTAACTCCCTCATTCTTTCCTTATTCCAAAAATCTCAAAATCAAAATCAAGTATCATCTTCTTCCTCTCAAACCCTAAACGGCTCCCTGAATCCAAACTCCCACAAACCAGCCATGGTCCTTACAAGAGCATGAGCAGGCATCAGCTCCAAACCCTCCACAAAACAAAGATAGAAACCCAAGTAAAATAAACCCACGTCGCCGATTCAATTGGAGGACGACGCGGAGGAGTTCAACGTCGACGAGAGGGGAAGTAATGCCACTGCCACTACCCACCAAACGTCGCCATCCTCTCCTCCGCGAGCCACGATGAGAAACCCTAGGGTTTCGTTTCCTCCAGCGTCGCTGTCGCAACCATTCCAGCGCACATCACCGTAGCGCACCGCCACTCCAGCGCTGCCGGAGTCTATTCGGTGTCCTTTGCCACTGCCACCACCCACCACCAGTGCTCTGAAGCTGAAAGAATGTCACGTGTCACAAGACCCAGTTGGCTCCACCATGGGCATGACGACTACTAGCTCCGGCGAGGACACGGTATCCGACCCAACCTTCAAATCAGTCCCGTCGGGGCATGCAGAGGAGTCGAATGCAGACTTCGAGAATATTCCCTTATGTCACTTGCGTCATAAGAAATTGAAATTGAAAGGGAAAGTGGGTGAAAAGAGGAAGCAGGGTCCTTCTACTCGACCTCAAGCTGAATCTGAAACAGAACCGGATGCAGCAGCTGAATCCGAGCCGAGAAGAGTCAAGAAGAGGGCAGGACGGTATCATCTTCCTCGTACATCGGTGACCCCATCGGATTCGGATGACATCCCTTTGGAGCAGACGGGTCACATCAGGGCAATGGACAAATCGAAGAGCAGCAAACAATCATTTGAGGTAAAACCAGCCTTGGAAAACCTCCATGGCTGGTTGGATTTTGATGATTCAGATTCGCTTAATAAATTACTTGTTAAGTATAATTGCCCTGTATCTAAATGTGCTGTTTTGGATTTTGACTTGTTGGGTAAATTGAAAATTATTGATGCTGTGACTGAATTGATTGATAACATTGGTTGGGAGTCTTTATTTTTCATGCAGCATCCATGCTATTTAGAACTGATTCTAGAATTTTGCTCATCATTTTGGTTGAAATCTAGTAGTAAAAATGTTATGTGTGGTGCTAAGGAGGTTAATTTTCGGTTAATGAACCAATACTCTCACCTTTCTATGGATGAATTCAATCTTATGATAGGTTTTGTGCATGATAATGAATTAAGTTCAGCTTGGTATGTTAACTGTTTGTCTGATTACCCCGACTCTTCCATCTTTAACAAAGATGAGGCCTATAGGCAATTGACTAGAAATCCAAGGGCTGTTTTTGATGATCGTCATGTTAAGGCTCATGCCATAGCTGACCTTCCCTTGGGAGTGTTACACAGGTGCCTGGCTTATACCTTCTCTGGGAAGAGAGGTGTTTCCGAGATAGTCTCCAAATAGGAGCTATTCATCATGTGGTGCATGATGAATAAGCGCAAGCTTAACTTGGGTTTTTGGGTTAGCCAGCAATTTAGAACTGTTAGGACGTTCATGCCTATGGGTTCTTTAATCACTGCTATTGTTGTTAACCATAGAGGTTTTGACACTGCACACACCAATTTATTCAAGTCCTGTGATTTAAAATTGCTAGATTTACGCACTTTGGATACCATGGGCTACTTTCACTTGAAAAATAGTATTGTGTGCAGTAATACAGGATTTACGCCGTGTGCCAACCATATTTTTGGACTAAACAACAGAGACGTCGAGTTCAGGTTTGCGGGAGAAGAAGAAGAAGAGGTTGCTGCCACTGACCAGCACCAGACAGCGGATATTCCTCCAGGTCCAGCTGCGGCAGAAGCTGAAGCAGACCTTCCCAGGCACGGGGGTGAGGAGATTTCATTATCCAGACTGATGCGGAAGCTGGACGAACAACAGAGAAAGATGGACGAACAACAAAGGCTGATGGAAGAACAATCCAACCTCTACAAGAAGTTGTTTGACGAGCAGGATAAGAAGCTGAATAAACTTCTGGACGAGCAGAAACACACCAATGCGCTCAACAAGAAGCTGATCAAGGTGCTTTACGCACAAACACCTGCCCCACCACAACCATGAGTACCCCGGGTACTTTCTTTCCTTTTTATTTCTTTTATTTCTGTTTTCGTTGTGTCTTTTCCCTTTCTCACACTTCGAGGACGAAATGTCGTCAAGTGTGGGGGAGGAACTTTTATGTGAGCTTGACTATTTTGATTGCTTGTTTGAGTCAGTCAGTTTTGAGTGTGTTTTGAGTCTGTTTGCGTTGTCTGGTCTGATGTTTGCATGAATTTTATTTCTTATTTTTGTGAATGTTTTGAGTCAGTCTTGTTTGAGTGTACACCAGAACCCTAGTTTTTAACTTAGGCTGTTTAGTTTACCACTGAAATTACATTTAGATACATGTCTAGGCGAAACACTGCTCTAGTAACAAGGAAGTGAATGAACGTAACTTGATCAATGCCTAAGGGACATATAACCTAATGTAACTCAAACATTAACTATCCACATGGTAAAAAGGACAGCTAGCTAGGGCTTAACATTCAATTAGGGTGACAAGGCTTGTTGCAGCTAGCTTTGAGAGTGCTTTAAATTCCGTCTGATTGAATGTGTAACATTTTAAATGTGCTGGAATGTCATAGAGCAGAGATAGCAAAAAGTGAAAGTTCTGGGAGCCCAAAAAGAACAAGCATTGCTATTAATTATGCCTGTAAAAATAAAAAGGGCAAAGAAAAAATAATAATCTGCTAATAAGTGATTTAAATGGCACAGTGGTCTTGATACACATTTAGGTGGAACTGCACTTCGGTAGGACTCAAATTTGTAGTGAGCTTTGTCCCTTAATCATTACAATAATTTAAAAAAGTTGGATGTCTTGATACCATTTGGATGGGGTATGTTTAGGGTATTGATTTGTCCTTGTTAGTCTAGCATTGGGTCGGTTAGGGAAGTGTCTAAGTAATTTCAGTGGTGGGGTAAGCAGCCAAAAGAAAAACTCTGGGGGTCTTGGTGTCTATTCTGTTTTGAATTATTTTTCTTTTAATGCTTGAGGGCAAGCATAGGTTAGTGTGGGGGATTTGATTGAGTGCTAAAATGTCTACTTAATCATCATCTTTTCTTGCCATTTTAGATGATGATTCTACTAATTGTGTGCACTTTTCACTCTTTTTTGCAGAAAGTAGGTTGCAAAGCCTAAATATTGAGAAGATGGTGAAAAGAGACAGTAGCTCCCTCTTGATTTTGTGCTGAGCAATTGTAGCAGCCAATCAAAATTAAAGCAGCAGCCATCATGGGCTTGGGCCTGATATAGAAGAGGGACGCAAGCTGGATTGGGTTCCAGTGAAAGAAATTCAATTTTGCAAATTAGTTGAAACATATTTTTGATAATTATTTTAATAATTAGTTGAATCCTATTTTGTAGGATTTTTAGTTGGATTAGGATTTGTTAAAACAAAACCTAGCAGGGAAAATGAAGGAGTCTCTTCTTCCCTAACTTTTGCTCACGGCTACTGTTCCGTTTCAATCAATTTTCTTTTCTTCTTCCTTTCTTGATTTAATTAATTCATGCATAATAATTATTTGATTTAATTATGTCTTGTTCTAGATAATTTATTTATTCTTGGTAAAGACTCTAGGATCATGATTTGAAATGTTGTGAGATCAAATTGAGTTTTATAAATTCCGATTCCATATTTTTACCCTTTTTATTTAATTGTCAAATTTTTCTTATTTGATTTAAGCTTGATCACCTTAGATTTTAATTTGAACAAGTATAGCTTTTCTTAGAAACGTTGGATGCTACATCGTTGATAGGAATCTGCAGGCAGCTAGTTAGTGTAAGAGCTAATTAGAAAATGGTAGAATCTGATTTATAGGAGTAGAAGAAATTCTCTTCTAGATCGGGAAAGGTCTCTCCCCGTGTTTAATCAACCCTTCAGTTAAACTTTATTAGGAGTACCGCCTTAAACTTATTGATCGGTTAGGGATCCTAGTAGGAGTACCGCCTTAGGAATCTTGGGTAGGAGGAGAGCAGGAGGCTCAAAGTACCGCTGGTCTCTATGGCCTTTCTATAGAATTGGTTTTGAATATTTTTGCATCGATGATCAACTATTCGAATCATGGTCTAGATTGAGTCTTTACCGGGAATCTGTCATCATCTGAGTTCATCTAATCACTATTTATTTACTATTTTTATTCTCTCTATTTATTAAATTAATTGCAACACAAAATCTCACTCATTGGTTTTTACCACTTTTATAATTTTGGTTATTTAAAGAAATTATTATTATCCTGAAATCTCTGTGGTTCGATCCTTTTACCACTTGCTACAATTTTAATTAATTGTGCATGGTGAATTGTATGATTCATTTTTGTTGGTTTCGGAAACCATCATTTATCCCGAAATAAAACTACAATGATAACTATAAAATAATATGATGCATATCGACCATTTGATTTTTTTATCTTTATTAATTTTATTAAATAAAGAAACTAAATTAGAAGTAAAAAAGAAGAAGACATGATTAGCATATTCATTCTATTTATTTGAAGTTTTCTAACCCATATAAATCATATTAAATAAAAGAATTGAATCAGAACTCAAAAAGAAAAAGACCTGATTGAAGTAGGTAGATCCGCATGAATGTTATAAAATAAACAAGTGAATTAGAATGTAAAATCAAAAGACTAATAATTTTAAAATGTAGATGATGATTATACCTAAAATAAATGACTTAAAATTGTCAATATATAAGTTTATGGTGTATATCGACCATTTGAAGTTGGATGACCTGCATTAATTTTATAAATAAAGAAATTGAATTAGAAATTAAATTGAAAAGACGTGGTTAGCATATTTGTTCCACATATTTGAAGTTTGTTAACCCGTATAAATCTTATTAATTAAAAGAATTGAATTAGAAGCTAAAAAGAGAAGATTTGATTGAAGCAGGTTGACCTGCGTGAACATTATTAAATAAAATAAGTGAATGAGAAGGTAAAAAGTAAACAATTAATTAGAATATCCCCTGCGTTTATTTGAAGTTGGATGACCCGTATAAATTTAAGTACAATTATCTTATTTATAAAGAAAAAAGAACAAATTTAGTTGAAGTTGGTTGGCCCTCATTTGTATTTTGTTAAAATTCTGAAATAATATTTTTGAATTTCTGGAAAAAAAAATGAGTAATAGCCAAAAGGCCCCCTGTACTATTTTTTAAATCTAAAACCTCTCATGACTTTTAAAAATTTAATTCTACTTCCCCTGATCAACGACAACAAGCGCATTTCCATTAGTCAACCTAACAAACAGTTTATTCTTATTTTTGACAGTCGGTTTCAGTAACCTGGAGTTGAAAATTTGACATATGTTACCTTTTTTCACGTAAAAAAGAGAAAAATTAAATGCTTTTTTTAGTTTCCGCTCAAAATGAAAATGAAATGTTAAATAAAAATTATAAAAAAAATATTAAAATGTTAAAAAGAAAAATACACGTAATTTAGTCCCTTGAAATTAAACAACAAAACTAAAAAAATATTAGAAAATAAATCTTGTTTGTTAATCACTAAATTTTGGTTTCCCAATAACCAAATCTTCCTTCCTTAGTGCTTTAGCTTCAAATTGAGACCCATTCCTATACACCCCATTGAAAGGCAAAGGAATTTAGCTGCTCATGCCTTCTGTCTCATGATTCAATCAAATATTCAAATTGAACATTGGTAATCCATAATCGACCCCCCAGGGCATTTTAGTCTCTTAGGGGCCTAGAAGTGTACGCCCGGATTCCTCGCCTCACGGTCCTAGACCGGATTCCGCTTACCCCGCGCCTAGCACGCCACGTCACCTGGCCGTCAACTAAACGAAGGAGCCCCATCTACTAAATCATCATGACCCATTAATCCACACCCGGAATGCCCGCATCTCAACCTACCGGGATTCTACCCCTATAAATACGCCCCTGGAAGCAAGGGAAAAGCGATAAGAGGACACTAGCCCATACTCTGGTAAAATTTACTCTCAATATTGCTTATCCTATTTTTGCTATGAATACTAACTTGATCGTTGGAGTCTCTACGCTGGGGGCCCCCTCCGGCGCCTTGCAGGTACAGTAGTAGCGTGGACGCCTACCCATCGAAGGAGGTTGAGATCCCAGAATTATCCTCACCCCTGGGTCTTGGACTATCATTTTGGTGCTTTCATTGAGAGTTTCTGGTTTGTTAAGTGAGGTTTTCCTTAATACCGGAGCTCTCCTCTCGTAGCTGTGCTGTTCTATTTGAATATGGCGTCTAATCAGGATTCTGCTACTTTCCCATCTTTTACCAGCGCTTATGCTATTTCACGGAAATTTTGGCCATCCTCATCTGCTGGTGTTGTGCTTGATAATCGTAACGCTCCTATAGGAACCTTTTTGGAGTCTCCTGTGGTTTCACCACCATTAGTAGTTAGTTCCATACCTCCTCAAAGTGGAGGGGTCGCATCAATAGTTTTGGGTACTTCGTCGGTTGATGTAATTGCTGCCTTAAGTGCTCAGGTTGCGTATTTGACCTCCAGGATGGCATTAGTTTCTACCTCCGGTGTTTACTACGCCAATTATTATAACACATCCCTTAGCTACTACTACTACTACTACTATGCATATAGATTTTCCAGAGCATGCTGATGCAGCAGGTCGATATACTACACAGGGTTTACCGGATTCCCTTGCTTTTCATATGTTAGAAAATCATGGCAACTCAGGCGTCACAGAGGGATATCTTAACAATATGTATGAGTTTAATCCTGACATGGTACATCTGGGTTTGCGAAGGGACCATTCACCACGATAAAGTAGGAGGCCTAGTGCTTCGCATATAGGAGTAAATTGCCTCGTCCTGGTTCTCCCACGAAGGGTGATCAACGTAAAAGTGAGTCGCCCCGGCAAGGAGGGAGCTATAGGAGTAAGTCACCTCGAAGGGAAAGGCGGTATAAGGGCAGGTCACCTTCTCCAGAAAGACAACTGAGGAATAAATCACCCTAGTATGAAAGGTGTCACAGGAGCAAATCGCCACAGCAAGAAACAGGGTATGGACTTCATCACAAGGAAGATATGGATGCGCAACATCCGTTGAGTTTTCGGATTAGACAGTACAAAGTTAGTCATGTTAAGATTCCCACTGAATCTTATAATGTCACTACCGATCCGGTATCCCATCTGAATAAGGTGAAGGATTTCATCCATTTTCAAACGGATTGTGATGCTGCGCTATGCCAAATCTTTGTTATGTCCCTATCTGGTGTTGCTCGACTATGGGTGGAAAGGCTTCCATCCAGCTCTATTGACAGTTTTTCTCAACCAGAGAGACAATTTCGTAGTAGGTTTAGCACCGCTATTTCGACAACCAAGTCGGCTGCTGCCTTGTTTGATATTTATCGAAAGCCCGAGGAATCCTTAAAAGATTATTTGGTCCGCTTTGACTTAGAGATGTCGTTAACACCTGATGCAAATGTGGATTTTGCTATCGAAGCATTAAAATGAAATTGCAATTATGGAAAGCTGAAAGATATGCTAATGGTTGATCCCCCTAGCACTATGGATACTTTGCGTAGTAGATCGCATAATTATGCTAAAATGGAAGAGGGGGAGCGTGAGGATAGTTCCTCAAGTTTGAAAACTGTAAGTAGCCACTCAGCAAAGGCATCAGGATAACCTAGACCTTTTGTAGATAATATGTCCCCGCGAGAGTTTAATGAAAAAGGCTTTAACTGCCCGGTAAGGGGGCTTTTTAGAGGAAGACAAATAGATTCCCCTAGGCCTCGGGCAGGGGAATCGCCTAGAGGAGGGTTTTATAATTCGGGGTTCTATGGAAGGAATCCGGGGTCGTATGGAGGTAATCCGGTCTCGTATGGTGGTAATCCAGGATCGCGTGGAGGGAATCCGGGGTCGTATGGAGGGATATTTTTTGACTCAGAATTACCCTTCCACGAACGGAGATTTTGACAATTATTCAACGGCAAAAGTTACCCATTCAGTATCCCAACCCATCGCCACCCGGAGTGCACTTGGGATCAAGGTCGGAGGCTTATTGTCGGTTTCACAGGACAAAAGGGCATCATACGGATCACTGCTATCAGTTGAAAATGGCAATTGAGAAATTGATACGAGAAGGGTATTTAGGAGATCTTGCTATTAGAGCTAGGGAGCAGCCTTGTCCGTGATCGGTTGTCAAATCCGTCAAAAATAATAATAAAAACCTGCAGTCAATGTGCACAATAAATTGTGTGTACTGGCAACAGGATCGAACACAGGGATTAAGGGATCAACACTTAATTCAATTCGACAAACTAAGTAATCCAAGTAACAAGTAACCAAAAAGGGGATTTTGAATGGTTGTTTTATTTATTAACTACTTAAAACAGAAACAAAGGAAGGCAAGGGTATAAGGAATCAATAGAGAAGAGGTTCCTAGTAAGAGTCTGTATCCGGTTGTAATTATGGTCAGCCAGTCATCGGTGCAAGCATTGTCTACCCCGAGCTGATAGGCGCACTATGGGGACCAGGTACGCTTAGGTCCCCTGCTTACCTTCGTAATAGAAGCTACCCCAAGGTACGCTTATGGGGTAACCTTGACAATCTGCTGTCCTCCAAGGTATGCTTATGGAGGTAATGCTTAGATGCCCATGAAGAAGAGGTAAGATACGTCTAGGGCGAGACACTCAGTACGCTCGAGGCTCTGCCCTAACAACTCATTCAATCCAACTGAAAGGGACCAGGATCCCGATTACCTCCAGAATGGTTATCTGCTTTACCTTGCAGCTTCGCGTTAGGTATAACAACAGGGACGATTGTAAAACTCTAATTCAATTACTAGTTGATCAAGCTTGTAATTAATTCTAGGTAAATTGACAAATAATTATTGAACAAGAGAGATATTAGCCCAGAGTTTATGAAGTACAAATTAACCTCACGGCTTCCCTTTCAATCGACTCTTACCAAGAACAAGAAGACTTATCCTCGCATACTAGAGATAAAAACAAATAAATAAATAGATTGCATAATTAAAATAGAAGAGGAGATGAAAGAGAAATCCTATTGATTACCGGCCGGAGCAACTGCTCTGGTTTATTGAAAAGAAGAACAAAGGTGCCGGAGGCAATGGTGGCACCAACGTCTAGCGGGAGGGGAAGAGAAGAAGAGTTGTAAACCTAATTACTAAAAGAGTATTTATAAATTGTTTTTACAAAATAAGACTCCTAATCCGATTGGAATTAGATTCCCCATAGGACTTCTACTACGATTGGGAATCCTGGAGCAATCAATGAGCAGATCCGATATCTCCTTCTTTGCGTCAGTTTTCTTTTCTCGCTAGGACACTGCTGCCTTCCGCGAACGTCCAGCTGCATGGCCTAGTTTCTCAATTCCTTCCAGAAAGTGATAGAAAACGTTCCTTTTTGTATTTTCCTCTCAAATAGCCCAGATCTGTAAAAAGTGAAGATACACAGCAACATTAGTAGCATCATGATCTCAAAAGGCATATAAAAGAGGGAATAATTATGGACATAAAATGCTCTATCAAACATCCCCACACTACCCCGATGCTCGCCCTCGAGCATTAAAATCAGAAAACATCACCTTGTCCGGAACACACAACCTCAATCCACAGCACACAGAATTACTTACGCCCCCACTTGCGCCTCGGCCAAGCAGTACACCACCCTCCGACCTAGATGAACTCTGCACTACTCTAAAGGAATAACGAAACCAGAAGAGTAGCTTTCCTACATCAGCCCGCTGCAAGCAACCCACATAAGATTTGGTGTTTATCACTCATGCTTAGAAACAGAGTTGGGTGTTTACACTCATCAATGCGAATGATCCTGCACAAAACTAAATTTGCAATAGCAACCCGAGTACGGAAAACACACGCATGGGCAATCATATGATCACAGAAACTTTGCAAGGGTAAAGCAAGATAAGATGTTAGAGAAGGGGGTTCAAAAGAGAGAGAACGAAGGGCAGAAGTTCTTAGCTGGAAAAAGGCAAGTTGGTGAGAAAACCCCTTGGTGGCAATGGCACGGGCAAGATAGAGATCGCTGATGAAGAGTGGGGGTATCATCTTCTATTGGAAAGTGCTGTCGGTCTTCTGATCTTTGTAATCATCGACTCCAGTTCTGATTTGTACTCCTCTCTTGCTCAAATGCTTTATTCTATTTTAATATATATATATATATTCTTTTGCAATTTGGTTTTTGATTTTAAGGAAAAGGGAGCATACATGAAATTATGGATTGTTGAACTGGAGCAGCAAAAGTTTCCTTGGGCGTTTGATCTTTAATGCGCACGTGACATTGACGGCTCGGCCTAGTAGTTGGTTTCCACATTGCTTGCTGGAATACTTGACTTGCTTATGAATATTTAGGTCGAGTCGCCTGGAATCCCCACACTGGAGCTTTTGTCTCTCTTATGCGTTCTGTGATTGTTGCCATATTACTGCTTTAGCATCTCGATGTAGCAGTTAAATGTTTATAGCTCAATTCTCTGCAACTTTTTATGTTTTCAACTTCTTAGTCTGCGTTCAGTGTCTCAGTCTAGCAGCTCAATACACCCACATCGAAGATGTTGATTTTCTCTGTCCCACCTTACCACTACCAGAGGCATCTCTCACCTGCTAAGAAAAGAAAGGAATGATTCAAGTAGTTAGAAGGGTAGTGAAAGAAAAGGGTGAGCAACGTGGGTAAGGAGATAAAAAGCAAGAAAAAAGATAACAAAGAAGACTGCAAAGTTCCTAATCATGTCATCGCTTTCCCATGTCTGATCATGTCTATACCCGAGGGGTCTCATGCAAATTCAGCCAGCACACAAATCATGCATCCACTTAGAAATAAAATGCGGCATGGAAGCTCAAACACTCATAGGGTAAAATATATTGATTGCAAGCAGCTAGGGCAAGACATAGTCATAAGAGCTAACAGGCAGTATGGTGTGCAAGTGGTTTTGGTGTAGTGGGTGAAGATTCTGTGTGAAGTGGGCCTACTCTGTGCATTCCATCAAATGTGATTTTAAAAACAGAGGTAGTGTAATCAGTTTGAAAACCAGTGGTGGAAAATTCCAAATCGGGATAAAAACGTGCATATGCAAGGCAAATAGTCATGCAATATGGTTATAATCAAGTAGTCATGCAAATATGTCAAAAATGCACACAAAACATATCACAAAAGTATGAAATCCATCCCCACACTAAAGCAAAACACCGTCCTCGGTGTGGGAAATGGAATCAAACAACGGGGTTCAGAGGGAAGAGAGAAAGGGAAAAGGAAATGGTTCACCGCGGTAATTAAAATACAAAATTGGCCCGAAGGCAAATAGAGAAGAGTTTGGGGGGGATCAAGGACTAGCTGGAGGGCGCAGCCTCGAAGCTAGCTCATCAGGTAGGTTCTGGAGAAGGGAGATGACCGTCCGAAGTAAGGCATTTGTCTCGGCGATGGTAGAAACAGTAGGTGCGACATCAGGAATGTCAGGAACAGCTTGCCCGGGACGCTCGTCACGAGGAGGAGGAACAGGGGAGGGAGAAGGAGAAGCTGTGGAAAGGTCAGGCCACTCGAAGACTCCGTCATTCTGGGCACTCCAAACTCGTCTCGCACTGCCATTGTAACCTTTACTGAAACATAAAACATGACCTCTCAAGCGCAAATGACCCATACCATCAAGGGTACGGGCATCAAGCAATTTAAAGCCAACAAGAATAAAGAGGTCACAACTGGACACATCAAGACTACACTGCTCAATAGCCAAACGGGTAATAAGGGAACCAAGAATAGGGTTACGATTACAAGTGATAATAGCATGCAATTCATGTGCAATCCAATATCCTAGGTTGGCCTTATGGCCGCTATGCATACACCACAAAAAGAATAATTCCTAGACAGAGAGGGTGCCCGAGGACTGCATCTTGCCCGCGAAGTTGAGGGCAAGGAAACAGTGAAGTACACGAAGGGCTGGGTCACGCAGCTCATGGCCTTTGGATTTTTGGGAGCTATACTTGGCATTGGGATTGCCAGTAAGCTCCCTAAAGGCATTGGTGACATCAAACTCAGGTGGGTAGGCAACGTATGCATCGAGATACCATGGTGCACCCAAATCAGACACTTTGACAAAACCAAGCATGATATTAAATTTATCAATGAACAAATGCTCCCATACATCCATCAAACGAAAATTAACCACCCTATCAGCCCCTAAATGGATGCTACCCTTCCCTTTTTGTTTAAGCCTAGCATTATCAAACCAAAAAGATGTAAAGAATTCATGGCTCAATTCAAGGAACGTGGGGTGCACAAGGTCAAACAAGGGACGCCAACCAATATTGTCAATCAACGCATTCACCCTAACAGCTATACCCATCTTTTCACAAAATTCAACATCAAGTTGAGCACAAGGGGAAACGAGCATACCATGCAAAGCTAACAACCTATCATTGCTGGGCTTATCAGGAAAGTCCAGCCAACCATGAAGATGAGCAAGGTCAGGTGTTACCTAGGCAAGGGGCACGACTGTGCCTGCTCTAGCGTGGGCAGAACGAGCGGTAGGTGTTGGCATCGCCGTCTTGGCCGAGCTGTTGGTGATACGTGTGGATTTTCTAGGATGTGATGAAGCAACTAGTGTAACAAGGGCCTTGCATTTCGTACGGATGGGGGATGGTTCCTCGAGATCCATGGAGGTGTCCTCCGTGGTCTCAGTGGTGGCAGGGGGCACAAAAGCCTCATCCTCGGAGTAGTCATCGTCGTCCAGGGGGACCAGAAGCTTCACCTTCTTTTGTTTTCCCTCGGCGTAGCAGATCAGCTCAATCAATCGGCTACGAGAGGTCATGCCACGACCCATGGGCAGGCCGCTAGGCCCAGGGACAGATCCGATGACTTGTACATCAGACGTTGGAGTGGTGGTGGCACTCTGGGCGGCTGTTGTCTCAGGCAGACCAGTGGGAGTGTCTTCAGTATCGTCCTCCGATTCATCTTCGGATCCTTCTTCTTCTGAACCCTCTTCGGATTCCTCGTCATCTTCCCCAAATTCCTCCTCGCCCGAGGAATCTCCAGACCCAGTAGCATCAACGGCCGCAGTGCCTGAGGCACTCGGCGGTGCTATCGTCGACGGAGCGTGCTGGTCGGTTGTAGCAGTCTCAATAGAGTCCTCGGACTCGCCAGTGTCTGTTTCGTATTCACCGGACGAAGACTCGTCGTCGGTCGTGGGGGCTTTTGGAGGAGTTACGGTAACGACAGGAATGGGGTTGGGTTTGGATGGTGGAGAAGTGGGTTTTGAAAGGGGGGTGAGGGTGGTTTTTGTCGGTGGTGTCTTGGCGACCTTTGGGGTTAAAGGCGGTTGTTTGGCAGGGGAAGCGGTGGGTACGACAGGGGTGGTGGCCAGAGCAACTGGGTAGTAGCAATGACGGTGGGAGTTGGCTGCGGTTGCTTTGGTGAAGAGAGAGGGGTGGGGCGTGTTTTGGGTGTTTTGGGTATTTTGGGTTTGGTGGTGGCCGCTGGCGGCGGAAGGGATGGTTGCAGGAGTAGTGACAGCGGCGGTCGCGGATGGTGTGTCCTGCAGGCAACGGCTGGGGGTAGCGTCGGGGCGGGCGGTGACTTTCTTTGAGTGTGCCATGGTGAAGTTGCAGAGTTTGTGTGGGAGAGGGAAAGCTGAAAAGAAAGTGAGAAGATGGAACGAAATTTGGAAAGTGAAGAGAAAAAAGGAAGAAAGTGTTCTCCCTTTATGGCTGCCAGCTGCTAGCCGTTGCTCACATGCGGATGTGGCGGCTGCTGATTGGGGCCCATCAAATCCCAACTACAAATCCCAACTGCCACGCTCCTGTCATTATCCCGCTCAAGAGTTTAAAATTCTAAAAAGGAAATTAATTAAGAGAAATAGGGGGAAGAAAATAAAATAAATAAAAAGAGAAAATTAAGGGAAGTAAATCAAAATAAAATAAGAAGGGATTCGGTGATGGAGAAAATAACGGGTTGGAAATTAAAAGGAAAATAAAATAAAAAGAAAAAGAAAATAAAGAAAATAAGGAAAAAGGAAGAAACGTGGGTTGCCTCCCACACATCGTCGTGGTTAGCGTCTCGGCCTAGACGTTGGTGACCGATATCAGAGTTGGTCAGGTGGCTCTGCAACATTCATCTCCTCAACGATGAATGGCTTGAATCCCTCGTAGAATGCCTTGAGACGGTGCCCATTGACCTTGAATGTGACTCCAGTGTCCAAACTTTGGATTTCAACGGCGTCATGATCAAAAACGGTTGTGACAACATAAGGGCCTGTCCACTTGGACTTCAATTTTCCTGAAAACAATCTCAAACGAGAGTTATACAGCAGGACTTTCTGTCCAACAGTGAAAGATTTATGAGAGAGAAGTTTGTCGTGGTAAGCCTTCGTCTTACCCTTGTAGATGAGGGCATTCTCGTAGGCATCATCGCGAAGCTCTTCTAACTCCTGGATTTGCAATCTGCGATGTTGTCCAGCTTTATCAAGGTTGAAATTGGCTTTTCGAATGGCCCAGAAGGCTTTATGCTCGATCTCAACGGGTAAGTGGCAAGGTTTGCCATAGACAAGTCGATAGGGGGTCATGCCAATAGGAGTCTTGAACGTTGTTCGATAGGCCCATAGAGCATCATCAAGCTTCAAGCTCCAGTCCTTGCAGGACTAGTTGACGGTCTTCTCCAAAATTGACTTGATCTCACGGTTGGATACCTCAGCCTGGCCGTTGGTCTACGGGTGGTAAGCTGTGGAGACACGATGTGTAACTCCATACTTATTGAGCAAGCTGTTGATGACTCGATTGCAGAAGTGGGTCCCACGGTCACGGATAAGGGCTCGTAGGGCTCCGAACCTACTAAAAATAAGAGAGCGAAGAAAAGCTGCAACCACTTTGGAATCATAAGTCCTGGTCGCCTTAGCCTCAACCCATTTAGAAACGTAATCAACCGTTAAGAGGATATATACGTTTCCATATGAATTGGGGAAGGGACCCATAAAATTAATGGCCCAAATATCAAAAATTTCACAAGCGAGAATACCTGTGAGTGGCATCTGGTTTCGGGCACCAATGTTACCTGTATTCTGGCAGCACGGGCAAGTCACACAGAACATGTAACTGTCTTTGAAAATTGAGGGCCAGTAGAGTCCTGCTTCTAGAACTTTCATGGCTGTCTTCTTTGCTACGAAGTGGCCTCCTTCGGTGGAAGAGTGACAGAAATCGAGGATGGAGGGAATCTTATCGGTGATAACGCATCTTCGTATGATTTGATCCGAGGAGAACTTCCAAAGGTAGGGGCTATCCCATATATAAGACCTAGCTAGTCTCCTGATATGCTTCTGTTCCGAGGGGCATGAATCCGCTGGAAAGTGACCTGAGGCACAGAAATTAGCAATATCAGTAAACCAATGGTACTCAATGGCTTGGGCAAGATAGAGTTGTTCATCAGGGAAAGTGTCATGAATAGGAATAAGTGAGTCATACGTCTGGGCAGACATGCGGCTCAGGTGATCAGCCACGGAGTTCTCAGTGCCTCTCTTGTCCTTGATCTCGAGGTTGAACTCCTGAAGTAAGAGTATCCACCGGATAAGGTGAGGTTTGGCATCCAGCTTGGTCAAGAGGCAGCGGAGTACGGTATGGTCTGAAAAGACAGTCACTTTCGTTCCCAAAAGGTACTGATGGAATTTATCCAAGGCAAAGACCACGACGAGGAGCTCCTTCTCTGTAGTTGTGTAATTCCGTTGGGCAGCATCCATGAGTTTGGAGGCGTAGTAGATGACGTAAACCTCTCGGTCTTTCTTCTGCCCCAACACTGCTCCCAAGGCATTATTGCTCGCGTCGCACATAATTTCGAATGGAAGGGTCCAGTCTGGTGCGCAAATAATGGGGGCTGATATGAGCTTCTATTTGAGGAGGTCGAATGTTGCTTTATAGTTACCGTCGAAGATGAATTCAACGTCTCGCTGTAGCAGCTGACACATCGACTGTGTGATCTTGGAGAAGTCTTTGATGAACCTTCTGTAGAAACCTGCATGACCAAGAAACGAACGTACTTCGCGTACACAAGTAGGGTATGGTAGAGACTCAATTACCTCGATTTTCACTTTGTCCACTTTGATTCCTTTACAGGACACGATGTGACCTAAAATCAGTCCCTGTTCTACCACAAAGTGGCACTTCTCAAAATTAAGAACGAGGTTAGTTTCAACACATTTCTGTAAAACTTTTCGTAAGGTAAGTAGACATTCAGGAAAAGAATTACCATAGACGGTGAAATCGTCCATAAATACCTCATTGCCGTGTTCAACGAGCTCGGAGAAGATACTGACCATGCAACGCTGGAATGTGGCAGGAGAGTTGCAAAGACCGAAGGGCATCCTTCTGTAAGCGAACGTACCGAAGGGGCAAGTGAAGGTTGTCTTGTCTTGATCATCTAGGGCAACCAGTATCTGGTGAAATCCTGAGTAGCCATCGAGGCAGCAGTAATGTGTCTTCCCAGCCAAGCGCTCTAACATCTGGTCAATGAACGGCAGGGGGAAGTGGTCCTTTCTCGTGGCGGCATTTAACCGACGGTAATCGATACAAGCGCGCCATCCATTCTGGATGCGTGTGGGAATCTGTTCAGCATTCTGTCCCGTAGTGATTGTGATACCTGTCTTCTTGGGGATAACTTGAACTGGGCTGACCCAAGTACTGTCCGAAATAGGGTAGATCACACCAGCATCGAGAAGCTTCAATATTTCCTTCTTAACAACCTCCACCATTGGGGGGTTAAGATGGCGCTGTGGCTGGCGGACTGACTTGCTAACATCGTCTAGGTGTATCCGATGGGTGCACAGGGCTGGAGACAGTCCTTTGATATCTGCAATCGTCCATCCAGTAGCTTTCTTGAATTCCTTCAGTAGGGTGACCAGAGTCGTCTCTTCTTCTGCATCAAGTTTACTGGAGATGATCACGGGTAAGGATTCGTTGCTACCAAGGTAAGCATATTTCAGGTGCTCGGGTAAGACTTTGAGTTCTAAACTCGGGGCCTGCACAATGGAAGGGGGAATCTTATTATATTCAGAGGGTAGAGGGGTTACCACCATTTTGAAAGGGGAATGAGGAGTGGTCTTTAAGACAGACACGATCTCTCGCAGAGCTGGGGGAGTAACGAATTTGGGGTCCAGATTTTCCATGGCTTTGAAGTTGACACTATTGGCTAGGGCAAGCTGCAGAGGATCCATAGAAAATAAATCAGTAATTTCCTCAACATCTGGGTCAATAATATCATTAAAATTGAGACTAGAAAACTCAGAAGGGAAACGCATAGCATCAAGCATGCTGAATCGGATGATCTGTCCATCGAATTCAAGTGTAATTGATGCATCATGGACGTCTATCTTTGCACGAGCAGTCCTAAGGAAGGGTTGGCCCAGCAGAACATCATAGGGTTTGGTACCTTGCTCGTCTTCCATGCTGATCGCATAAAAGTTGGCCGAAAAGAGGAGGTTGTCAACTTGGACTAGGACGTCTTCGATGATCCCCTCTGGATAGATTACTGATCGATCTGCTAGCTGGATGACAACTCTGGTTGGCTTCAGTGGTCCGAGTTCTAGGTGAGTGTATATCGTCAAGGGCAAGACGTTGATACCTGCACCTAAGTCACACATAGCTTTACCAATGTCAGTGCCTCCAAGTTTGTAGGGGATTGTAAACATCCCTGGATCTGCGTACTTTGGAGAGATCTTTCTTTGGATAACAGCTTAAACATTAACACCCATATTGATTTTGTTTACGCCTGCCAATTTACTTTTGTTAGTGCATAAAGATTTCAGAAACTTAGTATAACGTGGAATATTCTTAATAGCCTGCATAAGTGGAATGTTAATTTGGACCTTACTGAATAAGTCAAAAATTTCTTTTTCTTCTTTATCATTTTTCTTTTTGACTAACTTGTGTGGAAAAGGAGGTTCAAGGACCTTGATGATAAAGTCGTCAGAGAATTCAGACTTCTCATCATTCTTAATTGGCGTACCTAGCTTTCTGAAGGTATAGACCTTCTTTTCTTTTTCGGCAGTGATCTCAACATCTTCAACTACAGGCGTGGGATCAGGGAGTTTAGCTTCTCGGGAAAATGGCTCGCGGTCAGGTAACTGCATACCACTGCGGAGTGTCATGGCACAGGCTCCGTGCTTCGGATTAGCTTCTGGCTGTGGTGGTAGTCGTCCTCCATTCTTTAGCTCCTTCACTTCTACAGATAAGGCAACCAATTGTAAACTAGGTACCTCAGCCACTTGGGGGAGGGGTCCCATCTGTCCTTGTGGAGCTTGGTATTGATGCTGCTGATTGTTGGGGTAATTAGGCCGAGGCCTGAAATTCTGGAGGTTGAAGGGCGGTTGCTGCTAATTCTGGAATGGATTTTGTGGCTGCATTTGGTTCGGCACAGGCTGTTGTTGGTTGTTGCCATAACTCAAGTTCGGGTGACGCCAACCATTGAGGTAGTTCTGAGTGTATGAGTCATACTTCCTGGGGGCTCCATTATAGTTCCCAATGGCATTCACATCCACCTCATCCGAAATGTGTGGACAAGCGTCCGTGGGATGGTCAGTAAAGTTGCAAAAACCATACGCCTTGATCTGCACGGGCTGGCTGTTGGCCATGTTCTTGAGCATTCCATTGATGGTGGAGAGTTGGTTCTCCATGGCAACAGACCGGACGTCATGAGTGGTAGTGGGCAGTAGTTCCAAACGTACAACGTTCTTAGCCTTGAGCTCCAGGAGAGCTTTGGCGTCCACAGGGGTTAGGGCAAGCAGGGAACCGTGACTAGCAGCATCAATCAATTCTTTGCTCCGCCCTCGCAATCATAAAAATACTAGAGGAGGGCGTGGTCAGGAATGTTATGCGAGGGGCAGAGAGTCTGCATCTTTTTGTAATGGTCATAGTATTGTCCTAAATTCTCGGTCTCTTTTTGCATGATGGAAACTAACTGTTTCTTGGTGACATTAGCCATGGTAGTTGGGTAGTAATTTTCTGTAAATGCCTTGAACATATCGGCCTAGCTAGTGATTGATAGGGTAGGCAGGTCGTAGAACCAGTTACAAGCGTCATCCTCAAGAGACCACATGAACGCTCTTAGCTTAGCTTGATTGATGTCCACCTCTAGGGGTTTGAGAGCTTCGCAAACAGTATGGAGTTGTTGGAGGTGTCTGAGCGCACTCTCTCTGGGGATGCCATGGAACTTTGGCAAGTATTGGAGGACCGAGGACTTAATGACCTAGTCATGAGCAACAGTAGGCCACGCGATGCATCCAACAGTAGATTCAGTAGTGGCGTTGAGATCCTCAATGGAGGGATTGACGACAGCTTCACCAGCCTCACCGTCACCGTTTTCAGCCATGACAGGTTGCTCGGTATGTAGGTTGTCTTCAGCATCTCGATCTAGCGGGTCGACGTAGGTAGGAGAACCCTATGTCTCTCCTTCTCCTCTCTCTCTCATCTTTTTTTATTTTTATTTTTTAAACAAATTCAATTTTCTTACTCTATATAATGAACAAAATAAATTAAAAACTACAACAACGTAATCTCTATCTCAACATGAGTAATTCTATAGCCACTTTTCTTATTTTCTTTCGTCTTTTAAAAATGAGTTTTACACTTTTCATGGGATCACTCATGGTTTTCTTCTTCAAAGCATGAAAAAATCATGGTCATGGACCATTCAAAATTATTTAAATATATTTTGAATTAATTTAGAAATTTCATAACTATTCTTATAATTAATATTAAATCATTAATGTTGAAATAAATATATAAACTTAAATAATTTATGTTATCATTTGGACTTTACTTAATTAATTAATAGTTATTAAGTATTTTATTTTGATCTAGTTGACACTGAAAGTTCGAGTTCAATTAGATAAATTTTTAGTAAATTTTATGTCATGAAATTTATTTATGTAAGAATTACATTTTTAAATCCGTTTATTTCAATGTAGTATTTATTTAGAGATTTAAATGCGTAAAATATATAGTATGAAACTTATTAGTTAAAGAATCACATCAATAACAATTTGTTTCTATAAGGTATTAATTTTTAAAAAAATTGGCATTATAATGGATCAACACTTAAACAACCAAAAACCAAAAAAAAAAAAAATCGGGTCATAAATCGGGTCATAAATCGACCCGACCCGAATTTATGAAACTACATTATAAATATAGTTGTACACTTACTTATTTATTATTTCATTTAATAAAATTATTTCACCAAATAATTTTCACCAGTTAGGCTTGGTTTTTACTATTTTCTCATTTTTTACCGTTTTACTCATTTTTACCATTTTTTCTCATTTTCACCATTTTGGCCCATTTTTCACCGTTTTGACTCATTTTTTATCATTTTGGCTCATTTTTTACCGTTTTGGCTCATTTTTCACCGTTTTCGCTCATTTTTTACCATTTTAGCTCATTTTTCATCATTTGCCTCATTTCTTACATTCTTTACCGTTTTGGCTCATTTTTTACCATATTAGCTCTTTGATATTATCTGGTTCTTTAATTCACATGAGGTGTTGTGCTCACATCTTGAATCTAGAAGTGAGCGAAGGGTTAGAGGTTATTAAGGAGGGGATTGAAAAGATTCATCAAAGTGTCGCATTTTGGACTGCTTCCTCTAAAAGAGATGAAAAGTTTGAAGAAACATGTAGACAATTACATGTTACATGTTCAAAAAAGTTGTACCTTGATTGTCCGACAAGATGGAATTCCACCTATGTGATGCTTGACAATGCTCTAAGGTATAAGGATGTTTTTATTCGGTGCAAGTAGAGGGATAACACTTAGACATGCTTGCCTTTTGATGGTGATTGGGAAATTGCAAAGATAATTTGTGAAAAATTGAAACTATTTTGCACTATCACGGAGTTATTTTAAGGTGTAAAAAAATGAGCCAAAACGGTAAAAAACGATCCAAAAAAGTGAAAACCGAGCCAAAATGGTAAAAAATGAGCCAAAATGGTAAACAACAAAACAAAATGGTAAAAAATGATTAAAAATGGTAAAAAATGAGCAAAAATGGTAAAACATATGAGCCAAAACGGTAAAAAACGTGCAAAAAAGGTAAAAAACAAGATAAAATGGTGAAAATGAGCAAGAATGGTAAAAAAATAAGTAAAAATGGTAAAAAAATGAGCCAAAATGTTTAAAAACAAGCCTAACTGGTGAAAATGAGCAAAAATTGTGAAAAACGAGCAAAAACGGTAAAAAATGAGCCAAAATGGTTAAAAACAAGTCAAATTGGTAAAAAAATGAGCCAAAACGGTAAAAAATGAGCCTAAATGGTTAAAACCGAGCCTAAACAATAAAACTCGAGCCTAAACAGTCAACCCCGAGCCTAAATGATAAAACTCGAGCCTAAACGGTCAAACCCGAGCCTAAATAGTAAAAACTGAGCATAAATGGTCAAACCCGAGCCTAAACGATAAAACCCAAGCCTAAACGGTCAAACTTGACCCTAAATGGTCAAACTTGAGCCTAAACGATAAAACCCGAGCCTAAATGGTCAAACCCGAGTCTAAACGATAAAACCAGCATACACAATCAAAATCGAGTCACATAGTCAGATTTTATCAAATTCTACATTTTTTTGGTCAAACATGGTATTTTTAATTTTACTTAATAAAAAATTATATTTATTTAGTGAGTATGATTTAAATGGATATAAATGGGTGGGTATGATTTAAATGGGTGTAGTACCCATTTAAAAAATTATATGGGTATGATACCCATACCCACCCATACTCATTTAATCCTTACCCATACCCACCCATTTGCCACCCCTACTCCTACCCAATCATCATCTCTACAATTTTTTTTGGATCACCATTAAAAACCTGCATGTCATCCAAAGCTTGAGTACAAACATGAACGGAAGTAGATTTATGAGCAAGCTTAATCCTACTACCTAAAGATTTGGTCTCAAATATCCACATATTACGCCATTTCCACATAAACCAGCATGTAAAACCAAAGGACATACTCCAATCAAAATTAAAAGAGTTGTCAAACCTGCCATGGAGATTGAGAATTAACCAATCTTGAAAAGGAAGGGAGAATAATCGAGGTTGCTGATAACATTCGGGCTTCTCTTGAAGGAAGAAACCGTGTTCTTGAGCTTGAAGGATCTAGTCTCCTTTGGGAGGATGGTAAACACAAGGGTGGAAGGTGTTTAGATGGTGTTTAATGGTGTTAATGGAGAGGATAACGTCGCAAGGAGATTGCGGAAGAGTGCAGCGGATTAAATGGAAGAAGATAAAGATGTATTGATGAAATACAATATATGGAACTTGTAATCAAATGATTACAAGGATCTCTTAATTCGTGCTCACCCTTACTTGATCATGTAATGACCAACCCGATGAGATTAAACAAGATGAACAAAAATCGGGTTTAAGACCCCTAAGGCAAAGCCAACTAATTGGTCTTGAAAAGGAGATAAACTCAACAAAATCAAAGACAAGCTATAAAAGAGGCTATCTCCTTCTATTTATAGCTTGGGCATTATTACATGGAAAACCCTAAAATAACCCTTGGACCAAGGGCTAGAAGGCTGGCCACTTGCTGACTTGGCAAGGAGAAGTTATTCCAAAACAGTCCCTACGACGCGGCTCATGGGCAACTAGGGTTTGGCGCGGACGTGTGCGAGGGTCTTCATGGGTTCCTCGGCCATCCCATGAGGTCTTGGCTCGGATACGAGGCACGGTCCTTGAGCTCGTATCATACCATCCCCCTTTGAGGAGATTCGTCCTCGAATCTGGAGGCTCTATCCCTCGAAAGGCCGAACGGGCCAAGGCATGCTCTTGGCTAGTACTCACACATAGAACCCTCAACATACTACTCTCGAAGAAAATAGGCCATGGTGGAGGCCGGTCGGGGGCAAGGGCCATAGGTGCGGATGGGAAAAACTCCATAATACCCAAAGCGAGGCCAAGGTGGGGAATGGTGGCGATGTGGGCCAAATGAGCCAAAGCATGCTCGCGGCAAGTTGCCACACATGGAATCCCCAAAATACTACTCTCTGTGAATATAGGCCAAGGTGGAGGCCTGGATCGGTCATGACGAAGAAGGGATGAAATGCGGATCAAGTGAGAACCCCTAGATAGAAAAACGGATGTGCGGGCACTAGGAATCACCAAAAGAAGAACGGGAGAAGTCCGGGTGAAGGAAGGGACCATGAAACCACTCGGAGGTTCCGAAAATGAGATGGAGAGGGCGCAGCCACTAGGCTCAAATCCACGTAGGAACGGATCCTCAAAGGTAAGCGTAGGCACACACGGAATGAGGGAGAAGGCACTACCAATGGACCAAAAATGGCATTGCAACGCATGGCAATGGAAAACCTTCTCGTGGCTGGCCAAAGAGAAGAGGTGCGGACCCAAAGTAGTAGAAGAGTAGGCGTGGGCACTACGGATGGCCAAAGGAGCGGTGGAAGGGACACGGGATCTAGGTGAGACCGAAAGACACAGTGGAGGGGTCAAGATCGGAATAAAGGGCTCACGGCCAACACACTCAACACCATGGAGGAAAGGATCTACCAAGTCATATGTAGGGACCTTCGGAATGATGGAAAACTCACTCCCAAGGGACCGCAAGCTGTGCTGATGTGCTAGGCCAATGATGGCTTTCGTACGGCTGTCCGAAGAGGCCTCAAGGGACGCATCCCACATAGGCGGCAACCCGAAGTCCAAGTCATCCAAAGGAGCACGCGAAACCACTAAATCTGACTCCCCAGAAGCTCCAAATCCGAAGACACTATCTCCATATCAACCTCATCCGAGAGGAGCTCAATAAGTGGTTGTGGCCCGGCTGAGTCAACACTAGAAGGAACGGTCCTATCTCTCTCGAAATCTTCCACAGGAGTATCCGAGACCACCAACTCTGAAGTCTCCGTAAGCTCCAAACCCGAAGTCACCAACCCTAAGTCAATATCATCTGAGGGAGTACTCGAAATCACTGAATCCGGCGCCCCAATAAACTCCAAATCTGGGGTCACCAATTCCCTATCAATATCATCCGAGAGGAGCCCGAGGAAGTCCTCACCCAATGGAGTCGTATCACCCAAGGTAGCACTCAAATCCACTAAGCCTGAAACCATACTAAACGCATCCTCAATAAGTGGTGGTGGCTCGGCTGAATCAATACTAGAAGACACTCTCCTAGCACTCTCCAACTCATCCACAGGATCCCGCGAGATCACCAAATCTGAAGTCCCAATAGGCTCCAAACCCGAAGTCACCAATGCTAAACCAAACTCATCCGAGGGCAGCTCAAGTAGGTCCTCATCTGAGGGAGTAAACTCACCCAAAGTAGCATGCGAATCCACTAAGTCCGAGACCGCACAAAGCTCAACCTCTCTACGTGGCGGTGGCGCGGCCGAATCAACAGTAGAAAGCACACTAATCATTTGCACTCTAGTGCTCGGGCATATGTCACTCAAGTGACCTCTACCCATACACACGGTGCAATAGATGTCTCTCCCGCGTGTGGGAGGAACGGACAAGGAACTAGGAGGCGGCGGAGGCCGACGACCATGGTGGGGATCCTCGAGGTAGTCCACATAGGGGCCATGGTCATGGATATGCCGAGAGGGCTTCGCGATGTAGCCCGGCTGCTCATAATGCTCATAAGAGTTCTCTCCACTATCCGCATAAGACTCATACCCATAGGATGGCCGAGAGGGCCCGAAATGATCACACTCTAACCGAGAAGAAGGTGTGGCCCAAGAGTGGATGTCACGGTTGTCAACCCCATAATAACTCTCCTTATACCGTGTCTCCGGCACATCTGAATAGGCGTTCCCATCACAAGAAGAGACCCGGTCACAAGAAACCAAGGAGTAGGCCGTATTAGGACAAGAAGCATAGGTACGGAGGCCACGACATGATGATCTATGTGCTGCATCCACATGAGAAAGAGGATTGGATCGGTAACTAGGATGCGGCGGGGGCCAACGGATATGGTGGGGAGGTGGCGCATAAGAATACGGTGCGACGTGGCGAGGGGGTGCACGAGATCCCGGTGGCACATAGGGGTGACAATGGCTGCCACGGTCCGGGACATAGATAGAGGTGCCACGGTGTGGGGAAGGGGCAGCCTTGGTAAAGTAGTCATGGCTACGATGCCCATGCCGAGATGACCCATCAATGAAGTCCTCGTGGGTATAAGAATCATCTCCACTATCCGTACTAGAGGCATAACCATAGGTTCGCCGTGAGGGCTCATGAAAATCATACGCCCCTAGAGAAGAAGATGTGGCACATGAATGGTGGTCGTAGGTGTCATCCTCATAAGAAGAAGAAACATGCTGTGTCTCATGCCCATCGGAAATAGCACCCTCATAATCAATGGCTCCGTGAGGGCTCATGAAGATCAAAACCCAACCGAGAAAAGGAGGTGGAACAAGCTCTATAAGAATACGAGCCATACCGTGTCTCATGCCCATGGGAATAAGCAGCCTCATAACAAAACCCGTGATCCTCACTAGCCTCCGGGGGGTAAGTGGGCATCCTCACAATAATAACCAGCCCCATGCGGTGTCTCTAGCTCACCCAAGTAGCTCACGTCATGCCAAGAAGAGACGCGGCCACTAGCCATGGAATAGGCCGCACTAGAACAAGAGGTAACCTCCCAATTGGTGGAACTAGAACAACACGAATCCTCATCCCAAGAGGACCCAAAGTCATCACCAAAGGAAGACATAGAAAAATAAATAACCTACAAAAGGAAAACAAACACAATTGATATATAAACAAAGGGTTAGTCCCTCCCTCACGTGTTTCTCTCGTGTTTCACACTACACTCTAATAATCTCACCTCCTCACCCACTCTAATCTCCAAGAAAAACCAAGTAATGTAGCTTAGCACAAACTTTAAGACACAAAACAGTACAAGGAATGCAAAGAAAACAAGCTTAGAAAGAAAGGTAGAGAAAATCAAAAGGTACGCACGAATTGGATTGAAATGCACACCTAATTGACTTAGAGTAGAAATAATGATGGAAACAAAGAAGGATAGACCAAGGACTCAAAGAAAAAGCTAGCTCAAATGAGAAGAGAAAACAAAACTGAAAAGAAAGACTCAAAACTGAAATTTCGAGTGAAACTGCGCACTGATTTTGAATTGGATAGAAGTGTATTAAAGACACAGAATTAGGAGAAGTCTTCAAAATAAGAGTTGTTTCCCTCAGACTGAACTTTAATCTGTCAAAATTTCAGAATTTTCTGAGCACAGACACTCGCCCAAAAAGGGAAAAGCCGAAGCTAGTCAAAATGAAAATCCTAGAAAGAAAATCCAAATTGGAAAAACACCAATTGAAAATCGAAACTCAAACAAATGCACACCTAATTGTAAACTACTACACTTCTAATGTATTCAACACACTAGTCTCTTACTTTTGACTCACTACTCTTTCTTTTCTTTTGTTTAGGGACTTGATCTTTTCTTTTCTTCTCTTTTAGTCCCTTTTGTTTCTTTTCTTTTCTTGTTTTTTTTTTTTTGTGTGTGTAGTGAGTGAAGAGAGCTCAATGGATGAAAGACATGTCTTTTAAATGAACATAAGTGTATGACAAGTAGTTTAAAACACAAAAATATTTGTCACTAAATGCCAAAAATTTGATGATGTGGCACGAGTGATGAGGTGGCAAAAATAGGTGAGGTGGTAAGTGATGTGTCAAGTGAGTGTCAAGTGAGGTGGCAAGGATGTGCTCATAAAATATCTAAAAGAATATTCTATGCATATCCTATTTGAGATACTAGGCTAGCAATGAAGGTGATGTGGCTTAATATGCACCTAGTATATTAGAGGACACCTACACAAACCAACAAAATGGGACCACAAGCTCCACATGGTACACATTACACTTGTTCTTACACGTGGATGAACCAAATGTATACACCAATCACACTAATTCGGTCTCAATGAAATAAATGAAGAAAACAATTTATCAAACACAGATTTTCGGAACTAATGGGTCACTAAAGATCAAAACTCAAAATCCTCAAGAACACAAGATGAACATGAAGAACACCAAGCACCACTTTCGGTCTATGAAACTTAAACAGCCCAAACGTGGCCCAAAAATTACGAAAATTAAGAGGAAGACTCCTAAGACACAGATCTACAACTTTGTAGAAGGAAGGAAAACGAAATTCCAAGTGGAAGGGAGAGGAAACAGACCCACAACACAGAACTGTTTTTCTCGCGCAACTTTTGCACACTTTTCTTCCAAGGTCAAAAAGTGTATGAAAATCACAGATTCAGCAGTAGAATAAAAAACAAACTTTGTTCTACTCAGAAAGAAATTTAAGCACACCAATTTTCAGATTTTTCTGACGTAGAAAACTGACTCAAAACAGAAAAGAAAACAGACTCAAAAATTGACTCCTGGACAGAAAAAATTTCAGCACAAAAATTTCGGCCAAAATGGATAAACACACGGTGGAAATGATGGATCCAGTCGTGAGAAGGGAGTTTACCAACCTAGAAGACGATTTGGAGCTCCGCTACCACATGATAACATTCGGGCTTCTCTTGAAGGAAGAAACCGTGTTCTTGAGCTTGAAGGATCTAGTCTCCTTTGGGAGGATGGTAAACACAAGGGTGGAAGGTGTTTAGATGGTGTTTAATGGTGTTAATGGAGAGGATAACGTCGCAAGGAGATTGCGGAAGAGTGCAGCGGATTAAATGGAAGAAGATGAAGATTTATTGATGAAATACAATATATGGAACTTGTAATCAAATGATTACAAGGATCTCTTAATTCGTGCTCACCCTTACTTGATCATGTAATGACCAACCCGATGAGATTAAACAAGATGAACAAAAATCGGGTTTAAGACCCCTAAGGCAAAGCCAACTAATTGGTCTTGAAAAGGAGATAAACTCAACAAAATCAAAGACAAGCTATAAAAGAGGCTATCTCCTTCTATTGATAGCTTGGGCATTATTACATGGAAAACCCTAAAATAACCCTTGGACCAAGGGCTAAAAGGCCGGCCACTTGCTGACTTGGCAAGGAGAAGTTATTCCAAAACAGTCCCTACGGCCGGCTCATGGGCAACTAGGGTTTGGCGCGGACGTGTGCGAGGGTCTTCACGGGTTCCTCGGCCATCCCATGAGGTCTTGGCGCGGATACAAGGCATGGTCCTTGAGCTCGTATCAGTTGCTCTACTGGCCGCAATAGACATTGCCAAAGGACTTTGGCATGCACAAAATCGTGAAGAACATTGAGAACAGACTCATCATGACTACCACAAAGAGGACACCACGCAGAGTCTGACAAGTGCCTCTGGAATCTATCCAAGTTCGTAAGGATTTTGTTTCTTGCAATAAGCCATGGGAATGAACAGATTTTTTAGGGACCTTGCCACTTCCAAACCGCTAACATCCCGCCATAAGTATTAATATCAGAGAAACCACTAAGGACAAAATATACGGTCGAGACCGAGAAGCAACCATTAGAGGTATGCTGCCAATAGATTGAATCCAGGCCAAGATTCTTCAAAGGCGGGTAGCAACTCGTGATTAAACCAACAATGTTTGGCTTAAAATAGAAAGCCAATAAAGAGTGGTTCCATGCACCAGTTGGCAACACAACATTCGCCACAGCCAAATAACAAATATTTTGAGGGAGTTGATGAGCCAAAGGTGTATCACTGCACCAATTGTCAAACTGAAGCGAGATAGATGAACCATCACCAATAGACTAGCTGAAATTTAGAACTATAAAGCCCCATAAATAGAAAATTTCTCTCCAAACAGGGCTGCCATTGCGTGACGGAAGAGTTGGCGGAGGCTTAGATGGGTTGAAATGATATTTTCCCCCTAAAACCTTAACCTAAAGAGCTTGGGGCTCATTTTTGATTCGCCACCATAATTTTGCAATAAAAGCTTGATTAAATTGTTGAATATTCTTCACACCAAGAACTCTAAGATATTTTGACCTGCATACACTATCCCTTCCCATAAGATGAATCTTACGTAAATCTGCATTGAAGCCCCACAAAAAAATCGCAATAGAGCTTTTCAAGTTTCTCACCAACACTGGCAAGAATGATACATGCTTGCAAGGAATAAGTAGGAATGGACATAAACTCTGAATTAATCAAACTAATTCTCATGGCAAGAGACAAATATTTGGCAGCCCAAGAATTGAGTCTTTGCTGAACTCGATCAATAAGAAATTGAAAACATTCTCTAGAATTTTGACCATGATTAATTGGGATGTCAAGATACTTACCCAATGATTTAGTGTGACTGAAGCTAGAGAGGTGTTGAATCTGATTGATTAGACCATGGTCAAGTGGCAGAAACATGAACCGTTGTTTTCGATATGTTAACATGTTTGCCGCTGCACTTGCAAAATTATGCTAGAACGTTTAAAACAACCGCCATTTGGTCAATAGAAGCTTCGCAAAAAAGCAAGAGATCATCCGCAAAAAAGTGATGAGTGAGCGAGGAACCCGTTTTACCCAACTTGATCGACAACCACATGCCTTCTTGCACTACACGTTGAATTCCATGCGCTAACCGCTGCATGCAAATCACTAAAATGTATGGGGATAACAGATCGCCTTGCCGCACACCACGAGAAGGTTTGAAACTAGGTGATGGCGAACCATTCCATAAAACTTTGGCACTACTAGCTTTCCAAGATCTAGCAATGATTTGGACAAAGTTGTCAGGAAAGTCGACATTAGCTAGTGTGTCATAAATGAATTCCCACCGCAGCCGATGATAAGCTTTCTTCAAGTCCACATTAATCATCACCCATAATTTCCTACCCTTCTTGAGACTCATAGAATGAACGATCTCTTAGACAATAATCACATTATCTACAATCTGTCTACCTGACACAAAACTAGTATGTTGAGGGCCAATAATTGAAGGGAGAAAAGGTTTAACTCGGTTGGTCAACACCTTCATCAAAACCTTGAACACCACAGGAGGAAACTAATGTGACGGAAGTTAGTAATGCATGTATGAGCCTCATTTTTGGGGATGATAGTGATAGAGGGGATTCACAAATAGACTCATCAAAGTCAAGAGCAACAATGCAATTATTCACAAAAGTGGTTAAGGTGGGCTTAATCACCTCTCAATTGTGTTGGAAGAAACCTGCATTACAACCATCATTACCCGGTGCTGTGAGGGGCTTCATGTTAAAAAGGGTGATGTGTATCTCCTCAAAGCTGGTTGATTGCATAAGAGACACCATCGAATCATTCCCTAGAGGTGGGAAAAACCCTCGAATAGGGTAAGGAGGCACCACTAGTGAATCTTCCTGAAATAGAGATGAGTAGAAATCAGACAAATGATGCGTAATTTCATATCATCATCACACCATTCCCCATTCGGAAGTTCAAGTCAAGCAATCGTTACCCGATGCTTCATGATGGTTGCCGAAACTGTCAAAAATAAAATACTACAATTCACCATGCAACAATTAATTAAAACTGTAGCTAGTGGCAAAAGGATCGAACCACAGGAATTTCAGGATAATAATAATTTCTTTATATGACCAAAATTGTAACAGTGGTAAATAAACAGAGGAAACAAAAACGGTAGGCAAAGAGTGATTGAATGAACTCAATTGATAAGGAATTCCCAGTAAAGACTCGTGTTGGATCATAATTCATACATGTTGATCACCGATGCAGGTGTTTTCAAGACCAAATTCATAGAAAGGCTATAGAGACCAGCGGTACTCCCAATAAAGTTTAACTGAGATGTTGATTAAACACGGGGAGAGACCTTTCCCAATCTAGAAGAAAATTTCTTCTACTCCTATAAATCAGATTCTACCATTTTTCTAATTAGCTCGCAAACCAATTAGTTGCCTGCAGATTCCCATCAACGATGTAGCATCCAACGTCTCTAAGAAAAGTTGTACTTGTTCAAATTAAAATCTAAGGTGATCAAGCTTAAATTAAATATGAACAATTTGACATTTAATTAAAAAGAGTAAAAATATGAGCATGGAATTTATAAAGCTTAATTTGATCTCACAACAGATGAATCATGACCCTAGAGTCTTTACCAAGAATAAGGGAAATTAGCTAGAACACGACATAATTAAATCAAACAAAGAAATATGCATGATTTAATTAAAGAAGATGAAGAAAGAAATAAAATATAATAGATAAAATGAGAATAGTAGTAGAGTGGAGGTGAGGAAGAAGAGACCGCCACCTCTTCTGCCTAGCTAGGTTTTTTACAAAATCCTCATCCAACTGCAACTCCTAAAAATAGGATAAAATCTAATTTAAATTGTTTGAATATCCTAATTAATCCAAAATATATTCTGGAAAGTTTTAAATCAGATTTGGAGTATTCAAAATAGGCCTTCTGAAAACAGGATGCATAGATGCACGTCCTCAAGTATGCGGCCCAAGTCCAAGCCCAAGTTTCTGGTCTTGTCCCGTTTGACTTTCTGGCTCTTGGAAGCAAATCTGGCTGACTCTTCCCCAGGCCTGGGAAAGAGTCTAGCAATCTTGTGACTTTCCACCAATCTTCATGCTCTCAATGGGTTTTTCAGCTCCTTTTCAATGATTTGACTCTACGACCTACTGTCTGCAAAAAGGAATGGAAAACACCCAAAATCAGCAAAATCATCATCCCAAATGGCAAGAAAGGATGATGATTAATTCATCATTTTAGCACTTAATCATTTCATAACCTTGAATTTTGTATGGAAATATGCGTATTTTCGGTCACCCAAATCGTACCCAATCATCACGTGACTTTTGCTTCCGATAAAGTTCTTCCAAGGATAGTTTCATACTCAAGGTGTAGTTTCATTTTGAGAAGTGAGAGATATTGAAAGAGGCGAGAAGCTAAGGCTTTTTCAGTACTGCCAATTTGAGCCAAAAAATATTATTTGTGGCAAAAAATATTACTGAAAACCATGTGATTCCAGACTTAGACTTTCTAAGCAAAATCCTTCAATGCTGCGTTGATTGTCAAAGAACTATTCCAAGACTGCTGAACAAAGAAATTGAAATATTTATGCAAGAACTAAGGTGCCAAGATACAAAAAGGCGGAGAACCAACCTGCTATTGATTCTGAAACAAAGATAGGAGTAGAAGGCGCAAGGTAGGTGATGAATTGAGGCATCTGCAAACAAAAAATGCAACTCAAGATTACATAGGCCACGATCAACTCATTCCCACGCCTTAACGCGTGGCCAAGTCCTTATAGGACCATGAAAACCCAAGTCCATCAACTAACAACGATTAATACATGTCTAGAATAGAGTACAAGGCTTGCTACATCTCGGAGAACCTCCAATCTTCTTATGCAAGAATAGAAAGGCATTAAAATCCCCAATGACACCACAAATAATGCAGATTAGTAGCAAAGTCACACACCTTTTGCCAAAAGTTCTTACGACTAGTTGTTTTAGGATCGACATAATCAGCCGAGAGACAAAAATCTTGCATTCCAAGAAGGGAAACTAGCAAATTGACCATCTGAAACGAGAAGGAACCAACAACAACTTGGTTACTTAACTGCCAAAGAATCCAAATACTCGAGTAAAACCATCAACTTCTACTCGTAAGGAGCGAGAAAAGTTAAGTTTATGAACTGTTGAATCCGCAACAACACCTCTCACCCGCGTTTGAGTCAAATAAGAATCTGAAACTTATGTATAAGCTGCAAGTCTTTTACATACTGTATCATAATATTAGAATCACACCCTTGACAATTCCAGCATAAAATCTTTGTCACTAAACATAAAAAAGTGATATGGAAAGGAAAGAAAAGGACCTCAACATCAAAGGGCGTAACCCCTTGAGGAACAACATTACACTCTGCCAAAGTTGAGTCTGAAGGCACTGCCGGGGAACACTACAAAATAGAGACATTTCCCACTTCGACAGATTGCACTTGTTCCTCACCCAATGTAAGAGAAGCTTTATTCTTGGCTTTCTTAAACGGTTTATCTAGAGGCTTGACACTGACATGCTTAGTCAAGCTCACTTTCACTGTTTTGAAATTTGTTCTGTCTTTGCTGGAACCATGAGAACTAGTTCGATTAATGGATGAGGGAGACCAAAAGAGACAGTCATGTAGGCTTGATTTGTTGGAGTCCAGCTCATATTGGCTGAAAGAGATTGTTGTGGGCCTAGCCCAATTGGGACTGTTTATTTTAGTTTGATTAGAAAAAAGAAAAAAAAAAGAAAAAAAAGGGAAAAGAAAAGAAAGCGGCGTGCAGTGCTGGATTAGAATTAGGTTTCAAAACCTAATGGGTCCACATGTTATTATAAATATGTGGATGGTGGCGCAGAGAAGAAATAGAGAAAAACAAGGAGATTAATTTGGTTGCAGGAACGAAGCATTGCAGCTTTGATCAGACATTGATTAGTGGGTCGATCTTGGTGAGATTGTAGAGGGTTGTTTCTTACTTCGAGCTCTTCGAAGTGAACGGTGTTGATCGTTCATTAGATTGGTACTGTCTCTTATTTTTCTCGGATTGATTGATTGATTGATTGGATTGTTTGATTGGTACTATTAGTGATAGTGGTCTATGTAAGATTATTCCTATAGTTGAGATAGGGATTTTGCTTGGTTGTACACATTGATCATCATATAGTGGATTGACTGGCTTGGTCCCGTGGTGTTTTACCTGTTGAGGTTTTCCACGTTAAAAATCTTTGTGTTCTTTTCTTGATTGTTTTTGATTGGTTTGATAGCTAGGGGTTATTGGTTCTTGGGATAAGATTGTTTGCTGCGCAAATTGATTGTCGATTGGAAATAACCCCAACAACTGGTAGCGGAGCTTAAGGTTTGAAAGATGACTGACAACGCAAAGATTGAGCTTTTTGATGGACAGAATGATTTCACAGTGTGGCAGACAACTGTGATGGATTTGTTGACTATGAAGGATCTCGACGTTGCTCTTGGTGATAAGAAGCTAGAAGGAATGAAAGATGGTGATTGGGCAACTATCCTGAAAAAAATGACGAGTCAGATCAGGCTTGCATTAGCTCCATCAATAAAGTATGCTGTGATGGGGGAGCAGACACCAAAAGGAATATGGGAGAAGCTAGAAAGTATTTATGCTTCCAAGTCTGTGACAAACAAACTTAGTCTGAAGTTGGACTTGTATTCATTAAAGATGGATGAAGGTATGAGCATTCATAAGCACTTGTTGGATTTCAATCGGATGTTAACGAAAATGCTTAATACAGGGGAGAAAGTAGAAGATGAGTAGCAAGCGATACTTCTTCTTTCTTCATTGCCTGTGTCATACAAGTCAATGGTGCAGTCCCTTACAACAGGGAAGACAAGTTTGAAGAAGGAGGATGTGACGACTTTCCTGATAGATAATGAGAAGCTGTTAGGAGTGGAGAACGATAGTAGTGAGAGACTAATGATTTCAGATGGGTCATTGAGTGGACAGGATCATCGTGGTAGAAACAGAGGAAGATGTGCTTCTTCCAGCTATGGAAGAAACAGATCCAGTTCAAGACCAAGGGCAGACTACAGTGAGAAAGAGTGTTACTATTGCCACCAGAAGGGTCACATCAAAGCATACTGTCAGAAGTTGATGAATGATTTGAAAGAACTGCAGAAGAGTAAAGAAAAGATTGGTGATGCTGCAACTATTCATGATGATGATGCTGAACTGTTGGTAGTGCAGAAAAGTGAGGAGCAGGTAAGAGATTCCTGGATTTTAGATTCTACATGTTCTTTTCATATTTGTGCCAATAAAGAATTGTTTAGTACATTTGGTGATTGTGATGATAAATCTGTCACATTGGCAAATAACGAAAAACTAGAGGTTGAAGGTATTGGCAATGTGAAGATTAAGATGCATGATGGATTGGTGAGAACTCTCAGCAATGTGAGATATGTGCCGAAGTTGAAAAGAAATTTAATCTCTCTTGGAAGATTGGATTCTTGCGGGTATAGATACACGGCGAGAGACAGATTGATGAGGGTAAGCAAAGGAGCAGCTGTAATCATGAAGGGGGAGCTTGCTTTCAACAATATTTACCGATTGATTGGAACTGCGGTTAAGAGTAAAGTACAAGGTACTTACAAAAGATTGAATGATTGTGATGGCCAGGTAGAGTTACCTAGGAGAAGAGTTAGCTTTGCGGTGTTCACCGGTGAGAAAGTGAACTTGACTCCTACTCAGATTGCATGAAGATTGGTGATTCCCCCATGATATGAGCTGGAGGGGGAGATTGTTGGAGTCCAGCTCATATTGGCTGAAAGAGATTGTTGTGGGCCTAGCCCAATTGAGACTGTTTGTTTTAGTTTGATTAGAAAAAAGAAAAAAAAAGAAAAAAAAGGAAAAGAAAAGAAAGTGGTGTGCAGTGCTGGATTAGAATTAGGTTTCAAAACCTAATGGGCCCACATGTTATTATAAATATGTGGATGGTGGCGCAGAGAAGAAATAGAGAAAAACAAGGAGATTAATTTGGTTGCAGGAATGAAGCATTGCAGCTTTGATCGGACAGTGATTTGTGGGTCGATCTTGGCGAGATTGTAGAGGGTTGTTTCTTACTTCGAGCTCTTCGAAGTGAACGGTGTTGATGGTTCATTAGATTGGTACTGTCTCTTGTTTTTCTCGGATTGATTGATTGATTGATTATATTGTTTGATTGGTACTATTGGTGATAGTGGTGTATGTCAGATTATTCCTATAGTTGAGATAGGGATTTTGCTTGGTTGTACACATTGATCATCATATAGTGGATTGACTGGCTTGGTCCCGTGGTTTTTTACCTGTTGAGGTTTTCCACGTTAAAAATCTCTATGTTCTTTTCTTGATTATTTTTGATTGGTTTGATAGCTAGGGGTTATTGGTTCTTGGGATAAGATTGTTTGTTGCGCAAATTGATTGTCGATTAGAAATAACCCCAAATTGATTGTCGATTGGAAATTGACTATTTTGAAATTTGTTCTGTCTTTGCTGGAACCATGAGAACTAGTTCGATTAATGGATGAGGGAGACCAAAAGAGACAGTCATGTGGATTTGATTATCTAGAGCGGTAGAGACAAGATAAGGAGCCTTCGTTGTAAGGACTAGAGATGGAGTTATAGCGATAAGCGAGTTGCTATAATTAGACATAATAGACAATCCTACAGATTTTGCAGCTTTGGGAGCAGACACGAGAGTGAACCTAGGTGGAGTGATCATAGTAAAACTAGGAGGCACCTAAATGCTTGGTTGGAGTTGTGCCAAAGAAAGCCCAATAATATAAGAATTAGGAACAACGATTGAACACTTATTTGGTACAAAATTATTATTTATTTCGCCATTTTTAGATAATGATACTGCTGATATTTGGTGGATTTTCTTTCTTTTTGCAGAAACGAGTTAGAAGAACCAAACAAGAAGGAAATGAACAAAAATGCCAAGAAAAAGAGCCAAAGAGAAGTTAGTGGTGAAAAGGATCACTCAGCGTCAATGGAACCTGTCTCTTCCCTAGGCCTAGGGAGACTTCATCAGCATCAAGAGGGAACACAACACTCCTAGGCCTAGGAGCGGATCACTCATCGTCAATAGAACCATGATTGAGCTTTAATTGTAGTGGTTTTTACCACCTGTTCTCTTGCAATTTCGAATGGTATGCTATTGATTTTTGTGTGAATCATTCGATTATCGTAGGAAACAACTTTGGAGAGGAAGGGAGTGCGAAAAAAGGGAGTTAAGCACAATTCTGGGAAAATTTGGAGCAGGCGGACTCTTGGCAGCTTTCTTGACCAAGACTAAATACAGGCATCTCTCTTGGCCAAGACAGACTCGCTTAGCCAATCCATCATCCTGGAGAAATCTACGAAACAGACAAGCGGACTAAAGGTGCTGGCAGATGATTCTTTCCCACCCTAACGATTGAAAAACGTTAATCACGGACGGATTGTAGATGCGCCTTGATATTTTGATCCGATAAGATTCTTTTGTGAGGAAAAGAGTAATTCAAATACAATTTAGAGTTGATTAGGATTTGATTTTCCTTGATTTCAGCCTTTAGCTAATTTTTAGGAACTATTTATACTCTTCCTAGGGTTTTGAGAAGGGGGGCGGCCGTCGCTGGGTTTGAATTTCTTCTCTGATTTTCTATCGCCATTTCATATACACTTTGCTCCTTCGGTAACGAAGGATTTCAATTATTATTATTAAATTTTTTATTTTGCATTTGATTATAAGTATGAACAGCTAAGTACATCTTTCTTAGTAGAGGCACTTAAGCATGAGCATGAGTATGCATGAGACCTAACCGATCTTATTAATCATTGAATCTGCATTTAATCAATTTCATGATTATTCTTAATGTATTTCTGTTTGATATTAGATCTGGCCAATTTAGTGTTGAATAGATAATACAACAACCATTTCTCTTGGCCATGGATTATTGACTAAGAGGATCGAAGTAGACACCTTCGCGCTAATGGATATCCATGAATTGGTAGGGAGAAAAGTTAATCAGATCCAGTGCCGATTGACGCCCAAGGATACTAGTCTGGAGTTGTCTTCCCCTAGTCATCATCAGCCAATTCAGTAAACCCTTTAACCAACACACCGAGCTTGGTTACGATTAGGAAGCTTGAACGGATCTAATCCTCTTTGAGAGGTTGATTTTGATGAACGGATGGAAGATTGATGGAGCGATGATTGACGTTTATTTCCATGTGTTTTTACCATCTTAAACTACCTTGTTTAGGGTAAAACTAATCTCTTTCACGTCAATTTGCTATCTTTTGAAGGAAGTCTTGGGCAAGGGAAGAAATGAAGGGAACGTATGCCTTGAGCGACAGAGTAGCAATCTTGGCCGCAGGCTTGGCCAAGATTGTAGAGATAGAGGCATGTTGATCAATGTCTCAAGGAAGACGCGCTTTTGGAGAAACCAGCTGGCTGTTGCCTCCAATGGAATGACTCTAGGATGTAATCTGATTTGAACAAAAACAATCTGTTTAGTATTTATTATTTTATCTTATTTTGAATTTGAACATTTTGGAGATTTAGTGTTATCTCTTATATTTTTGGAGTTTGGAATTTGAAAAAGAATGTGATTGATGGGGACTCTAACCTTGTTAAAGGTTAGGGAAGGCTATCAATTACGGGATCCTTCCTCCTTCCAACTTATGTTTTTGTAAAAACTTTGCTGCGAATTCTTTGGAATATCGCATTTTAATTATATTTTCATGTTCTTCAATTATTTCTTTGCTTCTTTGATTATTATGTCTAGTAGCTAAACACCTAATTCTTAGTAAGGGTTGAGTGAGCGTACTTGTGATTCGTGAGACCGATCTGTTGTTATTATCATCTCGTTCGTAATTGATTCGAGTTCTGTTTTAACTAACCGGTTCCCGTCTAGGCTAAGGCTTGATCAATCTTAGGCAAGATGACAAATTTGTAGCCAGTCACGAAGGGGACGAGCGAAACCAGAGTGACGCAAGTAGGCAGCTAGCCTCGCGGAGGCTAGTGGACTGGGATTGATATAGGCCTAACCAGACTGACAATCTAGGACTCCGAGTTGGGAGTAGCTTGGCCTAGACTCTGTCTTTCCCTACGCCATTGAGAAAACGCATGTGCCTCAAGCCAGCAGCCAATTGGATAAACCCTTTAACCAGCAAGGTGTCCACTGCTAGGATCACTAGGAAAGGGAGTTCCCACCAAGTGGTTTCAAGAGGAGGAAAGTAGGATTGGAAAGGAGTTCCTCCCAATCTATAGTAGAGTTATGAGAGAGAAGGAGAAAATGTAAAGGTCAATGATTGATTAAACAAGGAAAGCGCTCACGAGTTCGCCCTTACTAGGAGTTTACCTCACATCAGTTCACAACCAATCTCAAGCACCAATCTTAGCTAAGATTCACTTCTGCCTAAGATTGTTTCTTTATTTAAATTTTTACTTTGTTTCTTTTTATTGCTTTGTTTATCTTAATTGCAGAAAGAAAACCCCTCAACTCCAGTGACGAGGAAGTCGAGTCAAAACTACAATTTCCTGAAAGATCTCTGTGGACGATCCTCTTACCACGATCTACGAGTTCCTTGTGGACGAGTGATTAGTTGTATTCCTACCCCTAAATTCGTATATTTTATACAACTAAATTTGATGCCCTCGACACGCAATCAAATTTTGGCGCCGTTGCCGGGATCTTTTGACGGTGTTTTTGTAGTTTTGTTTTTATTTTTGTCTTTGACAGTTGATGACCAAGTCCTCAAAGGAAGATCTACTACCTTTGAATCCATAACTTACGAGGACTGAAGCACAAAACAGAAAGAAAGCCAAGAGGAAATTTGACGGTGAATGTTCAGGGACAAACAAAATCTAGTCCCAGCAGCAACCTAGGCCAAGATCCAGGCCCAGCTGAAAACCCAATACCAATCATGGAGGAAAACTAACATGAACAGACGATGAGGGAACAAAACAGGGGGGCAGAATGAGTGACCTACTCCTGTATTAATCTACCCCCAATGGCTAATGACTTGTCTATCAAGACAAATATCATAGCCAACTTAACCAAGTTCCATGGCCACTCAAACGAGAATCTGTATAAGCATTTGAGGAACCTTCACCTCCAATGTGACACTCTGAAACTAGTGGGAGTATCGATAGAGAGGGCCAAACTGAAAGCATTTCCCTGGTCTCTTGAAGACTCAGCGAAAAATTAGTTCTATAGCTTACCCCATAACACTATCACAACATGGGGAGATATGTCCGCTGCTTTCCTGAACAAGTATTAGAACGCAACTAAGGTAGGGACAGCTAGGAAGAATTTAGTCTCCATCCAGCAGAGGGGAGGCGAGAGCTTGAGCGAGTATCATCAGAGGTATAGGGACCTTCAAGAAATCTGTCCTACACATGGCGTGGCCGACAATCTTCTGATCCAATATTTCTATGACGGAATGTGTGTAAAGGATAAGGAGAGAGTGGATGCAGCCGCTGGAGGGGCACTTCAGGACCTTACACCAACAAGAGCCAAATTGCTTCTCCAAACAATGGCCGATAATTGCCAAAATAATGCCTCGTCCGAGAGAAATTCTGCACCTTCTTCTTTGAATGCTTTAAATGTTGAACATAAGCTTAATGAGATAACTAATATGTTGATGAATCTTTCTACAGGTGCCACATCTCAAGTACAAACTACGGTAGCAGCAGCTAATCCTATGCCTTCCATTTGTGGGATTTGCCAACAATTAGATCATCCAACCCATAGTTGTTACATGGTGCAACAACCGAGTGATCGTTGCCCAATCCCAGTTAATGCGGCATATGGTTACAATCAAGGACAACCTAGATTTCCACATGAAAGTAACCAATACCCTTGGAGACAAGATCCCAATCTAAGGTGGAGACAAGATCCGCCTCAGCCTAGCCAACAACCACAACAACAATACAATCAACAACCACAACAATCCCCCATCAACTTTCAACACTTCGTACCCAGACCACCTCAGTCAAACTAGGGCAATGTCCCACTGTTACCACCAGCACCTAAACCGCTTAAGATTACTAGGGTTCCCATAGAAGACACATTACAAAAATTCATGCAGGCAACCCAGTCTAGTCTTGTTGAGATGCAAAAGCAGATCGGCCAACTCACTCAACAAATCCAACAACTAGAGACAGGTGGCAAATTACCTTCCACTATTGAAAATAATCCTAAGCACAATGTGAGTGCTATTCATTTAAGGAGTGGAAGTGTTCTGCCTGAACGAAAGGGTGCAAAAGCCGATAAGGAAATACATAATCAGTTGTTTGAGGATGAAGATGAGGATGTAGATGAAGAAATCCAAGCAGAATCTTAGCCGGAACCAATCTTGGGTAAGATTGAGACTAAGGCTGACATTCTAGCCGAGACAGAAAAGGATCAGCCAATCTTGGCCAAGCCAGTTGATAAGATTCTAGGGTTCTTGGAGAAGGGTAGGCGAGGAAAATGGCCGATCGGGATCACTTTTCTAGTCGTCTGGTGTGCCTGCAAAGCGCCGGAGGGGGTCTTCGGCGTAGACACTCCGATGGTTAAGTCAGTAAGGTTGTTCCAAATGGCAAGGGTTCGACTAGGGATCGTAGGCTTACCTTTTGTCTTGAATGGTGGGGTATTTATAGGCGTAGCAAGGGTGCTACCTATAGGGGATAGGCAACTTTCAAGTGACGTCATGCAAGGTCTGGGATGGGATATCGCCGATTGTGTAGGTAGATATCGCGTGAGACCCCCGCGGCTGATGTCAACCATCCCAAAACTTCTTGTTAGGTGAGGGGCGGCGTCAGTAGTGTCGGACGCTCGAGGGGAGCTACAGTACTACGACCTTGACGCTAGGTGTAAGGACGAAAATGCCCCTGAAGTAGTGTCAATAGTTATCATAAGCCCAACCGAAAATGAGCCCGGGTGTTTACCAAGGGTTGCTGCCTCATTTTCGGTCTCGCTTGATTAGCATTTTCCACGATGATGGAGGCTTGAATATCAAAGGTCGCGTCTTTTTAAATCATCATTCCCTCGTGCCTATAAATTGATTTTTTCTCCGAACTGATTCGTCACATTCTTTTTTGCATTTCTCTCAACATTTCTTTTCTACCATGGAAGAAATTACCAAGAACTTCCTGCTTTCAAAAGCCCATACTCTGAAGAATTTGACCCAAGCAGACATCGATTTTCTGGGGTCTATGATGACCAAAACTTCTGAGGATGTCCTGGAGCTTCAAGGGATGCTGACTCCTCTGTTGTGCAAGCAAGGTGCTGTCTCCATGGAGGATTTCAGTCCCCTAGAGAAGACGACAAAAATATTTGCGGCTATCTCCCATATCCAGATGATCATCATTATGCTGCAACATAAGAGGGACCTATTGGGGTGCTGCTTGAAGGGCATGAGGGCTTCTTCTTCTAAACTGACTTCCCTTACGGATGCCCTGAGGGAAATTCCTTTCGCGGAAGGGGAGGATGACATCGGGTCCAATGCTTGACCTCTTGTGGCAACCATCTCGCCCTTTTCTCTTTTTATGTTTTCTGCTGTAACCGCGTGCATGCTTAGGCCGTCAAGGCCATAAATAAAATAACTTTTCTCATTAATTTCGCTGACAATATTCTCCTTCGTATGATGTTTCACCCAAAATTAATACTAGCCCAACCGAAAATGAGTCTAGCGTCTATTGGGTTTTTGGAACGTTTCTTTTACTTGATCGCTAAATGATAATAAATATCTCTCCCAACCGTTTCTCGAATTAATTTCGCGCCGTTTTTCCAATGCTGGCTGATTAGGCAGTTTTCCCGGCGCCTCTTGATTGGTGCAAACTTCCAACAGCCGTGATCACGAAATCAGATCTTGCAATTATGATCATTCTTCTCAGGATGTATTAATTATCTTCAGAAGACGTGTGAAAAGGCAAGAGTGCCTTTTTGCCACGACAATTTAATGGGATTTTTCTTTCTTTTTTATGTTCATCTTCTTCCTTTTATTCTTATGAGGAAATCGCTTATTTTTCTATGGCTGACTCATGCGTCGCGGAGGTGGCAGAACATGATTCTCCACCAACTCCTCCTACTTCCCCAGATTCCGATGATCCTTCTTCGCCGCGCCTGAAAGGGCGATTCCTTCATCGTAAAGGTCGTAAGAGGTTAAAGAGAGAGAGCCCTGAATTAGTTAATGAGTGCCTCGACTCCTGTGCTCCTACTATTTGGAAAAGTGATGAATTGTTCCCGCCTATCGGTTGTTCTATATCTGGGGAAGGAATGTCTGTTCGTGATGACGGTCCTGAGGTCTCGGCTCCTACCGTCAAAGGTAAGTCAGGCGTGACTCTTTGAAGGAGAAAGGTCCTTTAGAGGGCCCTTCGTTAAAGCTAGGCCAAGAGAAAAGGGTTGACGAGCCTTTTCCTTTTCTTGACGAGGATTTGCCATATTAGGACGGGGATGATTTCTATTGGCCTTGTTACTGGCTTGATGAAGATTGATATGTACATTAGGCATTTTTGTAGATGTCGTAGGGCTCTTTTATGAATGAAATAATATTTCTTATTTTCTTTTCCTTGTCTCGATATCGCGTTATCTCATGAAGTAATTAACACTATTAAGTCGGTTATTGCTCCATGTAACCATTTTTTAACCTCTTGCAGTTAACTGCCTTTCTCTAAAAAGTAGGCGCCTGGCTTTAAATTTTCTCACAGCGCCTCTCCACATGTCGCTTTTTATTTTATGCGTGTCCCGTTGTGATAGGTCGTCTGGTCATCTTGATGTTGATTGCTCCTGTTAAAAGGAAAACTACTCCCTTCTTTCTACTCTTTTGCTCTCACATCAAAATTTCCTGTCATTCTTTACTTTTTTCGCCCGCTCGAAGAAGATTCTCTCAACTGTTCGTCGGCTCAGACGATCCATCTATTACTTTCTTCTCCAAGGTACTCTGTTCAACCTTGCTTTAGTTTTTCTTTCGCTGTTTGTTCATCATGCCTTCTACGAGATCTCAGGCAGCCCCTCAAGTAGCCTCTCGGGAGCCTATAGATCCTGAGATAAAGAATACTGCTAGTATTTTTACCTGTGAAACTGTTGTGCTGCTCGAATTAGAGAGTCATGGTATCTCTTTTCCCACTAGTTATACAGTTACGATTCCAGATGACCATATAAGGCTTCACGATAGACTGTGGGGAAATCATAGGATGTTGTATTTTAAGATGTTCCTTTACGGCTTTCGTCTTCCTATTCATGCTTCAATAGAGGATATACTGCGTGAGTATAGGATTAACCCAGCGCAGATAACTCCCTCATCATGGAGCGGAATTTACGCTTTTCTTCATGGTTGTGAGATGAAGGGTATTTTGACTCCATCCGTCAATTTATTTCTTAAGTTTTTTAGCCTCGTTTGTCGCAATGGTTTGTTTGATATCACCCCAAGATGGAATGACGCGTAAGTCCAGTCCTTCTGTGGAAACTTTCAAGGATTTGAAGAAAATGTTGATGACTGGAAGAGCGGTTTCTTCATTGTTGAGTTACCATCCCTCCTATGGCACACGAGTTTTAACCCGGGTATCATTGATCCCGACTGGGTGAAGCCGATAGTTCTGTCTAGAAAAGAGTTGGCTCAAGCTGACACTTTGTTAGAGATGGAGACGCATTTTCAGATTCGAAATTTTGCTTTGTACAGGCCTTTATCTAAGTGCGCCGTAGGTGAGTGTTTAAATTCTGGTGTTATTGTTCTTCTTTCTTATTTACTAATATGACTTCCCGCAGGGGGCGTTATCAATCAACCACCCGCAGGGGATGACGCCCGTTCGAGGATTGTGCCATTTCCAGCGATATCTTCTTCCACTCTCTTTAGGGGTCCGTCTGGTTGTAGCGTCCTGTTAAAGAAGAGGAGGACTTCAGGTGCAACTCTCCAAAGGGGATGCGGCACTTCTACTCATGCTTCTCGCTTTGTGGAGAACTGGTTGCCTATTCGGAAGAGAGGATCTGGCTCAGGCCCGGTAATAGTCGACACAAAGATTTTTTCATACGGGACTGAGGATATGGAGGATACAAATATAGAATCATGCCTTCGCCAAGCCTCCCAAGCTCAGCGGAAGAGCCTTAGGGAGGAAGGTGAGATTCGAGTGACAAAGGTTGTTGCGCGTCCTCCTCTAGCGATAACGACGACCTCTGCCGTTCCTGATATCGCCATTTTGTCTAGTGTCGCTGAAGGCGTTCCTTTGGTGGGGGCTGGGGTCTTGCCAACGACATCATCAATTTCAGCTGGCGAAGTTCTTGTGTCGTCAGCCGAAACTCCCCCGATATCGAGGTCTTCTCCCGTCAATGGGGTTTTCAAAATATCAACAGTAACGCCGTCAGCAGCAGACTCCTCCCTTGTCATAGAGGCTCCACACTCACCCATCTCTTCCTGTATTCCTGACGTGGCGGTACCGGCTCCAAGTTCGAGCGGGCTTCCCGACCTGTCAGTAAAAATGCCTCAACCGTTATTCTTTACTGCCATTCGAGATGTTAGCGGTTCTGTTGGCAGTTCCACCCCTTCTCTCATTTATGAACTTTCCCCTGAAGGGCCTCAAGGGGTTCCTTCCTATCAATTGGACCTGTCGAGCTTTTGGATCGATGGGTTTCGCGCCTTAGGTGTGTCGGACCCGTTGTTGCGAGATCAACCGACATCGATCTTAGCATGTGAAATGTTTGGTGTTCCTGAAGATAAGGAAAAGTTATTATGACTTCCTCCCAATATTCAACGCACACGCGTTATGAATAACTATTTGGCCACCTTCCGCGAGATGCATTATTTTATCAATGCTCATGGTGACAGGTTTTGAGATTCAACCAGCTCGAAAGAACAGCTCGACAATGCCTTGGCTAAAGTGAGGGAGTTAACGCAACTCCAGAATCACACTCAGGCGGAATTAAATGATTGTCATACTGACCTTGCACGGGAGAGGTCAAAAAAAAAGCTAAAGTTGAAGCCTTAGAGGCAGAGTTGATGGCCGCTAAGAAAAAGAATTCCCTTCTGCGTGAAGAGATGTTATCTCGTGATGCTGATTTGGCCAAGGTTCCCTCGAAGATAAGCTGGTGGAAGAAGAAAACTCTGTGGGTTTTTACCGCCGGGTTCGCGGACTATTATCGCAGTAGGACTTTCGATCCTGCCAAGATAGCTAACTATGCCTCTGCGAAAATGAATGAGATTGACGGGAGCAAGGAGGGCTTACTTTCTTCAGGAGAGGAAGAGGTAGGTGACGGCGACAATGCCGAGGTGCTCCCGTTATCGGGTGATTCGAGTGTCGCGAAGGGTGCAGAAGACTCTACTTCTCCTTGTTAATTGTTATTTATTTTTTAATTCAAACGTTGACACCATTTGCTTTGTAATGACTAATAACGCATGTATCTCCCTTTTTAAAATAATACTTGATCTTTGTAGCGTTATCTTCACTTCGCGTTTCCTTGACGTTTAGGACTTGCGTTAACACTTCGCATCGCATTTTCCTCAATCGTCGCGTTATCACATTTCCTTTAACTTAGGAATTGACCCCATTTTTCAGAGCATTTAATGCTCGAGATTCCCTCATTAATGCTGAGGAGGTAGTCATGATGGCTAATGTACACGTGTCTCTTCGTTGAAGCGCTAGAGGTTAGCGTCCCCTAGGGAGTGATAAAATTGATGCGTCATTTCGCTTCCCAAAATTATACTCATTGCTCGCGTGTTTTCTTGCTGACGCGTCCGCCCGTTACAACAGTCGTTTCATTTAACCACTAGGGTTATAAATTCTTTCACGTGTTTCATTTCCTTCTTTGGCTATTTCTCTTATTCCCTAATCCTCTAAAAGGCAATTCACTTTTTCTCTTTGCTCCGCTACCTGAGTATTCTGGGTTTCTCTTCAAAAAGGTATTTCTGCTCCTCTGTCACTCTCCTTCTCTTTTTAATTTAATCATGGCTAGAACTCGCCGCCGTCCTCAGTCCCAATCTGTTGGGGAGGAAAAAATTAAAGAAATCCTTTCCACTATTACCTCTCCCGCCGTGCTCCGACGGCGGTTAAATAGTTATAATGCCGGCATCGAATTTGTGGAGGGTTGTTCAGGCGAGGTTTCCCCTAATTCACTCAGCCTTAATAGTGAATTACCCGGCAACTGTAGGGTTTTGTATGCTAAGATATTTAATTACGGTTTCCAGCTTCCTCTCCACCCTTTAGTAGCAGAATTACTTTCTGAGTTTGATTTGAATGCTGCCCAGTTAAGCCCTAATGCTTATTGTGGTGTTTAAGCTTTCATACAACTCTGTAGATATAAAGGGATTGAGTCTCCCTCTCTTTTGTTGCTTCATTCTTTGTTTCAACTGTATAATCGTAGAGGTGTTATAGCGATATCGCCACGTTATGACGATGAATCGCTAAAACCCTTTACTTGGAAACTCCTACACCTTGAGTCTTCCATTGACGCTTTGAAAAATGGGTTTTTGTATTGTCAATCTGCCCGGTCCTTGGTGAAGGACTGGTTTCAACCAAAATATTAGGGACGGGGCTTGGGGTAGACGGCAACCTCTTCTTTCGCCTGAGCAAGGCTGGTTGGACAAATTGCTCAAATTGGACATCAGCTATCATACTCGCAATCTTGCGTGTAGGACCGAGATTCAAGCCTACGTTGAGAGTGAGTATTTTACCATTTTCTTTGTTATTCTGAGGGGGTACTAATGCTGACGTTATCTCATGTTTTTGTATAGCCTCCACCTGGTTGGAAGCCTGAGTGTGTCAGAAGACGGGAGAGAAGAGCTCAGCAGAGGAGAGAGAGAGAGGCTGCTCTTGCTGCCGCTGCCGCTGCTAATCTTGCTCAACCGTCTACTTTTGTCCCAGTGTCTTTTTCTCATCCTCCTATGGAAGCTGTCTCTGTTCCCGTTAACCCAGCTCAAACGTCATCTTCTCGGCCTAGTGCTACCAAGAAGAGGAGGACAGTACACGTTATCGCCCCTACTCGTCTTTGTAGTACAGCTGATGAGGCCGCTCCTATAGGTTCCCCTTCAATTCCTTTGCTTATCTCATTTACTTGTTGTTCAGCATTTCCAAGTGTATTTTTTCTCATTTTCTCGATTTCCTTTACAGGATATCGCTACTGCTCCTACCGACGCTTCCCCAGACGGTAACGTGGATCTGTCACATGTATTTCGTCATAAGAGGACGCATCCCAGTGAAGAGGGCGCAGAGGCATCGGGTGGTCCCACTATCAATCAAGAGGAGCGTAGTTCTGGCTCTGTCACTGAGGCACCTTCTGGTGGTTAGGCTTCCGATCCTCTGAGAAATGCGGTTGTTTCTGGGCCTTTCAACGCATCTCTCCATTCTTTCGGCATATCGCCTCCTCCTTCTGCTTCCCATGCCATGGGCTTTAATGGTGACCTATTGGAAGGTGACTTTCCGCTCTTCCACTCTCATGATACGTTTGAGCGCAATATAGGGACATCTTCCTGTCATCCCCCATCTCCAGCTACTTTGTTCTTTGTTCCTACACATGCTCCCACACTCTCCCCTTCTGCTGTAGAAGTTGGTGTTCTTTGCCTTATGGCTGAGTTGAGTGCGATGACCCCTACTGGGCCCGTTACGCATCAACTCGACCTTAGCGGCTTACGCAGGAGTGGGTTTGCAGCGGTAAGGGGTGACGGTTCTCCTGTAATTTCTTCTTTCCTTGCCTCACACGTGTTATCGCTTGAAGAAGAGGAGAGGGTGTTTCTTTCCCGGACTCCAGAGGACCAGTTGCATGCAATACGTTGTCATATATTCTCTACTCTCCATGATTTTCACTATTGGTCCAGGCATATGACAGGGAGAGTGGCCTCCCTTACTTCTTCCTCTGAGGAGCTGTATGGTGCCCGCCGCCAACTTTTAAAGGAACTTGATAAGAAGCAGGAAGAAGTGAGGAAGTTGTTGGAGGAATGGGAAAGTCTGGCGACCACCTTGGCGGCCGTTAAGAAAGATTTGGATGACGCTAAGGAGCGCGAAGCTGTTAAGGTGGCTGCCCTTGACGCCGAGCTGACGGCGGAAAAGAATAAGAATGTCGCGCTAGAGGAGAGGAATGATGCGCTGGAAGAGAGGAATGTCACGCTAGAGAAAGAGTCGGCAGAGAAGTACAGGTGGTACTGTGAGCAGACTGCAAACATTATGTCTGAATGCTTTACTGAGTGGTACGGGGAGGATGCATTTGACGGTGAGGCCCTTACTAATATTTTCAAGAAGAGGTCCGTAGTCCTTACGGATGACAATTTTTACTTGGCAAGCGCACCAAATCGCGAGGGACAAGGGGACAACGGGTTAGTGGCGCCGTAGGCTTTCTACCCTCTTTTTGTATTTTGGGTGTCGGCCTCTGCCTTTGCAAGCCTTAAGGTCTTTGAACAGACACACACACACACACACATATATATATATATATATATATATTTTTTTTTTTTGTCACCTCCTTTTGCTGGTGATCTTCTTTGCGCTGCTGTTTATTCTTTAGATTATAGCAATAAGATAACGATGTCGATGTTAAGATGGTGATATTGGCTGTAGATTTGAGCATTCTCTGCAGGGCTGCCATAACGCAGCGAGATCATAGAAATTTGGTGGAGATATTATAACCATAAAACCATAGAACTATCATATAATATTCAATATAATCTGCCAAATCATATAATAACATATGTTTTCCGAGGGACCGCCCCCTGATCTGGCGTGTGTACTTCCATGTCGGAATGGAATAACACTATTCTCCAGGAGGCAGATATCGCAACATGACTAGGCATGTGCATTTTCATTTCAAGAAGGCTGACGCTATTTAGCAAATAGCAAGTGACTAGTGGGAAATGACTTTAGAAATAGAACTTATAATAGTGAGGTATCACAATAGATATTACCCGCGATATGTAGCATATGATCCCCTTCTGTAAGAGAAGATATTATGGCGATATCGCCATGTGCACATTTGAACGGAGAATGTCACTTTGGAGGCGTTGGTGCCTTACACTCCGCCATTATTCCTTTTCGTAAGAACATATGTAAATAAATGAAGATGACGCCCTAGGATACACATTTCCCTGGCTGTATTTCTTGAGTCGGAATAACGGAGTGCCTGCCGTTAATGGCATACTCGCGACCGCGCGATATCGCCGCTTTCATGGGCGTTAATCTCTTTATCGCCTCGATGTTCCATCAATTTTCCTGTACATTCTCAATCATTACTTTGTGTTAGTGATAACATATGATGATATACCTTAGCTGCCTCTGTGGGCATTTACCCGCAGGTGTCGGGGTATTGTTACATTTCCTCCAGGCTCACTGGATTTGCTCCTACCGGGGTATTACTTGTGTCACTTTCTCATCCAGTCGACTTCACCGGGCATGTACCATCTGGTTACTTGCTGGGATATCGTGACTTGTTCCACATTTCCACGATCGGCCTAGAGCGTGCCTCGTCTTAGTGAGCTGTCTGATCAAGATCGGCCGTCACAAGGATAGGATTTTTACTTCTAGGTATTGATACCTCGCATCCCTGGAGCGTGCCTCGTCTTAGTGATACGCCTATGTTAGCGCGGTCATCACAAGGATAGGATTTTCACTTCCAAGGTGGAGTTTTTTACTTCCCTGGGGCGTGCCTCGTCTTAGTAAGCAGTCTATGTGAGCACGGTTGTCACAAGGATAGGATTTTCACTCCCAAGGGAGTTGGGCGTGCCTCATCCTGGTGAGTCGTCTATGTGAGCACGGGTATCCGAAGGATAGGATTTTCACTCCCGACGGTGCTGGGGCGTGCCTCGTCTTGGTGAGCCGTCTGATCAGGAGCGGCTTCACAACGATAGGATTTTCACTCCCAGCACTGAATCTTTAAGTATGCCAGGGCGTGCCTCATCTTAGTGAGCCGTCTGATTAGGAGCGGCCTCGCAAGGATAGGATTTTCACTCCTGGCATCCCCCATTATCTGCACATAGATAACCACAAAAATGCACAAGGATATTTCTGATATGAACGTTAACACATGTTATTACTAACGTTATCCAAGCGTGCAGAGATATGTCAAAATCTAGCATGATATAACTTCAAACGAGCTATATTCTAATAGTTGGGTAAGGGGGTACCGTCAAGCGTTTCTAAGTGATATGCTCCCCTTCTAATAACGCGAGTGACGCAGTATGGGTCGTCCCAATTTGAGCTGAGTTTCCACATGCGTTGGCCGGCAGCTCGTTTGTCCCTGAGCACCAAATCTCCTACTTTAAGTAACCGTTCTTTGACATGTCTGTTGTGATATCGTGCCATTTTTCTCTTGTAGTGCATCATTTTCAGAAGAGCTTCCTCGCGTAATTCTGGTAACGCATCGAGGTTAGCCCGTAACCTCTCTTCATTCATTTCTTCTCTGAAATAGGTGACTCACAAACTTAGGGTACCGATTTCTACTGGTGTGTGACGGCCTCGGTGCCGAAAGCCATTGCGAAGGGTGTTTCTCCTATGCTAGTTTTGACGGTCATGCGGTAGGCCCACATAACGTATGGCAGCTCGTCTGCCCATTTCTTTTTGGAGCCCTCCAAATTTTTCTTGATACCACTTAGGATACTTCGATTGGTTACCTCTGCTTGACCGTTAGTCTGTGGGTGAGCTACGGAGGAAAACCTTTGTTCAATTTGGAATTCCGCACATTGGTCTCTAAAAACTTAACTGGTAAACTGTGTCCCGTTATCACTGACTAACACATGGGGCACAACGAATCGCATGATGACCTAGTATTTAAAGAAACGCCATATCTTTTCTATTGTGATGTTGGCTACCGCCTCCGCTTCTGCCCATTTTGTGAAGTAGTCCACTGCTACGATCACAAATTTTAGTTGGGACCTCGCTTTTGGAAAAGGGCCTAGGATATCGATTCCCCATTTAGCAAAGGGACAAGGAGCAATGATTTCAGAAATCTCCGTGGCAGGTCGTCGAGGAATCTTAGCGAACTCTTGACATTTCTGACAGGTTTGCACGAAGTTGTTATAGTCTCTGTGAATGGTAGGCCAATAGAATCCTGACCGAAATACTTGCGCATCCATGGTGCCACCGGATACATGCATACCGCATATCCCTTCATGGATTTCTCGCAGGGTATGGAGGCCTTCCTGCTCCGTTATGCACTTGGCGACTGGGTGAGAAAAGCATCTTCGAATCAGTTCTCCGTCATAATATGTGCATCGTGCCGCTTGTTTCAACACTTTTTTCTTTTCTGCGTTATCTTCAGGCAACTCGTCGTGCTTTAGGAATTTAATTACAGGAATCTACCAGTCATTTTCAATTTCCTCGATACATAGCGATACCTGTTCTTCCATAAAGGAAGGCACAAATATTTCCTCAAAGTATACTCCAACAGGTATGACTGCTTCTGGATTCGCCGCGATCTTGGCGAGGTTATCGGCCTCGGCGTTATCCTCTCTAGGAACGTGTTCAATGCTTACTTGTATGCCTCTTTTCCTTATCTCCGTTAATTTGTGTTTTACTTTGGAGAGGTACTGAATCATGATGGGCCCTCTGGCGTAAGAGTTGCCCAGAACTTGATCTATCACCAACTTGGAGTCGCTGTATATTAATAATCGCAGGTCTCCCATTATGTTAGCGTCATGTATGGCTTTCCTGGAGAAACTCCTTCCTATCCTGAGTCCAGCTAACAACGCCTTATACTCTGCCACGTTATTGGATAACGGTTGCAGGATTCTGATGGCGTAACGTATCATTATACCGAGTGGTCCGGTTATTAGGATTCCTACTCCAGCCAACTCTTGGTTTTTGGCTCCATCCACATGGATGACCCACAAGTCGGTGTAGGTTTCAGGGAAAGGGAGATCTACGTCATTTCTTTCCTCCTCTGGTAAATCCGTCAATGGATCTTGTGTAAAAGTGCACTCGGCTGTAAAGTCCTTTAAAGCTTGGGCTTTTATGGATGGTCGGGCTTTATATTGCAAATCGTACTGTTCAAGTTCAATGGCCCAAATCAGCATCCTTCCTGAAGACTCAGGCTTTCTAAAAATCCTCTTTAAAGGTTGATCCGTGAGCACAATGACTGGGTGGGCTTGGAAATATCTATCCATTTTCCGCGTGGCCTGTATCAGTGCGAACACTATTTTCTCAATGCGGGCGTATTGCAACTCGACGTCCTTCAACACATGACTAACAAAGAAAATAGGGCGGTGGGAGTGGTTGTCTTCTCGCACGAGGACGACACTGACCACTTCATCGGTGACACCAAGATATAAGTATAAGATATCACCTGGCTCTGGCCTTGTTAACACCAGATCGGACGACAGATAAGCTTTTAAACCTATAAACGCCTCTTCACATTCCTCTGTCCATCCAAAGGGAGCCTTTTTACGTATGACCTTAAAGAAAGGTAGGCATCTCTCACCTTGTTCGGAAATAAATCGCCCTAAAGCGATAACGCGCCCTGTCAGCTTTTGGACTTCTTTGATGGTTCGGGGAGATATCATGTCATGGATGGCCTTGATCTTTTACGGGTTTGGTTGGATGCCCTTCTGGCTTACTACGTAACCCAAAAACTTACCCGTCTGAAATGCAAACATGCATTTACGGGGGTTCAACTTCATCTTGTACTCTCTCATTACGTTAAACACTTCTTCCAAGTCTGCCAAGTGGTTGTTAAAGCTTCGACTCTTGACCAACAAATCGTCCACGTAGGCTTCTACATTCCTTCCAATTTGCTTCACGAATGCCATGCACTGAAAAGTTACCCCAACATTTTTCAACCCAAACGGCATCGCCGTATAATAGTAGGTACCTTTCGGGGTTATAAATGCTGTTTTTTCTTCGTCCTCCACGGCCATAGGGATCTGATGGTATCCGGAGTTGATCGATTCGAGGGAGCGAGTAACAATCTTTAGGACAGGCGTCATTTAAGTCAGTGAAGTCGATGCATATACGCCAATCTCCGTTAGGCTTTAGAACAAGGACAGGATTAGCCAGCCAAATTGGATATTGGACTTCTCGGATGAAACCTGCATCAAGGAGTTTTGTTACCTCCTTGTCAATAGCTATCGCCTTCTGATAGCATGTTTTTATGCATGATTTTCTCTCCATTTTCTCACCGATTTAAGGCATGATTTTGCTAATTTATCCTTATTTTCATTACTATTGCAGATCTAGGCCTAAAAAGGGAGTTTATGCAAAAACATGCACTTTTGGAGCATTTTGGACGAATTCGAGCTTCAAGACCAAAGTCGAGGTCCCGACTCCAAAGCAGCGTTCAAGGTCCCGAATCGGATTCTCCATTCGGGCCCCCAAAGGGCAAAGAACAACATTCTCACGTGTCCTCTTGCCAAAGCCCCCATGTGATCCCCCTAACACTGTTCTGAACTGATCACAAAATACCTACCTTCTGACCATTCCAGACCTTGAGCCTAGTTTAGATCTGCCAAAGCTGGACAAATCAGACCTTGCTTTCCATCTTTGTGCTTTTTCAGCTTTGTGCTTTAGGGAGCATGGATCCATTGTAATATGCTTTATTTAAATGCATTTTGTCCCTAGTTTGGACTGAAGATATTTTGTGCTTGGAGCTCTAGCTTATAAGGAGCATCCAAGGAGTAGTTTAGAGCATCATATCTCTCTTAGCTTAGAATCCTTTCATCTTAGCAAATTTCTTACTCTTAGAAAATACTCTAGTTCTTGTTAGCGTCCTTCCTCTTTGCCGACGGGCTTCAAAACGTTTTAGTAACAAAGTCTTCTTCCCTTAATCTATTTTATTTACTTAATATGCTCTCTTCAATTATTATTTATTTATTTTCAAGCATGAGTAGCTAAATCTTTAATTCTTAGCAAAGGTTATTCAAGGGCTACAGGGGCAGATTCGAGGCCTAAACGTGCTTAATATATTCTTGCTGCCATATTTAATTGCTTATCATTTTAATTACACTTACTTGTGGTAATTAGAGGCTTGATCAACTGATAATTTCTATGAGTAAATGCTATCATCCATGTGATAAATACGGAAGGAAAGTTGCATGGAACAAGTAGACATCTATCTAGTAGTAGCTGCGCTGAAGTGGTCTCGACTAGTTAGGATAAGTAGTTAATTAGAGCGAGGTCACGAGCCTGACAAACTGAGGGACTTTTAGCTCTGGATCTGTCTTTTCTTATCTTCATGGGCAGTCTGAATATGCCCCCCCCCCCCCCCCCCCCCCCCCCCCCCCCCCCCCCCCCCCGCATTCGTGCCTGGAGGGATGGCGGGCTGTGAAGACTACCTCATATGTGGAAACGGGGGGTAGTTTCGCTTAAGAGAAAAGTAGGGGATATCCGAGGAATCTGGTCCCTGTGCTGATGACAATCGGGCCCCCGAATGCAACCCAAGAATGCCTTTTGCTAAGAACCATCTCTACCTGATTATTTGTGCTTATTTCACTTTCTGTTTTATTAATTCTGAATTTGTTCACTGATTTGCTATATTTTCTCCTTCGGGACCCCGAATTGACAACTCAAGGTCCCGAATACTGCTTTCTTAGTTAGAAATTGTTAGCTCCCAATCTCTCTTGGCTGACTCATTTAGTCAAGTAAAACCCCCCTGTTTGTTACTTTTCGTATTTTTTGTCCTGTGATTTCATTCAAGACCTTGAATCAGTCTCTCTCAATCCCTGTGTTCGACCCTGACTACCACTGTACACATAATCCATTGTGCACATAATTTCAGGCATTATAAATTGTATTTGATTTCGACGATCAAATTGGCGCCGTTGCCGGGGATTGTTTCAAGACTGATTTATTTTTCTTATTTGTATGACCAGGAGATCTGCACCCGATTTACGGCTCCTTGATCACGAGTTAGGAAGGACAGAAAGAGGCCTTCAACGACTAGCCCAAGGATCGAATTCCAATCCTTGTGTTCGGGACCTCGAACGTCTTTTTGCTCTTGACGACAATCCAGACCCTGAAGACTTGCCTCCAGTCTATCCGGAAGAACCCAACATGGATAAGCATGGCCCTGAAGGGCAACATTCCACCAATCCCCCCCAGTGATCCAGACCATCGACGAATTCAATGCTGTGCCTAAGGCCCCAACCAGTTGTGTCGTTTGGTCGGTGGTCCCGAATGACTGGGAACTCAAATCCGCAACCATGCACCACCTACCCCTCTACTGAGAGCTGGCTAAAGAGAATCCCCACCGTCACCTCCAGCAGTTACATTCCATTTGTGATGCTATGAAGCCCCACAATGTTACTGTTGAGCATGCCAAACTACGTGCCTTTATGTGGTCCCTCAAGGACGATGCTCTTGACTGGTTTTATGACTTGCGGCCATAATCCATCAACTCATGGGCTGAAATATCCAAGGCCTTTACAGACAAATACTACCCGGTGTCCATCGCCATGGTGACCCGAAAGCAGCTCGTGTCCATCCTTCAAAAAGACACAGAAGATCTTGAGCAATATTATGAGCGGTTTAAGAAAATGCAAGCCCTATGCCCCTCGCATAATCTGTCCGAGCATGCCCTCATACAATATTTTTTTGAAGGACTCAAGGGTCAAGACAAGGCCTTGCTAAACACTACTGCCAATGGTTCCATTACTAGACTTACGCCCGCTGCCGCTAAGGACACTATCGAGCTCATGGCCAAGAACAACCTCCAACTCAACTATTCCACTAGCGTTCAAGACGCCCGTTCAGCCGCTATGGAGAATCAATTAGCAGCCATCATGGGTATGCTACAAAATATGGCTTCGGGACACCCAGTCCAGGTCAAGGCCTGGCAAATCTGCCAGCTTTCAGACCACCCTACTTATGCTTGCCCATTTATTCCTGAAGAGATGCCCGTCAATGCTGCAGGAGGATTCAATGTCCCGTATGGACAGAACAACAATCAAGGTTGGAAACAACCAAATTTCGGGTGGAATAACTCTCAACAGGCCGAACCTAGCCATCAGTATGGACAAAACCCATACGGAAATCACCCCTCTCCTTTCAACATGCAGAATTTCAAGCCTAGACCCAATTTTCAGCACTTTCAGTATCAGAGGCAGCCACCTCAAGACCAAGCCTTCGTCGTGCCCCCGAATGAGGAGCCCTCCCCTGATAAGAAAAAAATGGCAGAAATGGAGAAACTAATCCGCACCCTCATGGCTGAGATGAAAGAGATAAAAAATGGAGGAAGATTTTCAGGGCAGACAGAACCCAACCCGTAGCATGAAGCTTGTGCAATGAACCTCCGCAGTGGCCTCGAGATACCTTCTCGTGTCCATCCAGACCCCGAGTCTGCAGAAAACACTCAAGGTCCCGAAGCTGACACTGTTATTCAAGGTCCCGAATGTGACATCAGTGCACAACCACCTCCAAAATAGCCTACTGAACAGCCAAACAAGTCTCGATTCAACGACGCAGCTCTTGATCACTTCTTCTCCAGCAAGAAGTCTTGATGTAAGAAGAAACAGCCTGTTGAAGAAGAATTCTCTCAAGAATTCATTAACAAAGTACTCGAGCCCCCGTTCCCTCAGCGGTTGGTCAAGAAGAAGAAAGATGAGGAGGATCGGGACATCTTTGATATGTTTATCAAGGTCATTATCAACATTCCTCTTCTCAAGGCCATCAAGAATATGCCACGGTATGCGAAGTTCTTGAAACAACTTTGTACAAACAAGAACAAATTCACCGAGGTGAATCGGATAAGTGTGGGAGCTAACTTGTCTGCCCATATCCAGCGTAAAATTCTGCCCAAGTGCAAGGATCAAGGCATGTTCACGGTCCCTTGCAAAATTGGCACTATCGATATTGGGAAAGCTATGTGTGATTTGGGAGCTGGAATTAATGTTATGCCCTTGACCATTAGCCTTGGACTCGATCCCTTGAAGGAAACCACACTTGTCATCCAACTTGCAGACCGCTCGGTTGTATATCCCATAGGCATAATCACGGATATTCTTGTCCAAGTGGGTGAATTCCTATTTCCAGCAGATTTCTATGTTCTTTCCATGGAAAACCCAACAAACACCAAATCTTCGGATGTACTTTTGGGGCACCCATTCTTGGCCACTGCCCGTGCAAAAATTGACTGCTATGAAGCCTCCATCTCCCTCGAATTCGATAGGGAAATCATCCACTTCAAAAAAATTCAAGTGTCAATTTTATTGACGTAATAGACCCCTTTGTGGAGAACATCGTTGATCTGCATTTTAGCGAGCCCTTGAAGCTGATTCTCGATCGAAGTCTCACCCCCGAATCCTTGAAGGAGATGACATCATCCATTGCAGTCCCCACTGAACTATGCTCAGTCGCAGCAACTCTCAAAGAAAATGCTATCCTCGCAGTCGAGCCCCCGAGTGAGGCTCCCGAATGCGTAGGTCATGAGCGACTCACCCCTTCTCTGGTACAAGCTCCAGACCTTGAACTTAAGGCACTACCCTCGCATTTGAAGTATGCCTACCTCGGGGAGAAAGAATCCATTCCGGTCATAATTTCCAACAAATTGAAAGAGGGTCAAGAGCTTGAATTAGTGGCCCCCTTCAAGAGCTTTAAAAAAGCCATCGGTTAGACGATCGTAGACAACAAGGGCCTGTCACCGTCCTTGTGCACTCACCGCATACATCTCGAAGAAGACAGCAAGACCATCCGACAACCTCAAAGGCGATTGAACCCCCCATGATGGAACTGGTCAAGAAAGAGGTCCTGAAACTGCTTGATGTCGGGGTTATCTATCCCATCTGTGATTCCCCATGGGTCAACCCTGTTCAGGTGGTCCCGAAGAAAATAGGAATCACCATCATTCCAGGTCCCGAGGGTCTGCCAATCCCCTCCCGAATCCAGAATGGTTGACGTGTATGCATCGACTACCGACACTTGAATGAGGCCACCCGAAAAAATCACTTCCCACTGCCCTTTATTGATCAAATGCTAGAGCGCCTTCCGGGCAAGACGCATTATTGCTGCTTGGATGGGTATTCGGGCTTCCACCAAATTCCAGTCGCCCTCGAAGACCAGGAAAAGACCACTTTCACATGCCCATTCGGGACCTTTGCCTACAGATGTATGCCCATTGGGTTGTGCAATGCCCCGGCCACATTTCAGAGGTGCATGGTCAGCATCTTTTCAGAATTTATAGAGGAATGCATCGAGGTATTTATAGATGACTTCACGGTCTATGGTAACTCCTTTTCCGAATGCCTCTTGAATTTAAAGAAAAAATTGCAAAGATGTGTGGACACTAACCTTGTTCTTAATTTTGAGAAATACCATTTCATGGTAGACCAAGGGCTTATCTTAGGCCACATCGTGTCCCGAAAGGGCATCGAAGTAGACAAAGCTAAAATCCAAGCTATCGAGACCTTACCTTACCCCTCGAATATTCGAGATATGAGCTCTTTTCTTAGTCATTGAGGATTTTACAAGAGGTTCATCAAGGACTTCTCTAAGATAGCCCAGCCAATGTGCCAACTGTTACACAAGGATGTGGACTTCATATTTGACGAGGAGTGCAAAGCAGCATTCGAGACCTTGAAAGCCAAGCTTATCTCTGCCCCCATCATTCGGGCCCCCGACTGGACACTCCCATTTGAGATCATGTACTATGCTACCAACCAGGCTTTGGGAGTTGTTCTGGGCCAGAAAAAAGAGAGGGAGACTTATGTCGTCTATTATGTATCCAAGTCGCTGGATCCTGCACAACAAAATTACACCACGATGGAGAAAGAGCTTTTGGCGATTGTCTATGCCCTTGACAAGTTTCGGCAGTATCTCTTGGGTACAGAAGTGATTGTTTACTCCGACCATTACGCCCTTCGATGCCTGCTCAAGAAGACAGATGCGAAGCCTAGGCTTATCCGCTGGATTCTCTTACTCCAAGAGTTCAACCTTACTATTAAGGACAAGAAGGGGACGAAAAATTGTGTCGCGGACCACTTGAGCAGGCTCCCGAATCAAGAGGATGACTCCTGAGTGGCCATTCGGGATACTTTTTTGGATGAGCATTTATGCCTAGCTGACGCAGCAAGATTCCCATGGTTCACGGACATTGCAAATTTTTGTGCCACCGGCGTATTTCCAGTCGAGGCCTCGAGTGCAGAGCACAACCGAATCCGAAGGCAAGCAAAATCCTATGTTTGGGACAGCCCCTACTTATGGAAACATTGCTCGGATCAGATTATTAGGCGCTGTGTCACAATGGATGAGGTCTCGTTGATCCTCAAGTTTTGCCACTCAACCACGGAAGGAGGGCATTTTGCTGCAAAAAAGACCGCACTCAAGGTCTTGGAAGTCGGTCTATATTGGCCGTCGATTTTCAAGGACAACTATTTGTTTTGCGCTACATGCCCTCGATGCCAAGCTATGGGGAACATAGGAGCAAGGAATCAAATGCCCTTGACCAGCATCTTTGCGTGTGAAATTTTTAATATTTGGGGCATCGACTTCATGGGCCCTTTCCCAAATTCATTCGGGAACACATACATCCTCCTTGTGGTGGATTATGTTTCCAAGTGGATTGAAGCCAAAGCCACCAAGACGGACAATTCAAGGGTAGTAGCTGATTTCCTTCGGACTAATATTTTCAACCCATTCGGGACCCCTCGAGCTCTCATCAGCGATCGGGGGACACACTTCTGCAATCGAACGGTCTCCTCATTACTCAACAAGTATGGAGTGACCCATAGAGTATCTACGGCTTATCACTCCCAAACTAATGGGCAAGCCAAGGTCTCGAATCGGGAGATTAAAGCTATCTTGGAAAAAACCGTCAATCAATCAAGGAAGGATTGAAGTCTCAAACTGGGAGATGCCCTATGGGCATATCGCACCGCATTCAAGACCCCGATCGGTATGACACCGTATCGGTTAGTCTATGGCAAGCCATGTCACCTCCCGGTCGAGATTGAGCACAAAGCGTTCTGGGCCATCAAGAAGGTCAACATGGACCTAAACCTAGCCGGCAAGGACCGTTGCCTACAAATTCAAGAACTTGAAGAGCTTCGGGGGGACGCTTATGAGAATTCCATGATTTATAAGGGCAAGACCAAAGCCCAACATGACAAGCACCTCATCATCAAGACCTTCACTATAGGGCAAAAGGTTTTACTGTACAACTCCCCCTTGCAAATCTTTTCGGGGAAGCTAAAATCTAAGTGGACGGGACCGTACAAAGTCACTGCCGTGTTCAACCATGGGGCTATCGAAATTCAGAATTTGGACAGAGGTGAGCCATTCAAGGTCAATGGTCACCGATTGAAACCATTCTATGTGGGATTCCAACCCACAACGGCTGAAGAGCTAAGGGTGGAAGACCCAGCACTCGGGACCCCCGAATGAAGGAAAAACGTCTAGGCCTAGACGATAATCAAGGCCAAGTGTGGGGAAAGCCCCCGGATTTCTAAACCCCTCTCTCTTTAATTTTCATGTCTTTCAAATCCGAGTCCAGCATGCTTTTTCCCTTTTCCATGCACATTTATTATCTTCCCAAGGTAGTCTTAATTAGTTTTGTCTCTTCTCACCCCTTTTAATTCCTTTGTCCCTTTCTTTTTTATTTTATTTGAGTCAACTTAGCTTTTTCCCCTTATTTATTAGCACTTTTTATGTTACCTAGGTAGTATTTATTAGTTTTATCTCATTTCCTTTTCTTTTAATTCTCTTGTCATAACACCCATTTAATTCCCTTTGTCTTTACTCACTTTCCCTATTTTCAAAAATTCAAAAAGTTGATTGCCTTTTTCTCTCCTTTCCGCAGGTGTAGGCGCATGCTGCCTTGGGAGCTTCTCGTCCTCTCCCAGAGCGCCATGTGGAGGACAGAGACCGAGGAAATTAGAGCGCCTTGGGAGCTTCTCGTCTCTCTCAGAGCTTCTCGTCCCTTAACTGATAATTTCTATGAGTAAATGTTTTCATCCATGTGATAAATACGGAAGGAAAGTTGCATGGAACAAGTAGACATCTATCTAGTAGTAGGTGCGCTGAAGTGGTCTCGACTAGTTAGGATAAGTAGTTAATTAGAGCGAGGTCACGAGCCTGACAAACTGAGGGACTTTTAGCTCTAGATCTGTCTTTTCTTATCTTCATGGGCAGTCTGAATATGGCCCCTCCACATTCGTGCCTGGAGGGATGGTGGGCTGTCAGGACTACCTCATATGTGGAAACGGGGGGTAGTTTCGCTTAAGAGAAAAGTAGGGGATATCCGAGGAATCTGGTCCCTATGTCATTTCTATGAATGCTTGAGTAGAATATTTCTGTGCTGATGACAATCGGGCCTCCGAATGCAACCCAAGAATGCCTTTTGCTAAGAACCATCTCTACCTGATTATTTGTGCTTATTTCACTTTCTGTTTTATTAATTCTGAATTTGTTCACTGATTTGCTATATTTTCTCCTTCGGGGCCTCGAATTGACAACTCAAGGTCCCGAATACTGCTTTCTTAGTTAGAAATTGTTAGCTCCTAATCTCTCTTGGTTGACTCGTTTAGTCAAGTAAAACCCCCATGTTTGTTACTTTTCGTATTTTTGTTCTGTGATTTCATTCAAGACCTTGAATCAGTCTCTCTTAATCCCTGTGTTCGACCCTGACTACCACTATACACATACTCCATTGTGCACATAATTTCAGGCATTATAAATTGTATTTGATTTCGACGATCACCTTCTCCATAGAAAATGCTCGCCGTTTCTGCTGGATCGGTTTGACACAAGGATCAATGTTAAGTCGATGTTCCGCTACTTCTCTTGAGATGCCAGGCATATCTGCGGGCTTCCAAGCGAATTCTCCTTTGCATTTGTTTAGCAATCGAGCCAATTGTGCGCTCTCTTCCAGGCTTAGCTTTTCACTGACCAGAAAATTTACTTCATTGATCCCGTTAAGGGGAACAGGCACCATTTTATCTACCGGTTGAGTGCGCTTTTCATCTTTCTATTCGTAGGGATCCGCCGTCACGCACACGTATCGATTACAACTCTTTTGAGTCATGAGTAGATAGCACTCGGCTGCCAACTTCTGATCACCTTTGACTGAGACCACTCTATCCTAAGAGGGGTATTTCAGCCTTAAGTGTTTTTGGGATATCGCAGCCCCAAAACGGTTGTCCGAGTATGGCGTTATAGGGCAAGGTAAGGTCTACGACCAAGAATAACAGCTCCTCTGATCGCTTGGATGTATCTTCCCTGAAATATATAGGCAGTAGAGTAACTTCAGTCACGGGTATGGAAACTCCATCCACCCCGATTATTGGCTTCTTGCAAGGCATCAGTTCATCTATGGGGCACTTCATGAGGTTGTATGCCTCCAGTGAAAATAAATTTACCGCGTTGCTATTGTCGATAAGGGTCTTTCTGACCCCGTGGTTGCCAATAACGGGTGTGACTACCAGTGCGTTGTTATGGGAGAAAATGACACCTTTTTCATCTTCCTCTGAGAAGGACAACACCATCCTATCCAGCGCGTTTATCTCTTCCTTTCTTACTAACGTGTTTTCTCGTTTCCACTTCTCCCATGTGTTGGGCGTTAACTGTGCAGGCTCGTCAAGGTATTGCGTGCCACTAGCGATAATGTTGATAATGGGGATATCGTTGTCGTGGATTGTTAACGTTTCTTTCACTCTCCCGCTAGGGGTGTCGTCATTTACAGGGGGTGAGAAGGCGCTTATGTGTCGTCTGATACCCTATTTGTCAGGTTACCTCTGGCTTCTTCTCTTGCCTTAGTGGCGAATTCCTCGAGGTAGCCTTCTTCCACTAAACATGCTATTGCCAACTTCAGTTCTCTGCACACGTCTGTGGAGTGTCCTTTGACTTTGTGGAACTTACAGAAAGCATTTTCTCTTCCTCCCATAATCACTCCTGGCTTCACAGGAGTCGGATAACGAATAGGCAGGTTCCGTTGCTGAAAAATTCTAGGATCTCTGCCCTTGGAAGTATGAGGGAAGGAAGGTCAGGGTCGTAAACTCGGCCCTTGGGTGGATCTGCTTGTCGCCGAGTGGGGGAGTTGTCGGGTCTTCCTCTAGAAAAGTTGCCTCTCTGACGCTCTAGGGATGTGAGCATCGGGAGTCGTGTTGGCATGAGCGCTGGGAGTGGGGGGCGCACTTTGTGACACGTTTCACATTCTGTCTCTATTTTCTTCCTCCTCCATTCTTGCGTAATTATGAGCTTTCAGCCTTAACGCATCTAAAGTTGTTGGGGGGTCCACCATTAATGTATCTCGTAATTTTCCATAACAGCAGTTCCGCTTTAAAGCTTCCACAGTGAAATCAATGGTAATGCCCGACGTTAACGACATTTCCATGTCAAAGTGACTAAGAAAATCCTTTAAAGATTCTTGAGGCTTCCTGTGTATATCAAACAAAGTTGCGGCAGACTTCCTGATGGGGATAGTTGTGCTGAACCGGCTTCTAAATTTGGCCTCTAACTGCGAAAAACTATCAATTGACCGAGCTGGGAGTCCTTCAAACCAAAGGCTTGCTACTCCCGACAACGTCATAATGAATATCTGACACAAGGCTGCATCGCTGTGAGTTTGAAATTGCACGAAGTCTTTCACCTTGTTAAGGTGAGAGATGGGATCCTTTGTGCCATCATAAGACTCTGCAGGGAGTTTCACGTGCCGACTAACTCTATGGTGTCTTATACGATAGCTGAATGGGTGACCTGAGGTATCATCAAGGATTTTGCGAGGACGAGGGGGAGGGGAAGTTTCTCTATGATGCCTCTGGTCTCGAGGATCAGGTGCGTGGTATCGCCTGGGGAATTGGCAGCGACTCCTGGGTGACCGGGTTCGATATCTTCTACTACTCGACCTTTCGCTGTGTCTAGGGGAAACGTCCTTAAAGATTTCATCTCGCTTGCCATCCCAGCGATCTCTGTACTCGTCATACCATCGTTCCTCTTAGGAAATAGGGATTTCTCAAGTGTGCTGCGCGAAAGGTTCCACTTGCTTATGGACAAGTTGCATGAACTTGACTGGGGACATCATCATGGGCAAGGTTGGCGGGATGCTTCTGTGTTGCCGGGGTGATAACGGCTGATTGGTGACAATAGATGGAGTGAAGACAACGTGGAAAGGAACGCTAGGCCCTGAGATATTAGGCGTAAACCCTACAGCTAGCTCAGTCAAGTGGTCTAGTTGAGCACGAAGAGCTGATATTGAATTCACAAGAGGGTTGCTTGCACTATCCATCACGGATCCCCTCGGGGGTGGGGGAGTGGAAAAACTAGATCCTGCCATCTGGGAAAAAGGGGTGTTCATCTGGAAAAAAGGTGTTCCCGTTGTTTGTCCAAAGGAGAAATCTGACGACCCTAGAGGGATTTCCTGCATTGTGGTAAAGACAGCAGTAGTAGCGAAGGGAAAAAGTTCTCTGCGCGTAGCAAAAGGAAGACCAAAAGATTGAGGTGGTGTAGAATCTGATTCAGAAGCCATAATCCTTCAATCTCCAAGAAAAATAGAGCTTGGCTATTAAGAACGCTCACTTAATAAAACCAAAGCTCTCAATGACGCTAGGTGTAAGGACGAAAATGCCCCTGAAGTAGTGTCAATTGTTATCACCAGTGGCTAAGACTGATGAGCAGAGTCCAGAACCTCAGGAGACAGTGGAGATTCCACCACGCTATCCTCCCAAGTCTTCTAAACAGAAGAAGTTAAACGAGGCTAAGGAATTCATGAACATTTTTGGCAAAGTGGCAGTGAATATTCCCATGCTAGATTTAATTTCTAAAGTACCATCTTATGCAAAAAAATTAAAAGAGCGTTATACTAACAAAAGAAAACTTGCAGGAATAGAGAGAGTGAATCTTACATAGAATGTCTCCTTAGTACTTCAGAGCAAACTCCTGGAGAAATGCGGATATCAAGGAACCTTCACCATCCCTTGTAAGATTGGGAACGAAACAGTGGAAAAGGCTCTTTGCGACTTAGGGGCTGGAATCAATGTGATGTCCTTGAAAGAATACGAGACATTGCAAATGGGACCAATGAAAGAGACGCAGGTGGTGATTCAATTGGCTGACCGAACCGTAATTCATCCTAAGGGAGTAGTAGAGGATGTTCTCGTCCAAGTCAATAATTTTATATACCCTGTGGATTTTTATATTGTTGAGATGGGTTCTAACTTATCTTCTTGTACAACAGATGTGCTCCTAGGGAGACCTTTCCTTAGGTCAGCTAGAGCAAATATAGATGTTTATGAAGGTAGTATCATTTTGGAAGTTTTTTGGGAGCACGATTAAGTTCTATATGAAAAGAGGGATTAAAATATCAAAATGAGACGCACTGTGTTAATTTTATTGATATTTTATACCCTATCGAAGAAGAAACTGCAGATTTGTGTGCTACTGACCCACTTGATTTTGTCTTAAGCAGAAGTATCTAAGCTAAGACACTGGCAGAATTGGAAGACCGAGTGGGAAACCAAGAAGATCTAAGGGAGATCTTAACAGATCTTCACGAGACTGAACCATTGAAGGAAGCATTGAATTGCCCATTGTTGAGCGTGTATGATTCTAAAGTTTTACCATCTATTGTGCAGGCACCCAAGCTGGATCTTAAGGAGTTGCCAGAACACCTTAAGTATGCCTATCTAGGCCAAGACAAAACTCTGCCAGTAATAATCTCAGCTAAGCTTTCCAGCGAGGAAGAAGCCAGATTGACAGACGTGTTGAAGGAACACAAAGAGGCTATTGGATGGACCTTGGCAGACATCAAGGGCATATCCTTGGCCATTTGTACCCACAAGATTCATGTGGAAGAGGATAAGAAAACCGTCCGACAACCCCAAAGGAGGTTAAACCCTCCAATGATTGAAGTTGTCAAGAAGAAAATTATTAAGTTACTTGATGCTGGAATTATTTACCCAATCTCTGATAGTTCATGGGTTTCACCTATGCAGGTTGTACCTAAGAAGATAGGGATTACCGTGACCGAAGGGGAAGATGGAGTCAAAAGGACCACAAGAATTCAGAATGGGTGGAGGGTCTGCATAGACTACCGCAGACTTAACTAAGTCACAAGGAAAGACCACTTCCCATTACCATTCATTGACCAAATAGTGGAACGACTGACTGGGAAATCCCACTACTGTTTCTTGGACGGTTATTCGGGATTTCATCAAATCCTAGTGGCGTTAGAAGACCAAGAGAAGACAAGATTCACATGTCCCTTCGGAACCTTTGCATATAGGAGGATGCCATTCGGATTGTGCAACGCACCAACCACATTTCAAATATGTATGGTTAGTATCTTTTCAAACTATGTGGAAAAATGTATTGAAGTGTTCATGGATGACTTCACCGTCTATGGTGATGATTTTGATCAATGCTTATCTAATCTGAAAAATATTTTGAAAATATGTGTGACCACTGATCTTGTGCTAAACTTTGAAAAATGCCACTTTATGGTAGAACAAGGTATTGTCTTAGGCCATGTAGTTTCCAAGAAAGGCATAAAAGTAGACCAGGTTAAGATTGATGTTATTAAAAGCTTACCTTACCCCTCATGCGTGCGTGAGGTTAGAAGTTTTCTTGGTCACGCAGGATTTTATCGCAGGTTTATCAAAGACTTCTCAAAGATAGTGGAGCCGATGTGCAAGCTGTTACAAAAAGAAGTGGATTTTAATTTTGACAAAGCTTGCCAAGTGGCGTTTGACAAGATCAAGGAGAAACTCACTACAGCTCCAATCATACAAGCACCAGATTGTAGTCTCCCTTTCGAGTTGATGTGTGACACTAGTAACTCAGCCGTTGGTGCGGTTCTAGGGCAGAAGAATGGTAGAGATCCACACGTGATCTACTACGCCTCTAAGATGCTTGACGAGGCACAAAAGAACTATACCACAACAGAAAAGGAGTTGTTTGCAATAATCTTTGCATTGGATAAATTCAGATCATATTTACTGGGAACAAAAGTCATAGTCTTTTCTGACCATGCGGCCTTGAGGTATCTCCTGACCAAATCAGAATCTAAGCCAAGACTGATCCACTGGATTTTACTTTTGTAGGAATATAATCTGGAGATTAAGGACAAAGCAGGAAAGGAAAACTTGGTTGCGGACCACCTGAGCAGATGCCTTGTAAAAGGTGATTCAGAACCAATCAGAGATGATTTCCCAGATGAACACCTATATGTTATCCAGGCGATCAGACCATGGTTTGCTAATCTCGTCAATTTCTTAGACACGGGTAAGCATCATGGAGACTTAAGCATGACAACAAGTATTTCGTCTGGGATGACCCTTATCTTTGGAAAATTGGATCTGATCAATTGATTAGGAGATGTATTCTAGAAAGTGAGATCCCGTCTGTCTTAAGATTTTATCATTCTTATGCATATGGTGGACATTTTGGAGCTAAGAGGATGGCCTTAAAAGTCCTCGAGTCAGGATTTTATTGGCCTACTCTATTTCATGATAGCTATAGATTCTGTAAGACATGCCCTGAATGCCAAAAGATAGGGAACATAAGCGCTAAAAATTAAATGCCCATGAATATTATATTAAATTGTGAGATTTTTTATCTATGGGGTATTGATTTTATGGGGCCTTTTCCTATGTCAAGTGGAAAACAGTATATATTGCTTGTTGTGGATTACGCGTCTAAATGGATAGAAGTGAAAGCGACTAGGACCAATGATGCTAAAACTGTTGTTTTATTTTTTTAAACTAACATTTTGAACAGATTTGGTGTGCCTAGAGGGATCATTAGCGACCGTGGAACACATTTTTGCAATAGGATTATTGTTTCACTTTTCAGGAAGTATGGTGTAACGCATAGGGTTTCCACTGCCTATCACCCTCAGTCAAATGGCTAAGCAGAGGTATCAAATAGAGAGGTCAAGTCGATCTTAGCTAAGACAATTGGCTTAGATCGGCGAGATTGGAGCCAAAGGTTGGATGATGCGTTGTGGGCATATAGAACCGCCTACAAAACTCCCATAGGAATGACTCCGTACAAATTGGTGTATGGGAAAGCATGCCACCTGCCAGTAGGTATGCAACATAAAGCTTATTGGGCAATTCGGAAATGCAATCTAAGGTACGATCAGGCAGGTGAGGAAAGGAAGCTTCAAATCCACGAGATGGAGGAATTGAGGAACCAAGCATATGATAACCAGCTCTTAGCTAAGATCAGGATGAAAGCATACCATGATAAAAAGATAGTTGAGAAAAACCTACGGCTTGGAGGGAAGGTTCTTCTGTACAATTCTCGATTTAAGCTCTTTCCTAGTAAGCTTAAGACTAAATGGGAAGGTCCATATGTTATCACCAACATCTACCCTCATGGTGCAGTGGATATTAAGAATGAAAGAACAGGTATTGAGTTCAAAGTCAATGGACAGAGACTAAAACCATTCCTGGAAGGGTTTCCAACATACGAGGAAAGCCAGGTGATTAAAGCCCCACCTGAGATTCAGTGAAAAGCAGAGAAGAGTCATGCCTAGGACTATAACTAAAGCGCTACATGGGAGGCAACCCATGCTTTTTTATTCTTCCCCTCTCTTCTTTTATGTTCTTTTTCCTTTTCTTTTTATTTTCAACTTTTTTTGTGAATAAATTGTTTGTTCAAAATCTTTCCAGAATAACTTACTAATCTTGTTTCAGGTATTTTTCTGGGAGTTTTCGAGAGAGTTTACGAGGATTAAGCGTGTGAGGGTGTTTAGCTAAGTCTTTTTGATCTAGACCTAGAATTGAATGACACGCGGAGAAAAAGGGGAAAAGGGAGCAAATAACGTGTAATGAGGAGGAGAAAAAGTAGGAGTAACGGTTATAATTTGAAAATTAATTCTAATTTGGAAATTAACTTTTCAAATTTTAATTAATTAAGGATATGAGTTAGACTCCTTATCTCTCACTAAACCCTCAAATCCCTTATTTTTCTCTCTCACCAAAAATCTCTCAAACACCTCCTCAGCTAAAACTCCTCCACCTTTTGACTTTCACTCCATGATCTATTCTTCTTAAATCATGGCGAAATCAAAGAAATCTTCCAAGAAATCAGCCGTACCAAAATCCCCTCCGAAAAGGCAAGAATCCCCTACCTCTTCGCAATCTCCTTTTCTCTCAAATCTAGAAAAAGATATGCCGAAGAATCTAGACGAAGTGCTTAAGATAGCAAGAACCATCATGTTGATGGAAAAAGATGCGTCTGGTTCTCCGAGTCAGCATGCAAAGCAAGTTTCATCAACCCCTCCTCCAGTACAAACCTCTGGGTCTCCTCAGGGCACTCTCCCGCCCAAGAGGAAGATTCTCCTCACCGAAGAGCCAAAAACCCAATCTAGGGTTAGCAAAGAGGATAGCCTGGAAGTGGAAGAGATATCGGATACTGATTCCGATGAGAAAGTACAGCCCACTACTAGAGCCAAACAGATGGCTCGCAAAAAGGCTGGGAAGAAGGGTGCTGACTCTAAACCTCAATGCGAAAAGGGTTCGACCAAAGAGAAGAAATCAGGGAAGAGGAAGATAGAGGTTGCTCATGAAGAAGTGGTGCCAGCCAAGAGCACACGTTCTGCTGCTACAAAGGGAAAGAAAAATATTGAGGAAGCTGAGCTTGAAGAAGACTGCCAGGGTATTCCTACCCCCCTTAAGCTCCTTAAATAGTTATTTAAGGCCTAATACCCCTGATCTTAGGGCTAGATTAAATGTAAAGCATGCTTATGAGATAACCCAGTTTGCTATTCTTGACTTTTCATTTTTGGATGCCTTGGGTGTGAGCAACAGGATTAGGCAGTACATTATTAATCTTGGGTGGGAATTTTTTTTGTACCTTGATATGCCTGTGTATGCTGAGTTGTGTCTGGAATTCCATGCTTTTTTTTGGCTTGATCAGGATAGGATGTATGCAAATGGTAGAGCCAATCCTGACCTTGGCGCGTCTGATGTGGTAAATTTCAGATTGCTTGATATTTGGTCTCATATGTCTGTGAATGAGTTGAATATTTTGCTGGGTTTTGTTAAAGAAGATGAGCTTAACTCTGATGAATATAGGAATGCTTTTACTGATTATCCCCCTGATTGGGATAAAATAGTGGCCTTTAGGGAATTAATTGGTGACCCTATGGGGAATTTTGATAAAAATGCTAAAGCCCACCAGATCCGAGATCCTACTTTGAGGATGCTCCAAAGGATCTTGTCCATTAACCTTTCTGGAAAAACAACTGTTTCAGGCAACATTTCTAAGTTAAAAGTCTTTCTACTTTGGTGTATGCTGCATAAAAAGAGGGTTAATTTGGGCTATTGGATAGTTAGGCAGATTAAAGCATGTGATAGCATCCATAAACTGATCTTGGGTACTCTTATTTCTCATATCACTGCAACTACTAGAGGTGTTGATCTGACTTCTTTAAACATGCATAAATCCTATACTGTTAAGATCATGGATCTTAGAGCTTTTGACCAGATGGGCCATTTCCACGAGGAAAAAGGCTTTCTTTGTTTTAATACAGGATTCACACAAGTAGCAGATTACCTCTACGGCAAGAGGATCAATGGCAATTTCAAGTTGCGGCCAATCCAGCTTTATGATGCAGTTCCCAATTCCAGCAGTGCAGACAAAGATCCCAATCTTGGGCAAGATGCCAAGACTGCCGAACCTTTACTCCCAGAGTGGGCTGATAGACTCCTGCGCCTGCAAGCTGAACAGCTCATGGTTTTCACAGATAACCAACATCTGTTCCATGATTATTAGATGGATGCTAAGGAGCAATTAAAGCATGTGGTTCATCAGGAGCAAGCCCTATTTACGCATGTCGAGAAAACCCAGCGGGAACAACTCGATAAATTTCTGGTGCAGTAAGAGAATAGATTCCAGCACATCCTGAATCTCCTTGAGGTTTCCTTCAAATTCATCCAAGCCATGGATAAAGTTGTCGCGCGTATACGCAACAAGATTGACTCATTTCAGCAGCAACAGTGATTCCAGCGGCTCCTCAGAGGAAGGGGATGGTTCTGCACCATCAGTACCCGAGCCAAATCCACCACCTCCACCTCCCGCAACTCAATAACTTCCCCCAGGTCGTGTCTTTTTCCTTTCTTTTCTTCTTCCATTTATTGTGTATTTCTATTTTTATTTTTACTCTCATTTACACATTGAGGACAATGTGTCTTCTAAGTGTGGTGAGGGTGTTTCTAGGTGATTTGTTTGTATATACATGTCTTTTATCTGTTTTTGTTTGATTTTCCTTTGTGCATGAATTTTTTTTTAATCTAGGCTAAGTTAGGTGGCCTAGACTGTGTAGTTAGAGTCTGATGCATGATTTTTTGTTATCTTTTTACGTGTGTTTTTAGGCATGTGTGTCTTCTATTTTGATTGAGTGTCGGCAAAAGTCTGGATTATGCATGAGGCCTTTCTCTTAATGTCTTAACCTTGACCTTTAGCATCCTTCACCTTGTGACCCCGTAACTTTTGAACAAGGCATTTCAATGGGTTAACATATCCAACAACAGTAAGGGTACGATTTCGGGTACCTTTTAAACATCCATCTTGTACATGATTATGAGATCTAGCATTGTGTAACAAACTTGACGAATAGATAAGCTTCTACCAAAAATATTTAATATCCCCTTAAGGAAAACTGCTAAGTGGTAAATGGAGTTTGTTGCCTTGTGTTGTGCTGAATTTGCTCTAATGTAGAGAACTACTTTTATGTTCAGTAATTGCATGCTCTGAAAAAAATATATATATTATGGAATAAAATATCTTGATATTTCTGCCTCACCAAGTGGAAATATTCAAGAAAATTTCGAGAGCAAAGGAAAAGAAAAAAAATGTATTTGTCTTGATATTTCTGCCTCACTAAGCATTAATATTCAAGAAACTTGTAGCACTACTGGCATAGAAAATTTCAGAATAAGGCAATTAAATGATAATGTTGAGAGTTGAATTAAGGGGAGAATACCCAAGTTGGTTGTTGTCTTGTCTTATTGAGTCTGTTGTGGAATGCAAAGATGTTATGGTCATGTGGAATTCAGATACTTGGGGTGCTGAATAGCCCATGTTCATAAGGGTTGGGATCCATTGATAAGTATGCTGACTGTCATAGTGTTGATACCCAAATTTTGACGCCATTTTTAATCAATTTTAGCATTTCTGTCATTTATTTAATTTACTGTCATTTTTACTTGATTTACAGTCATTTGTAGTTAGTTTACTATCGCTAGCATTTTTAGGTGTTTCGTTGCATTTTTGCATCGTCGTTGGCATCGTCAGCTTTCGAAATCACATTTTTCAATTTTTCGGCATGCATTTTCATTATTATCATTAATATTATTTTCAACCCTAAAAATCCTATTTTTTACTATCCGGCAGTCGTATGCTAGTTTTTTCTGCATTTTTGGTCATCTCACGAATTTTAGAATTTTTAGGGTTTTAGCGCATTTTTTAGTATTTTTATTATTTTATTAATATTTTTATTCGAGCTTTTATTGGACCCGAGTAAGTCTGCTCGAACCACAGCTTGACATTTAAATGTTTTCCATCAACTAGTTGCTAGCTTTTTTTCTGCTCGCAACGGTATACAACGTTTCGTGTAATTTTCGGCGTAACATTTTTATTTTTCCGTTCCCGCGTTTCGCGCTTTTGAACGCGAAAATAAACGCGTCAAACGCGAAATTTTCATGCTTCGCTGTATACGGTTAAAACCGTCATATTTTTCTCTACGCGCTGGTACCCTCGGATAGAAAAGTCCGAGCGTTTGCTCGCAGGACTCAGCTCGAGCCCATTTAAATAAATTAAAGGGCATTTTAATCACAACCGTTGATCTGGTCAACTCAAGAAAAGTCAACCAGATCAACGGTTGACAAATTAAAGGGGCATGGTGCATGGCACACGCGAACGGCCATGGACGTGCGTGAACAGGGGAGCGAGCCACCGAGCTGCTCGCTCCCGTCCCCTCGGCCGTTACCTGTCCCCTCGGCCATCATCACAACGCCCCTAGCCCAGCCACCTCACAGCCGTAGCCCCGCCAGCGTGAACAACACCACCACGCGCAGCTCCTTCTCCCTCTCCTCCACGCGATTTTCTCCTATAAATAGGAGCTCCCATTCAACGTAAAAACAGCACCAAAATCGCAAGAAACCCTTGCTCCTTCTCCCTCTTGATCAGCTTGCTCATATTGAGCGACAATCGTCCAGTTCAAAGTTTGAAACGTGAGCTTTCTCTCTCTAGCTCATCTTCGGTTTTTCTGCGCAAGTTTTCTTTAATTTCGTTTGGCTTGATTTTGAGCAAATAAATTGATTGTTTTTGTGCTATTAATTCACATACGTAATGTAGATTAAATACATGCTTTCAATTTCGAAAATCGTTGGCTAGATTGTTCGAATTAATTAGTTTTCGATAATTAACGGTTCGGTCGTTTTTTCGAAATTAAATTTTGTACGAGTCAAACTAAAAATCGAGGTTTATACGGTCGGAAAGTCGTCGAAGAGACGAACATTTCGGTATGTCCATTTTTCAAAACGGCCAAGTGTGGCCGGAGTTGGGTCGCCGGCAGTAGCTCCGGCGACCAAGGGAGGGGGTGATGAATAGTGCCATGCCTATTCATCACACGGCGCCGTTTTGGCCCCCATCCCAAGTTTTCAAAGTTTTCAATTAGGTCCCTCCGATTTTTAATTCTTTCCGAAATTTCAAATCGCAAGTTTTTCGTAAAAATAATTCGTACGCATCGTACGTTAATTTCTCGTATTATCAACTGTTTAATTTTCTGCACTTATCAACTGTTTAATTTTCTGCACTTATCAACTGTTTAATTTTCTGCACGTATCAACTGTTTAATTTTCTGCACTTATCAACTGTTTTAATTCTTAGCACTTTAAATTTCCGCACTTTATTTTCTGCAATTTAAAAATTCAGTTATTTATTTTTACCGCCTACATGGACGGTCGCACTTTAATTTCCGCAATATCAACTGCTTTAATTTTTCGCAAAACTGCTGGAAATCCTTCCGCAATATCAACTGTTTTATTTTCTGCAAATATCAATTGTTTTATTTTCCGCAATATCAACTGCTTTAATTTTTCGCACAACTGCTGGAAATCCTTCCGCAAATATCAACTGCTTTATTTTCTGCAAATATCAATTGTTTTATTTTTCGCAAATATCAACTCTCTACTTTCTGCAAATTATCCAACTGTTAAATTCTCCCATGCGTAAAATCAATCATTCTTCGCATGCAATCACGTAGATGTTAGATTCTCACATGCGTAAAATCAATCATTCTTCGCATGCAATCACGTAGATGTTAGATTCTCACATGCTTAAAATCAATCATTTTTCGCATGCAATCACGTAGCATTTTAATTCTCACATGCTTAAAATCAATCATTTTTCGCATGCAATCACGTAGCATTTTAATTCTCGCATGCTTAAAATCAATCATTTTTCGCATGCAATCACATAGATGTTAGATTCTCACATGCTTAAAATCAATCATTTTTCGCATGCAATCACGTAGCATTTTAATTCTCACATGCTTAAAATCAATCATTTTTCGCATGCAATCACGTAGCATTTTAATTCTCACATGCGTAAAATCAATCATTTTTCGCATGCAATCAACGTAGCATTTTAATTCTCACATGCTTAAAATCAATCATTTTTCGCATGCAATCACGTAGCATTTTAATTCTCACATGCTTAAAATCAATCATTTTTCGCATGCAATCACGTAGATGTTAGATTCTCACATGCTTAAAATCAATCATTTTTCGCATGCAATCACGTAGCACTGTTAAAATTCTCACATGCGTAAAATCAATCATTTTTCGCATGCAATTACCATAGCATTTAAATTCTCGTATGTGTAAAATCAATCATTTTTCACATACGATCAACCCAACATTTAAATTTCGTTTGCGTAAAATCAATCATTTATCGCATGCAAATCAGCTCAGCATTTAAATTCTCGTATGCGTAAAATCCATCATTTTTCGCATACAAACAACTGTCATCATTTTTGTCAAACCCAGCATCTCACTTTCGTATACGCAAAATTCATCATTTCTCGTATGCAATCAACTGTCATTTAAATTTTCGCACTCATAAAATTGTTTACTTCTTTCTCAAGCTATCACTAATACTCTCACTTTGTAGGTTTTAAATTCAAGCTTCGCTCGAAAGTACGCCTTTCGATTCCCTTTTATTTATTCAGCGTTTTTTTCGTAAAATAGCAGTCGTACGCATGATATATAGAACTGTTAGAATTAAAATCAACCCACATGAACAACGTGTTTAAAGAGTAGCTTCAAATGCCATCTTCATGTGATTTTAAATTCTCGCATATATTGACTGCATGTACATGGGGACTTTCGATCCCACATCAGTTTTCCACTTCAAAAACCAATCATTTAAAATTGGTACTCTGTTAGCAATCCATGATAGGTTCACATAGCAATCAATCTAATCATGCATGGCCCGATGATGAAATAAGAGGGCGCTCATTCAGTCTTACAGAAAATTCAGTCCCATCACGTTACGGTCAAGAATAATAGACTGATCTTGATAAACGGTAACCCCGTCCGAAAGATCTTTTTTATTATTTTTGAACGGTCCCGATTGTGGAAAAGGCTAAAGTGACGATTCCTCTGAGGGCCCCCTTTTTCAAAATAAAACGCATTTTCATCAAAACACCTTTTAAACACCTCTCTCATCAACCGGTAACCATTTTCGGATGTGACTCGGGTGCCTAACACCTTCCCGAGACCATAATACGACCCCGAACCTTTTGTCTGGGGTCCAGACCCCTTTTTTGTGCCTTTAGTTTTTTTTACTTATTATATTTCCTATGCCATGACGATTAAGGTTCCCTAAAGCCTAGCAACCAAATTAGGGTGGCGACTTCATTGCATGTTGCGAGGCGTCTATCTACGTTGAGCATTGTAAGGTCCCAAATTTCGTTGCACACTCGCGAGTTTTTAATTTTCGTGGGGGCGCGACAGTTTGGCGACTCCGCTGGGGACTTTTTGGGTCGGAGCCGGTTTTGTCTTTTTTAGAGAGGTGTTTATGTGTTTATTTATTTGCTTTGATCAATTGCTGATCTGTTCATTTATTTGCTTTATCAATTGTCATATGCATATCATAGCGCCCTACACCCAGGGGACCAATACCAAAATAGGAGGGTAGTAGTGACGCCCTAGGACACATGTCCTAGGTAGTGTTCACCAATCCCAACTCGGATGAACCCCTAAAGCCAGTTGAAATGATTACTCGATTTCGTAAGGAATCGGGGACGCCAGACGACACTTTAGGGACCTTTTCATGGTATCATCCGGGAACCATTCAAGCCAGTTAGAGGTGTCGGAATCAGAGCCCCAGCACGTGCATCATGATTATACCTGTTTATCGTGGCTATTTATCTTGTTGGTATGATGACGTGATTTTTCCTGTTATACAAACTGTGGATTTCTCACACACACCATTTACTTAGCACTTAAAAATTTTGATGTTTGTCCTACACGGCCCATTTTGCTCATTCACCATGACAGCACCTACGTTACTTTCATTTGATATTTTCGGGGGACGAAGCTTCAACGATCAAGCTGCCCGAGGAGATCTGTTAGAACGGGGATTCACCCCTGACATCACCACTAAAATCAAAGTAGAGGTTGTAGACTTTGATTTGACTAGGATTCGGATGTTAAGGAATGAGCTGACTGAAGACGAAGAGACTCAGTTTGAGGGTAGTTATGGAAAGCTATTGACCCTAGTGGATGTCAAGGCCGATTGGGGTTGTATCAGGGCAGCTCTGAAGTTCTGGGATTCCTACTATCATTGCTTCTCTTTTGACAAGGGAGTGGACTTAACTCCTACACTCGAGGAGTACTCAACTTTGATGTGCTTCACATCACCCATATCAATCATCTACCAGAATGTCCGACTTGACTCTGCAAGTGTAAAAATAAGACTCGACAAGCTATTAGGAATCCCTACTCGTGTCAAGGAGGGTGACTACGTTTGGTGTTGGTCGGATATCGAGGCACTATTTCAGCTATCAAATGGAGCTAGGCGCTTAAGGATTCTGGCCTTCGCCATTGTAGGATTCGTCTTTTTTCCGAGGATGAGAAACGCCATCGACTCTTCAGCAGCCAACATCTTTTACGAGATGGAGGTAAATGCCATCAATCCTACAACAGCCATCTTGGCCGAGACCTTTCGTTCCTTAGACTCCTGCCGAAGGAAGGGGAAAGGGAGGCTCACCTGCTGCGCCCAGCTACTGACAGTATGGTTGATCAGCCACTTCAAGCAAATTCCTGATCAATCCATCTTCTTCGAGAGCTACATCAGGTCGTGCCCTCTGCTCAGAGTTATCAATGCAATGACCACAAATAAATGGGAGATGGAAAATAAAGACGTCTGGATCAACCGATTCATCAACCTCTCAGAGGAAGACTTCAGTTGGCATGCCAAGTGGCTACGAACCTCCGATCCTATCGTCTGCTGTGGACCCCTACCTTGGGTTCCTCTAATCGGAGCTTGGGGATGTGCTCACTACTGCCCTGCCCTCGTACTCAGGCAGTTTTGCATCACCCAGATCATTCCAGTAACATTCGGCATGACAAAAACGGATCTACCACACACCGGAGAGAATCAGAACATCCAGTTGTACGCCCTAGACTGGGCCAACCCCTTTTGTCTCAAAGGACGTGTCGCCCCTGCCGCAACAATACCGCAATATCCACAGTGGAGGTTGCAGCGAGTCAACGGCAATGTCTTGCCTCACCCAGAAAATCAGAAACCGATAGAAGAGGAAGGAGAATCGCAAGTAAGTGGAGGAATGAATGCCATGGCTTACGCGCACGTGGTAGAACAAATGCGAGCAGCGCAGGAAGAGCGAGATCTAATGACAGAGGAAAGAGATACTGCCGAAGCACGTCAATGCTACGCAGAAGTCCAGAAGAATGAGGTACACCGGCGTCATAGGGATTTTGTCCGGATACAAGCAGTAAAACAGAAGGTGGCCCTCAGGGCCTTCAACGAACGCTTGAGCAGCGAAACCCGCAAGAAAGAAGCTTCGAGTGCCATAATCCAAGACAAGGATTCAACGATAAGGGTCTTGACTACTCGAGCAGATCTAGGAGATAGGAAGAGCCAGGCATTGCAAAACCGAATTACCGCCTTAGAAGCTGAGATAGAAATGCAGAAAGGGGAGATGGCTTCGATGGAGTACCTTTGGCAGGAGAACTCTGACGCCCAGGATTGACGCCTTTAGGGAAAGGCTCGGATATCGGCAAACCTTTTCTTTTAGCTAGGACCCCTAATTTCATCTATCTTAGCCATTTTTTATGAACTTAGGTAGTTGGCAAGTTTACCATACTTTTGTAAACACTTTAATAAAGTCGTACTCTTTCGGATATTTATTAAAATTGCCTACCTTTTTCATATCAATTATCCATCCCAAATACAACTCAAAAGACCATCGCAAAAAGAAAAAGAAAATCCCTCCGAGATAAACACAATCTTTTCACTAAAAAACCAGAAAAATCAGACCAAGCAATATATAGCTAAGTAGCCCTCGCTCATGACCCTATCCTTTTAGTTTATCACAAGAACTTCCGAGTTCATAGCATAGATCGACGTCCCTCCCCTTGGTTGGGTTCACTAGGCATCAGGCCCTACAGCGTTGAAAGCATAATGTGAAAAGAGATCCCCCTAGCATGACGGCGTTGGTTGCCCCTGCTGATTTGGGTTTCGCCGTTAGCATCTCAGATTTGCGTCATATCGTTGGAATGTATAGAGGCTTCCTTCGTATCTCGCCAACGACCAGGATATCTCGCCTCCGCGACCACCCTGAAAATATCAAATGAAAGTACAAGCCAGAAAAGCGAATGAGCAAATGTGGAGACCTCGGGATTGCACATCACCTGTGTATCTTCATTTATACTCACTGTTTTTGTGTTTTTTCCCTTTTTTCAGGTTCACCATAGCTCCTCGGAAGCAAGCTACTCCGCACAGGCTCCCTTTGACTAGACTTCAAAAGCAAAAAATGACTGAACCGACCAAGACCGATGAAGCACTGACCGCTAGAATTGCTGAGTTAGAGGAGCAAGTTAGGATCACTACGGAAAGGGCCGCCAGGGCCGAAAAGGAAAGAGATGAAGCTGTCACCGAGTTTCCACCGGGTTTCGATCCCCCTCAAACAAACAGACCTTCCCCTTTACTCACCGTCGCAGGACCTTCGGTACTCCCACCCCTGTCCGGCCCCCCGGGCCGTTGGAGATGGGTAAGTCCCTTCACTGTACCCAACGCTGCAAGTCCTCCAGTTAAGGCGGGTGAAGAGATCTCCCCGTCGCTTCAGCACCTTTCAATCAACCCTGCTGTGGACCCCAGCAAGAGCCAGGCCCACCCAGAGAATCCGTATCTCCCTCCTATTCCTCCGAGCACAGTTCCCGGACCTGTGGGAACTCAGCTCCTCACTTTCAACTCAGCACAACCGCAGTTCTCATCAGGACTGGCACTACCCTTCGGTTCCAACCCCATCGGGGCCGAGCAACCGAAAAATGATCGGCTAAACCTACTTGAGGAAAGGCTCCGAGCAATTGAAGGGGCTGATCCATTTGACCCTACCGGCCCTGCCGATATGTGTATGGTCCCCGGGATTGTCGTACCCCCGAAGTACAAAATCCCTGACTTCGAAAAACATACTAGGGTAGAGTGCCCAAAGACCCATCTCAGAGCATACTGCAACAAGATGGCAGAGGTAATCCACAATGAGTCGTTGTTGATTCATCTCTTCCGGGAAAGCTTGACCAAGCACGCCCTGACATGGTATATGGGGCTAGATCGAGCCAGGATCAGGACATGGAGAGACTTATCCGACGCATTCTACCGGCAATATAAGTTCAATATGGAGGTAGCACCCGACCGCGCTGATCTGCAAAACATGGAAAAGAAAGTCGGCGAGTCCGTAAAAACCTATGCTCAGAGATGGAGGGAGGTGGCCTCACGGATCTCTCCACCCTTAAGCGACAAGGAACTCCTGTCGATCTTCTTGCACACCTTCAAGGCTCCCTACTACACCTACCTGATCTCAAACCCCTCAAATAGCTTCTCCGATATGGTCCTAATTGCCGAAAGAGTCGAGCAAGGAATTAAGTCAGGACGAATCTTGCCTTCAGCATCGGAATCTGCGCCCAAGAAAGCACCTATCATAAAAAGAGACGTTGGATTTGTGGCTCCCCAAGCTCATCAGGGGCAGCCATTTCCACCACCTCCACCTTATTTATCGCCATCGCCCTACCCTCTGCCGTCATTATATCAACCTACCTACTTTCCTTTCACCTCGCCGCCTGTTGCCAATATCGCGCCTCAAAGCCCTACGCATTTCCCATCAGTACAAGCATCACAACCCATGCAACCCAAGCCATATAACCCACCAAAAAACCCAAATAACCAAAACACGACAAACAATCGGTGGAGCCGAGAGCCTCCACCTCCTCTTCCTCTTCCTGCAGGAGAAACCTACAAACATCTCTTGGCAGCCGGACAGATCGTACCGGTGCCGGCTCAGCCTCAATTGCCTCCTTACCCGAAGTGGTATGATCTCAACGCGAGGTGTGAATACCACGCTGGAGCCCCAGGTCACACTCTGGAAAACTGCTTCGCATTTAAAGCCAAAGTCCAGCACTTGATCAAGAGTGGGTGGGTATCTTTCGAAGGGTTAGCAAAAGGACCCAACACATCCACCAACCCTCTTCCCAATCATGCCCAGGGAAAGGGAGGAGTGAACGCCATCTCGGCAGGAGAAAGAAACGACCTTCTCTTTTCCGCATCAAGCTGGCCACAGGAACAACTTTTCCTGGCCCTAACTCGAGGAGGACACTTGCCATACTCGGAGAGCAATCCAAGTGGCTGCATGTACTGCGAGGAAAGCGACGATCACAAAATCCAAAACTGCAAGGTGTTCACAGAAAGGGTGGTACAACTCTCGCATCTCGGGGTGATCCAAACCCAGAAAGCAACCCACGAGGGAAGATCCATTAACGCCATCGGAGACGGATTTCCTATCTCGCATAACGCCAAGGGAACTCCACTCCCAATCCTCCGAAAGAAGGGATCGACTTCGTCGGGCAAACGATTCTCCAAACGCCGCGACGAGGGCGATCGCGAGATTGATACTTTGGGCCAACCTTCTGGGAGATTCGATTACCTCGTCAGGTATTCGGCGCCACCCTCCTATGGTGGCCCAGCACCATCACTACCTTCTTGGGAACCCTCAGACTCTGAATCATACCCTTTACCGATGTGGTCGCTCCCTCTGTTTCCTTTGAAGGAAATCTACACGAGCCTCTTGGCAGAGGGATAGATTATGCCATCCCCACTCCCGTCTCAATCCACTCCTTACCCTAGCTGGTATGATCCAAAGGTTAGCTGCGAATATCACGGCGGAACCAGAGGACACTCCTTGGAGGATTGTTATGCCTTTAGAGAAAAGGTCGAGCACCTAACTAAACAAGGGCGAATCTCGCCCCATGGATTAGCAAAGGATCCTGCTGTGACAATGGGTCCCCTACCGCACCATAATTCAGGGATGGGCGACATTGCTTCCGTAGGAATCAACTTTCCTCGCCCTTCGATGGAAGAAACACCCAACGAAGAGTTGTTCTTCGCTCTAGCTAACAACGCTTATCTACCATTCCCGGGGAATAATCAGGCCCAATGCCTCTTCTGCCAAGGGGAAAGCAAGCATGACATCCAGGATTGTGGACTCTTTCGGCAAAAAGTCAAGCAACTCACCACATTCGGAGTCATCCAAACTAAAGGAGAAGCCCGAGGAACCATCAATGCCATCGGGGACCACTCTCCAGCACCATATTCCTTCGAATATGTGGCTCAGACAGGGGACACCTCCACAACCCCACGCAAGGTAGTGTTCACATTAGCTGTGAATACTCCTAGCCGAGACTTGCACGCGGTCCCATTCGACTACGGGTACACAGTAGTCACCACCCCTCCTACAGTCACGCCAATAGGACCCACTATCAGTGAAACCTCTCATATCGGGGGCATGACCCGCATCGGGAGATGTTACATCTCGGAGGAAGTAGAGAAGCAACGACAAGCTAAAGGGAAAAAACCTGTGATTCGCGAGGAAACGATAGAGGAAACACAAGGTTTGAGCCAACCTGTAACCGCGGACGAGACGGCTGAGTTCCTCAAAATCATGAAACAGAGCGAGTTCAGCATCATCGAACAACTGAAGAAAACCCCAGCTCGCATTTCCATCATGGAGCTGATACTTACTTCAGAGGCTCATCGCCAAGCTCTCCTGAAAGTCTTGAAGCAAGCCTTCGTAACTAAGGATATCACTACAGAACGGGTGGAAAACCTTGTCGGAAGGATTCAGGCCCTCAGCGGCATTTCCTTCTCTGAAGAAGAGATCGACCCCTCAGGAAAAGATCACAACAAGGCCCTATACATCACGGTAGAATGTAAGGGAGACGTTATAGCCAAGGCCCTCATCGACAATGGGTCCGCGCTGAATGTCATGCCCAGACACGTCCTCGAGCAACTACCGGTCGATTTCTCTCACATGAAACCTAGCGGAATGATGGCTAGGGCTTTCGATGGCACCACTCGAGAGATCATCGGAAACTTCGAATTGGACATGGTCATTGGGCCCCACACCTTCGCCCTGACATTCCAGATCATGGAAATCCAACCTGCTTACAGCATGCTACTGGGACGACCTTGGATCCACTCAGCAGGGGCAGTCCCCTCTTCTCTGCATCAGTGCCTCAAGTACGTCAAGGATAATGCCTTAGTCACGATAAAGGCAGAAGAGGCCCTGATCTTGGCTAAGCACGCCTCCGCGCCTTACATCGAAACTGCCAAAACCTTGGAGAGCTCGTTCCAAGCCTTCGAAATCGTCAACACAGACTGGATCAAGGAGGGGTCCCTTGTGGGCAAAGCCTCAAAATCTGAGACAGCCGGAACCACCCCTAAACCAATGCTGGAAGGAAGTTTCCAATTGGGAAAATGGCTCGGCGCCAAGCTACAAGGATCCAAAGGATGGTCGCCTCCGAAGAGCTTCGGAGACCGTTTTGGGTTAGGGTACCAACCGGGCAAAGCCGATTTCGTTAGAATTGCCCAAGAAAAGAAAGAAAAGCAGCTGGCTAAGCTATTCGGACGTTCTGCGCCAGGGGGCAAGATGTCAATCCCCCATATCAGAACTACATTCCCCTTCGCCGCCGAAACCATCAATGGAAATCCTGTCAAGGTATCGGACCTCCGTATCTGCACTCTAGGAGAAGAGGGATCGTCGTCTGGTTCAGTCATTTTTGTTAAGAAGTCAGGGGAGTCTGTGTGCAACTGGACCATCACCATGCTTCCGGATGTCTCTCCGATGAATGTTAGTTCAGATTGTCATGATAAAACTTATGTCTTTATTGGCGAAGAAATCATCGCTACGACTGAAGACAAAGCAGAAATCTCCGACGAACTGGCCCGTTTACTGGAAAGTTCAGAAAAGGAAGTAACCCCTCATCAGGAGGAATTGGACGAAGTAAGCTTGGGGGCAAGCAATGAGAATCAAAAGTTGGTCAAGATCGGGACTACCTTGGATACGACTCAGAGAGAAAGGTTGATTTCTCTCCTCAAAGACTACTCCGACGTATTTGCATGGTCATACGCCGACATGCCAGGTCTTGATCCCGGGATAGTTGAGCATCGTATCCCATTAAAGCCCGAGTTTAGACCTGTCAAGCAAAAACTTCGGAGAATGCATCCAGACATCCTTCTGAGAATCAAAGAAGAAGTTACCAAGCAACTGGACGCGGGTTTTCTGAGAGTTGCCGAGTACCCAGAATGGATCGCCAACATAGTGCCAGTGCCTAAGAAAGATGGGAAGGTTCGCATGTGCGTGGACTTTCGGGATCTCAATCGAGCCAGCCCTAAGGATGACTTCCCACTTCCCCATATCGACATCTTGGTGGATAGTGCCGCCGGAAATGACATGTTCTCCTTCATGGACGGATTTTCTGGGTACAATCAGATCAAGATGGCACCCGAGGACAGTGAAAAGACGACCTTTATCACCCCTTGGGGAACCTTCTGCTACAAAGTGATGCCCTTCGGATTAAAGAACGCAGGAGCCACGTACCAACGTGCTGCCGTCACCCTTTTCCATGACATGATGCATAAAGAGTTGGAAATCTATGTCGACGACATGATAGCCAAATCTCGCGGCGCGCAAGACCATGTAGACACCCTGAAGAAGGTATTCGAAAGGTTGAGGCAATTTCGGCTAAGGCTAAACCCAGCTAAATGCACCTTTGGAGTAACCTCCGGAAAGTTATTGGGATTCATCGTCAGTAACAAAGGCATAGAAGTGGATCCTGATAAGATAAAAGCAATTCAAGAGCTACCCGCTACCAGCACTGAAACGGAAGTACGAAGCTTCTTAGGACGCATCAACTACATCGCGCGCTTTATCAGCCAGTTAACACTTACTTGTGAGCCGATGTTCAAAATGCTAAGGAAACACGGAGAAGCGGAATGGGACGGAGACTGTCAGAAAGCCTTCGAGAAAATCAAGACGTACCTGCAAAACCCGCCGGTACTGGTTCCCCCGACGCCAGGACGACCCTTGCTCATGTACCTAACAGTCACGGCTAGCACCATGGGCTGCGTTTTGGGACAGCACGATGAGTCGGGAAGACGTGAACAAGCCATCTACTACCTCAGCAAGAAATTCAACGAGTGCGAGATGCGCTACTCCATGTTAGAACGAACATGTTGCGCCCTAGCATGGTGCGCCCGAAGACTTCGACAGTACATGTTGTATTACACGACATGGCTAATCTCTCGCATGGATCTGCTGAAGTACATCTTCGAAAAACCGTACCTATCAAGTCGCATTTGCAGATGGCAAGTCTTATTAGCTGAGCACGAGATCATCTATGTAACTCAGAAAGCGATTAAGGCAAGCGCCCTCGCCGATCACTTGGCTGATCATGCCTCGGATGAGTATGAGTCGTTGAGCTTTGACTTCCCCGATGAGGACATCATAGCAGTTGAGGATGAAATCGCAGAGGATCTTCAAGAAGACGACTGGTGGACCATGTTCTTCGACGGCGCGGTGAACCTCTCAGGCAAGGGAGTGGGAGTCGTAGTCATAGCCCCAGACGGCCGTCAATTCCCTGTAGCATGCAAGTTGAACTTCCCCTGCACTAATAACATCGTTGAGTATGAGGCATGTATCAGTGGTCTCGCGGCAGCCATCGACCTAAAAGTAAATAAGCTCCGGATCTTCGGCGATTCAGCACTCGTCATCTACCAAGCCCAGGACCTCTGGCAGACACGGGATTCCAAGCTCATCCCTTATCAAAGGTTACTCACTCAGCTCGCGCGGGAATTCGAGGAAACCAAGTTCGACCGAGTTGACCGAGAAAAGAACCGCTTCGCAGACGCATTAGCCACCTTGGCCTCCATGTTCAAACTAGAGTGTGGAGTAATGCTTCAGCCTTTGAGGGTAGAGGTAAAGGAAACGCCGGCATGCTGTGTCACCTTGGAAGGGGAAGCCGATGGGAAGCCTTGGTTCCACGACTTAGTACAATTCATCAGAAACCGGGAACATCCACCGGGGGCAAGCCGAGTTAGCAAAAGGACCCTCCAGCGTTTAGCCCTAGACTTCTATCTCGACGGCGAAGTTTTATACAAAAGAAGAGCTGATGGAGCGTTGCTTCGCTGCGTCACCATGACCGAGGCGAAAAGAATCATAACGGAAATCCACGAAGGGGTGTGTTCCACACATGCTAGTGGGCACATGATGGCCAGACAGATAATGAGGCAAGGCTACTTTTGGCTCACCATCGAACGGGATTGCATCAACTACTTCCGGAAGTGCCACAAGTGTCAAGTTTACGCGGACCATATCCACGTACCGCCAGCCCCTCTCTTCAACATGACATCGCCTTGGCCTTTCGCAATGTGGGGAATCGACATCATCGGCCAAATTCATCCCACAGCCTCTAATGGCCATCGCTTCATCCTCGTAGCGATCGACTACTTCACCAAATGGGTAGAGGCCGCCTCCTACTCCAACGTCACACAGAAGACGACCATGCGTTTCATCGAAAGAAACATCATCTGCCGTCACGGAGTCCCAGAAACCATCATCACGGACAACGACTCCAATCTCAATGGGAAAATGATCGACGGTTTTTGCCAACATTGGAAGGTGAAGCACCGAAACTCATCTCCATATCGACCAAAAATGAATGGCGCAGTTGAAGCAGCAAACAAAAACCTAAAAAAGGATCATCCAAAAGATGGTAATCACTCACAAGGACTGGCATGACATGCTTCCCTTCGCATTGCATGCCTACCGGATAGCAACCCGTACATCTACAGGGGCAACTCCCTACTCATTAGTTTACGGCATGGAAGCCGTAATTCCCCTTGAAATAGAAATCCCTTCTCTCAGAATCCTGGCAGAGTCTGAAGTAGAAGAATCAGATTGGGCAAGAGTGAGGTACGAGCAGCTGAACCTCCTTCCCGAAAAGCGCTTGGCCGCTATCTGCCATGCACAATTATATCAGCAAAGAATGGCCAACGCTTATGACAAGAAAGTGCGACCTCGCAAGTTCGAGGCTGGGGATTTAGTGCTGAAGAAGATTCTCCCTCATCAGGAGGCCAGTCAAGGAAAGTGGGCCCCCAAATATGAGGGCCCGTATCTAGTTAAAAGTGCATTCTCAGGGGGTGCCCTAATGCTAACCAACATGGACGGAGACGATCTCCTAAGACCGGTGAATGCCGATGCAGTCAAGATATACTACGCCTGAAGTGTCACGGGTTACACGTTCGGCCAGATCAGCGACATAGGGTTTTATCATGACAATCTAATACAAACGTTTGTTCTGAAATTAATAAAACAAGTTTTTTTCAGGAGATGCGTATGATTTTAAAACTTTGTTATCCTCTTTCGTTAAACGTGTGAGATGACAAAAGGAGGCATGGCATAGATGGCTCCCCAGGAGTAGCTCGAGACGTAAGACGCTTCCCTTAGACTAACGACACTAATCAATTTTAAGTTTTGCAGCGGCGTATAGTCTCATCTTGGCATCACGAGAAGACCACGGAGCTTCCGCTCGTAGCGACTCTTGGAGGGCCGCAACGGGCCACCTTCAAGAGCAAATCAGGAAAGATTTTAAGGCAAACTGTCGCCATCTAAAGCGAAATTCTTTTTCCTGCAGTGCGACCAGCACAACCGGCATCGCGAACAACCGTTCTCGAAGGACTAAATGCTGAACCAAAGTCACAAAGCTCATCCTAAGCCGGCCAAGCCGTCGAAACGCTAGCAAAGTCGGCCCCCATCTCCGTTCACCTATTCGGAGGAGCTCATCGCCAAAACACCGTGGTCGCACAGTGCACCATTACAGGCAACAACTCCTGGGAAAAGCACGAAAAAAAGTCGTCCTCCTGGGGTCACCATCAACATACTTAATGCAGTCTTGTTCAAGAAGGTTCCGGCATCCGCACCATGATCAATACGGTGTATCCTTTAATCGAGAGACAGCCAGGCTATAAGTATCACCCACGCCAAGGCGAGAGCTGCAGCAACACATCTAAAAACAAAGCTATCATCAATCGACATCCGACCTAAGTCACGCTTAATGACCCACGAGTGGCCCGTCTAAAAGGGAGAGCTTAAAAACTTATCAATCACATTCCTTTTGCCAAAAATCATCTCGCATTTACTCCTCATTTTTTTCAGGAACTGGGTCACCCCCATTCGATGCCCGTATAAGGACGGTAAGCATGTGCCCTTGCAGCCCCGCTGCACATTACGGGAACAGAGGGTTTTCCCCTTTATCCCCAAGCAATCACGAAGCCCATCAACAAAGGTCTAGCAAGGGCCGGTAAGCAAGTATACCCAGTGCGGATCCCATTTTCCCTTCGACCGGGATCAGCGGTTCCCATAAAGCAGCTGAAAAAGAAACCAATCAGCACACCGAAGCGAAGCATCCCGGAACCGGGGACCACGTCATAGGCACCCTCGAAAAGCCGAGTTAAAAGAAGGGAGAATCCCTGAACTTATCTGTTTTTTCGTTTTAAATTAATTTCTCTGTTTGTTGTCCCCTCTGCATCTCACAGGGACCGGAAGCATCTCGCTGTCATCCGCGTGAAGCTCGTGGAAGACGCCCTTGCAGCCCCGCTGCACACCTTAGGGGAGTCCATCTTTCTTTCCCCTTTTATTTAAAATTGTTTTCATTCTTACTCGATTTGATAGCTTTAAGCCGAGTACGGTCGTCTGGCCCACTGGGGGCAACCTTAGGTTCTCATTAGAACGTTGCAAGTAGGTCATCCCCCACATCTAGCAATCAAGTCTTCTAGCAATCAAACCATTGAGCAATCAAACCCTCAATCAATCAAAAATCAAAAAAAATCGATCAAAATCCCTCATTAGCCCGGCTAAAACAAAAGCATACTGCTCTTATAGGCATTTTCATGCATCGCATAGGGCAGAAATATTCAATCCCTCTGTTAAATCAAGCATCTATCCAAATTACGTGCCATGCATGATATTACCTGTTTGCTCTTATATCCATGGTTTGTTCCGACGTAAGCAGTCACAAACAAATCCCGGTAAGCATTTTCGAGCCATCGCGGCGTATCCTTCATGAGTGTAAGGGCCTGACTAGATACTAGTTGAGTTCGCATAATATCCAGGGTACATGCGCAATTAGACATGGGATAGCTATGAAATGACGTGGGACTTTTACGATTTTCTCCACTTTTTTCGTTTCTTTACTCTTTCCACCATGTATGTCATCACTCCCCAAACCAACAATATCACTCATACCCCGGGAGCCAAAGAGCAGTTTCAGCTAAAATTGCCAGCCGGAAGTAAAAGCACGCCAAGTTCAAGTTCACGACGAAGGAGACTGAAAAGGGCGCCAGGAGATCGCTAAGGACTATCACCGAAGAAGCAGCAACTACGAAGGCCGAGGCCTCGAGACAGAAGGGGAAGAGATCAAGACGAAGGCCGTGCTTGCTCTGCTCTGTTGCATTTCAAGATCAAATCAAAAAAAAGGGGAAGAAGAAAAAAAAGAAAAGAAAAAAAGAGGGAGAGACAAGAGAAAAAAAAAAGAGAGAGGAAAAAGGGAAAAGAAAAGAAAAAAAGAAATGCTCAGAGACCTTCGAAGAATAACAAACAATCGAAGAGACAAAGCAAGCACAGCCCGGGGACGACTCAATTCGAGAAATCTCGAAGAAAACTTTCCCCAATGAACTCGAGTAAAAAGGCCCAAGGCCAACTCGAGAAATCTCAAAGCAACCTTCCCCAGTGAACTCGAGCAAAAAAGGCCCAAGGCCAACTCGAGAAATCTCGAAGCATCCTTCCCCAGGAAAGGCCCAAGGCCCCACTCGACACACCGCAAGCAGCGAACCGCAAAGCAGCGACGACGCTCCCCCAATGAAGACTCGAGAAAAGGGCCCCTGGCCGACGGGAAAATGACATCCCCAGCAAAACATCGCCCACATCAGGGCCAATCAGCAAAACATCGCCCACATCAGGGCCAATCAGCAAAACATCGCCCACATCAGGGTCAATCAAGCAAAACATCGCCCACCTCAGGGCCAATCAGCAAAACATCGCCCACATCAGGGCCGATCAGCAAAACATCGCCCACATCAGGGCCAATCAGCAAAACATCGCCCACATCAGGGCCAATCAACAAAGCATCACTCATCAAAAGCCTTCCAACTCCTCGGCAAAAGCAATCTGTTCCCAAAACAAACTCCTTTCCGGACTTTTCATGTCCCTTCATTCTTTTCCGTAAAAGTCCCATCGATTATTAGAACGCCCATGCATGTGCATCTTCATTCGAAGTCTATTCACTCGGATTGACATTGCGAACTGTAAATTATGTATCATGTTAGCAGCATCTTTATGAGTGTAAAAATACTTAGCCTTGTTTCAGAGCGTGAGTGCAAACACTAATATCAGGTGAGGACTACTTACGGCTGCAAATCGTGGGAAAGTCTTGTCCTTGGGGTCGTTACCTCCTGAGCAGGACGCAGACGCATTCTAGATTCGTATCAAGGCCGCTAGCATTAGCATTCTTCTCCTCCCAGAGTGACAGCATAGTATAATTTCCAGCATAGCATCTTCTCCTCCCAGAGTGACCTTAGTTCAAGTTTCCGCATTTCGCGTCGTCTCCTACGGGAATCGACGTTCTTTAAGATTTCAGCATAGCATCTTCTCCTCCCAGAGTGACAGCATAGTTTAAATTCCAGCATAGCATCTTCTCCTCCCAGAGTGACAGCATAGTTTAATTTCCAGCATAGCATCTTCTCCTCCCAGAGTGACAGCATAGTTTAATTTCCAGCATAGCATCTTCTCCTCCCAGAGTGACAGCATAGTTTAATTTCCAGCATAGCATCTTCTCCTCCCAGAGTGACCTTAGTTTAAGTTTTCGCATTTCGCGTCGTCTCCTACGGGAATCGACGTTCTTTAGATTTCAGCATAGCATCTTCTCCTCCCAGAGTGACAGCATAGTTTAGCTTCCAGCACAGCATCTCCTTCTCCCAGAGTGACCTTAGTTTAAGTTTCCGCATTTCGCGTCGTCTCCTACGGGAATCGACGTTCTTTTGATTTCAGCATAGCATTCTCCTCCTCCCAGAGTGACAGCATAGTGTAGCTTCCAGCGTAGCGTTTCTTCTCCTCCCAGAGTGACAACATAGCGTAGATCTACCTTTTTCAGCTTTAGCATTTCTTCCCCTCTCAGAGTGATATCCTTCACATAATTCTACATTTCTGCATAATTATTTTCTTCCTCTTAGAGTTGACATCATTAGGGCGAAACGTTCGTACATCTACGAATAGCGCGTCATCCTCCCTAGGCAACGTCTGTTGCGTGTCAGACCCCCAGTGGAGCCGTCATTTACGTTGTCGTAAAATCACTTTTCATCCCTAGCAGAGTAGTCATCATTTACACTTCCTGCAACTTATGTTTTTCTCAATACCCGAGTAGATCTAAGCTTATATCTTTGCAGGATCAACAACCTATCTCCTCCTCCCAGAGCGACATCAAGCAATCACCTGTTAATCCCTAGTGATGACAACAGCAATTTCCTCCTCCCAGAGTGACAGCAATCAATCTCCTCCTCCCAGAGTGACGGCAAGTAATCACCTTTTACCCCCAGTGGTAGCATCAATCAAACTACCTCCTCCCAGAGCGACATCATCACTGTAGGTTTGAGGTAAGACCTGTTGTGTCGCCAAAATTCGGATATATATAGGGGCGGCTGTCTTTACTGCTTATCAAATCCTTCGATAAGACAGTAAAGAGGGGGCAACTGTTGATACCCAAATTTTGACGCCATTTTAAATCAATTTTAGCATTTCTGTCATTTATTTAATTTACTGTCATTTTTACTTGATTTACAGTCATCTGTAGTTAGTTTACTATCGCTAGCATTTTTAGGTGTTTCGTTGCATTTTTGCATCGTCGTTGGCATCGTCAGCTTTCGAAATCACATTTTTCAATTTTTCGGCATGCATTTTCATTATTATCATTAATATTATTTTCAACCCTAAAAATCCTATTTTTTACTATCCGGCAGTCGTATGCTAGTTTTTTCTGCATTTTTGGTCATCTCACGAATTTTAGGATTTTTAGGGTTTTAGCGCATTTTTTAGTATTTTTATTATTTTATTAATATTTTTATTCGAGCTTTTATTGGACCCGAGTAAGTCTGCTCGAACCACAGCTTGACTTTTAAATGTTTTCCATCAACTAGTTGCTAGCTTTTTTTCTGCTCGCAACGGTATACAACGTTTCGTGTAATTTTCGGCGTAACGTTTTTATTTTCCGTTCCCGCGTTTCGCGCTTTTGAACGCGAAAATAAACGCGTCAAACGCGAAATATTCATGCTTCGCTGTATACGGTTAAAACCGTCATATTTTTCTCTACGCGCTGGTACCCTCGGATCGAAAAGTCCGAGCGTTTGCTCGCAGGACTCAGCTCGAGCCCATTTAAATAAATTAAAGGGCATTTTAATCACAACTGTTGATCTGGTCAACTCAAGAAAAGTCAACCAGATCAACGGTTGACAAATTAAAGGGGCATGGTGCATGGCACACGCGAACGGCCATGGACGTGCGTGAACAGGGGAGCGAGCCACCGAGCTGCTCGCTCCCGTCCCCTCGGCCGTTACCTGTCCCCTCGGCCATCATCACAACGCCCCTAGCCCAGCCACCTCACGGCCGTAGCCCCGCCAGTGTGAACAACACCACCACACGCAGCTCCTTCTCCCTCTCCTCCACGCGATTTTCTCCTATAAATAGGAGCTCCCATTCAACGTAAAAACTGCACCAAAATCGCAAGAAACCCTTGCTCCTTCTCCCTCTTGATCAGCTTGCTCATATTGAGCGACAATCGTCCAGTTCAAAGTTTGAAACGTGAGCTTTCTCTCTCTAGCTCATCTTCGGTTTTTCTGCGCAAGTTTTCTTTAATTTCGTTTGGCTTGATTTTGAGCAAATAAATTGATTGTTTTTGTGCTATTAATTCACATACGTAATGTAGATTAAATACATGCTTTCAATTTCGAAAATCGTTGGCTAGATTGTTCGAATTAATTAGTTTTCGATAATTAACGGTTCGGTCGTTTTTTTGAAATTAAATTTTGTACGAGTCAAACTAAAAATCGAGGTTTATACGGTCGGAAAGTCGTCGAAGAGACGAACATTTCGGTACGTCCATTTTTCAAAACGGCCAAGTGTGGCCGGAGTTGGGTCGCCGGCAGTAGCTCCGGCGACCAAGGGAGGGGGTGATGAATAGTGCCATGCCTATTCATCACACGGCGCCGTTTTGGCCCCCCTCCCAAGTTTTCAAAGTTTTCAATTAGGTTCCTCCGATTTTTAATTCTTTCCGAAATTTCAAATCGCAAGTTTTTCGTAAAAATAATTCGTACGCATCGTACGTTAATTTCTCGTATTATCAACTGTTTAATTTTCTGCACTTATCAACTGTTTAATTTTCTGCACTTATCAACTGTTTAATTTTCTGCACTTATCAACTGTTTAATTTTCTGCACGTATCAACTGTTTAATTTTCTGCACTTATCAACTGTTTTAATTCTTAGCACTTTAAATTTCCGCACTTTATTTTCTGCAATTTAAAAATTCAGTTATTTATTTTTACCGCCTACATGGACGGTCGCACTTTAATTTCCGCAATATCAACTGCTTTAATTTTTCGCAAAACTGCTGGAAATCCTTCCGCAATATCAACTGTTTTATTTTCTGCAAATATCAATTGTTTTATTTTCCGCAATATCAACTGCTTTAATTTTTCGCACAACTACTGGAAATCCTTCCGCAAATATCAACTGCTTTATTTTCTGCAAATATCAATTGTTTTATTTTTCGCAAATATCAACTCTCTACTTTCTGCAAATTATCCAACTGTTAAATTCTCGTATGCTTAAAATCAATCATTCTTCGCATGCAATCACGTAGATATTAAATTCTCCCATGCGTAAAATCAATCATTCTTCGCATGCAATCACATAGATGTTAGATTCTCACATGCTTAAAATCAATCATTTTTCGCATGCAATCAACGTAGCATTTTAATTCTCACATGCGTAAAATCAATCATTCTCCGCATGCAATCACGTAGATGTTAGATTCTCACATGCTTAAAATCAATCATTTTTCGCATGCAATCAACGTAGCATTTTAATTCTCACATGCGTAAAATCAATCATTCTCCGCATGCAATCACGTAGATGTTAGATTCTCACATGCTTAAAATCAATCATTTTTCGCATGCAATCAACGTAGATATTAAATTCTCCCATGCTTAAAATCAATCATTTTTCGCATGCAATCACGTAGCATTTTAATTCTCACATGCTTAAAATCAATCATTTTTCGCATGCAATCACGTAGCATTTTAATTCTCACATGCGTAAAATCAATCATTTTTCGCATGCAATCAACGTAGCATTTTAATTCTCACATGCGTAAAATCAATCATTCTTCGCATGCAATCATTAGATTCTCACATGCTTAAAATCAATCATTTTTCGCATGCAATCAACGTAGCATTTTAATTCTCACATGCTTAAAATCAATCATTTTTCGCATGCAATCACGTAGCATTTTAATTCTCACATGCTTAAAATCAATCATTTTTCGCATGCAATCACGTAGATGTTAGATTCTCACATGCTTAAAATCAATCATTTTTCGCATGCAATCAACGTAGCATTTTAATTCTCACATGCGTAAAATCAATCATTTTTCGCATGCAATCACCATAGCATTTAAATTCTCGTATGTGTAAAATCAATCATTTTTCACATACGATCAACCCAACATTTAAATTTCGTATGCGTAAAATCAATCATTTATCGCATGCAAATCAGCTCAGCATTTAAATTCTCGTATGCGTAAAATCCATCATTTTTCGCATACAAACAACTGTCATCATTTTTGTCAAACCCAGCATCTCACTTTCGTATACGCAAAATTCATCATTTCTCGTATGCAATCAACTGTCATTTAAATTTTCGCACTCATAAAATTGTTTACTTCTTTCTCAAGCTATCACTAATACTCTCACTTTGTAGGTTTTAAATTCAAGCTTCGCTCGAAAGTACGCCTTTCGATTCCCTTTTATTTATTCAGCGCTTTTTGCAGTCGTACGCATGATATATAGAACTGTTAGAATTAAAATCAACCCACATGAACAACGTGTTTAAAGAGTCGCTTCAAATGCCATATTCATGTGATTTTAAATTCTCGCATATATTGACTGCATGTACATGGGGACTTTCGATCCCACATCAGTTTTCCACTTCAAAAACCAATCATTTAAAATTGGTACTCTGTTAGCAATCCATGATAGGTTCACATAGCAATCAATCTAATCATGCATGGCCCGATGATGAAATAAGAGGGCGCTCATTCAGTCTTACAGAAAATTCAGTCCCATCACGTTACGGTCAAGAATAATAGACTGATCTTGATAAACGGTAACCCCGTCCGAAAGATCTTTTTTATTATTTTTGAACGGTCCCGATTGTGGAAAAGGCTAAAGTGACGATTCCTTTGAGGGCCCCCTTTTTCAAAATAAAACGCATTTTCATCAAAACACCTTTTAAACACCTCTCTCATCAACCGGTAACCATTTTCGGATGTGACTCGGGTGCCTAACACCTTCCCGAGACCATAATACGACCCCGAACCTTTTGTCTGGGGTCCAGACCCCTTTTTTGTGCCTTTAGTTTTTTTTACTTATTATATTTCCTATGCCATGACGATTAAGGTTCCCTAAAGCCTAGCAACCAAATTAGGGTGGCGACTTCATTGCATGTTGCGAGGCGTCTATCTACGCTGAGCATTGTAAGGTCCCAAATTTCGTTGCACACTCGCGAGTTTTTAATTTTCGTGGGGGCGCGACAGTTTGGCGACTCCGCTGGGGACTTTTTGGGTCGGAGCCGGTTTTGTCTTTTTTAGAGAGGTGTTTATGTGTTTATTTATTTGCTTTGATCAATTGCTGATCTGTTCATTTATTTGCTTTATCAATTGTCATATGCATATCATAGCGCCCTACACCCAGGGGACCAATACCAAAATAGGAGGGTAGTAGTGACGCCCTAGGACACATGTCCTAGGTAGTGTTCACCAATCCCAACTCGGATGAACCCCTAAAGCCAGTTGAAAGGATTACTCGATTTCGTAAGGAATCGGGGACGCCAGACGACACTTTAGGGACCTTTTCATGGTATCATCCGGGAACCATTCAAGCCAGTTAGAGGTGTCGGAATCAGAGCCCCAGCACGTGCATCATGATAATACCTGTTTATCGTGGCTATTTATCTTGTTGGTATGATGACGTGATTTTTCCTGTTATACAAACTGTGGATTTCTCACACACACCATTTACTTAGCACTTAAAAATTTTGATGTTTGTCCTACACGGCCCATTTTGCTCATTCACCATGACAGCACCTACGTTACTTTCATTTGATATTTTCGGGGGACGAAGCTTCAACGATCAAGCTGCCCGAGGAGATCTGTTAGAACGGGGATTCGCCCCTGACATCACCACTAAAATCAAAGTAGAGGTTGTAGACTTTGATTTGACTAGGATTCGGATGTTAAGGAATGAGCTGACTGAAGACGAAGAGACTCAGTTTGAGGGTAGTTATGGAAAGCTACTGACCCTAGTGGATGTCAAGGCCGATTGGGGTTGTATCAGGGCAGCTCTGAAGTTCTGGGATTCCTACTATCATTGCTTCTCTTTTGACAAGGGAGTGGACTTAACTCCTACACTCGAGGAGTACTCAACTTTGATGTGCTTCACATCACCCATATCAATCATCTACCAGAATGTCCGACTTGACTCTGCAAGTGTAAAAATAAGACTCGACAAGCTATTAGGAATCCCTACTCGTGTCAAGGAGGGTGACTACGTTTGGTGTTGGTCGGATATCGAGGCACTATTTCAGCTATCAAATGGAGCTAGGCGCTTAAGGATTCTGGCCTTCGCCATTGTAGGATTCGTCTTTTTTCCGAGGATGAGAAACGCCATCGACTCTTCAGCAGCCAACATCTTTTACGAGATGGAGGTAAATGCCATCAATCCTACAACAGCCATCTTGGCCGAGACCTTTCGTTCCTTAGACTCCTGCCGAAGGAAGGGGAAAGGGAGGCTCACCTGCTGCGCCCAGCTACTGACAGTATGGTTGATCAGCCACTTCAAGCAAATTCCTGATCAATCCATCTTCTTCGAGAGCTACATCAGGTCGTGCCCTCTGCTCAGAGTTATCAATGCAATGACCACAGATAAATGGGAGATGGAAAATAAAGACGTCTGGATCAACCGATTCATCAACCTCTCAGAGGAAGACTTCAGTTGGCATGCCAAGTGGCTACGAACGTCCGATCCTATCGTCTGCTGTGGACCCCTACCTTGGGTTCCTCTAATCGGAGCTTGGGGATGTGCTCACTACTGCCCTGCCCTCGTACTCAGGCAGTTTTGCATCACCCAGATCATTCCAGTAACATTCGGCATGACGAAAACGGATCTACCACACACCGGAGAGAATCAGAACATCCAGTTGTACGCCCTAGACTGGGCCAACCCCTTTTGTCTCAAAGGACGTGTCGCCCCTGCCGCAACAATACCGCAATATCCACAGTGGAGGTTGCAGCGAGTCAACGGCAATGTCTTGCCTCACCCAGAAAATCAGAAACTGATAGAAGAGGAAGGAGAATCGCAAGTAAGTGGAGGAATGGATGCCATGGCTTACGCGCAAGTGGTAGAACAAATGCGAGCAGCGCAGGAAGAGCGAGATCTAATGACAGAGGAAAGAGATACTGCCGAAGCACGTCAATGCTACGCAGAAGTCCAGAAGAATGAGGTACACCGGCGTCATAGGGATTTTGTCCGGATACAAGCAGTAAAACAGAAGGTGGCCCTCAGGGCCTTCAACGAACGCTTGAGCAGCGAAACCCGCAAGAAAGAAGCTTCGAGTGCCATAATCCAAGACAAGGATTCAACGATAAGGGTCTTGACTACTCGAGCAGATCTAGGAGATAGGAAGAGCCAGGCATTGCAAAACCGAATTACCGCCTTAGAAGCTGAGATAGAAATGCAGAAAGGGGAGATGGCTTCGATGGAGTACCTTTGGCAGGAGAACTCTGACGCCCAGGATTGACGCCTTTAGGGAAAGGCTCGGATATCGGCAAACCTTTTCTTTTAGCTAGGACCCCTAATTTCATCTATCTTAGTCATTTTTGATGAACTTAGGTAGTTGGCAAGTTTACCATACTTTTGTAAACACTTTAATAAAGTCGTACTCTTTCGGATATTTATTAAAATTGCCTACCTTTTTCATATCAATTATCCATCCCAAATACAACTCAAAAGACCATCGCAAAAAGAAAAAGAAAATCCCTCCGAGATAAACACAATCTTTTCACTAAAAAACCAGAAAAATCAGACCAAGCAATATATAGCCAAGTAGCCCTCGCTCATGACCCTATCCTTTTAGTTTATCACAAGAACTTCCGAGTTCATAGCATAGATCGACGTCCCTCCCCTTGGTTGGGTTCACTAGGCATCAGGCCCTACAGCGTTGAAAGCATAATGTGAAAAGAGATCCCCCTAGCATGACGGCGTTGGTTGCCCCTGCTGATTTGGGTTTCGCCGTTAGCATCTCAGATTTGCGTCATATCGTTGGAATGTATAGAGGCTTCCTTCGTATCTCGCCAACGACCAGGATATCTCGCCTCCGCGACCACCCTGAAAATATCAAATGAAAGTACAAGCCAGAAAAGCGAATGAGCAAATGTGGAGACCTCGGGATTGCACATCACCTGTGTATCTTCATTTATACTCACTGTTTTTGTGTTTTTTCCCTTTTTTCAGGTTCACCATAGCTCCTCGGAAGCAAGCTACTCCGCACAGGCTCCCTTTGACTAGACTTCAAAAGCAAAAAATGACTGAACCGACCAAGACCGATGAAGCACTGACCGCTAGAATTGCTGAGTTAGAGGAGCAAGTTAGGATCACTACGGAAAGGGCCGCCAGGGCCGAAAAGGAAAGAGATGAAGCTGTCACTGAGTTTCCACCGGGTTTCGATCCCCCTCAAACAAACAGACCTTCCCCTTTACTCACCGTCGCAGGACCTTCGGTACTCCCACCCCTGTCCGGCCCCCCGGGCCGTTGGAGATGGGTAAGTCCCTTCACTGTACCCAACGCTGCAAGTCCTCCAGTTAAGGCGGGTGAAGAGATCTCCCCGTCGCTTCAGCACCTTTCAATCAACCCTGCTGTGGACCCCAGCAAGAGCCAGGCCCACCCAGAGAATCCGTATCTCCCTCCTATTCCTCCGAGCACAGTTCCCGGACCTGTGGGAACTCAGCTCCTCACTTTCAACTCAGCACAACCGCAGTTCTCATCAGGACTGGCACTACCCTTCGGTTCCAACCCCATCGGGGCCGAGCAACCGAAAAATGATCGGCTAAACCTACTTGAGGAAAGGCTCCGAGCAATTGAAGGGGCTGATCCATTTGACCCTACCGGCCCTGCCGATATGTGTATGGTCCCCGGGATTGTCGTACCCCCGAAGTACAAAATCCCTGACTTCGAAAAACATACTGGGGTAGAGTGCCCAAAGACCCATCTCAGAGCATACTGCAACAAGATGGCAGAGGTAATCCACAATGAGCCGTTGTTGATTCATCTCTTCCGGGAAAGCTTGACCAAGCACGCCCTGACATGGTATATGGGGCTAGATCGAGCCAGGATCAGGACATGGAGAGACTTATCCGACGCATTCTACCGGCAATATAAGTTCAATATGGAGGTAGCACCCGACTGCGCTGATCTGCAAAACATGGAAAAGAAAGTCGGCGAGTCCGTAAAAACCTATGCTCAGAGATGGAGGGAGGTGGCCTCACGGATCTCTCCACCCTTAAGCGACAAGGAACTCCTGTCGATCTTCTTGCACACCTTCAAGGCTCCCTACTACACCTACCTGATCTCAAACCCCTCAAATAGCTTCTCCGATATGGTCCTAATTGCCGAAAGAGTCGAGCAAGGAATTAAGTCAGGACGAATCTTGCCTTCAGTATCGGAATCTGCGCCCAGGAAAGCACCTATCATAAAAAGAGACGTTGGATTTGTGGCTCCCCAAGCTCATCAGGGGCAGCCATTTCCACCACCTCCACCTTATTTATCGCCATCGCCCTACCCTCTGCCGTCATTATATCAACCTACCTACTTTCCTTTCACCTCGCCGCCTGTTGCCAATATCGCGCCTCAAAGCCCTACGCATTTCCCATCAGTACAAGCATCACAACCCATGCAACCCAAGCCATATAACCCACCAAAAAACCCAAAAAACCAAAACACGACAAACAATCGGTGGAGCCGAGAGCCTCCACCTCCTCTTCCTCTTCCTGCAGGAGAAATCTACAAACATCTCTTGGCAGCCGGACAGATCGTACCGGTGCCGGCTCAGCCTCAATTGCCTCCTTACCCGAAGTGGTATGATCTCAACGCGAGGTGTGAATACCACGCTGGAGCCCCAGGTCACACTCTGGAAAACTGCTTCGCATTTAAAGCCAAAGTCCAGCACTTGATCAAGAGTGGGTGGGTATCTTTCGAAGGGTTAGCAAAAGGACCCAACACATCCACCAACCCTCTTCCCAATCATGCCTAGGGAAAGGGAGGAGTGAACGCCATCTCGGCAGGAGAAAGAAACGACCTTCTCTTTTCCGCATCAAGCTGGCCACAGGAACAACTTTTCCTGGCCCTAACTCGAGGAGGACACTTGCCATACACGGAGAGCAATCCAAGTGGCTGCATGTACTGCGAGGAAAGCGACGATCACAAAATCCAAAACTGCAAGGCGTTCGCAGAAAGGGTGGTACAACTCTCGCATCTCGGGGTGATCCAAACCCAGAAAGCAACCCACGAGGGAAGATCCATTAACGCCATCGGAGACGGATTTCCTATCTCGCATAACGCCAAGGGAACTCCACTCCCAATCCTCCGAAAGAAGGGATCGACTTCGTCGGGCAAACGATTCTCCAAACGCCGCGACGAGGGCGATCGCCAGATTGATACTTTGGGCCAACCTTCTGGGAGATTCGATTACCTCGTCAGGTATTCGGCGCCACCCTCCTATGGTGGCCCAGCACCATCACTACCTTCTTGGGAACCCTCAGACTCCGAATCATACCCTTTACCGATGTGGTCGCTCCCTCTGTTTCCTTTGAAGGAAATCTACACAAGCCTCTTGGCAGAGGGACAGATTATGCCATCCCCACTCCCGTCTCAATCCACTCCTTACCCTAGCTGGTATGATCCAAAGGTTAGCTGCGAATATCACGGCGGAACCAGAGGACACTCCTTGGAGGATTGTTATGCCTTTAGAGAAAAGGTCGAGCACCTAACTAAACAAGGGCGAATCTCGCCCCATGGATTAGCAAAGGATCCTGCTGTGACAATGGGTCCCCTACCGCACCATAATTCGGGGATGGGCGACATTGCTTCCGTAGGAATCAACTTTCCTCGCCCTTCGATGGAAGAAACACCCAACGAAGAGTTGTTCTTCGCTCTAGCTAACAACGCTTATCTACCATTCCTGGGGAATAATCAGGCCCAATGCCTCTTCTGCCAAGGGGAAAGCAAGCATGACATCCAGGATTGTGGACTCTTTCGGTAAAAAGTCAAGCAACTCACCACATTCGGAGTCATCCAAACTAAAGGAGAAGCCCGAGGAACCATCAATGCCATCGGGGACCACTCTCCAGCACCATATTCCTTCGAATATGTGGCTCAGACAGGGGACACCTCCACAACCCCACGCAAGGTAGTGTTCACATTAGCTGTGAATACTCCTAGCCGAGACCTGCACGCGGTCCCATTCGACTACGGGTACACGGTAGTCACCACCCCTCCTACAGTCACGCCAATAGGACCCACTATCAGTGAAACCTCTCATATCGGGGGCATGACCCGCATCTGGAGATGTTACATCTCGGAGGAAGTAGAGAAGCAACGACAAGCTAAAGGGAAAAAACCTGTGATTCGCGAGGAAACGATAGAGGAAACACAAGGTTTTAGCCAACCTGTAACCGCGGACGAGACGGCTGAGTTCCTCAAAATCATGAAACAGAGCGAGTTCAGCATCATCGAACAACTGAAGAAAACCCCAGCTCGCATTTCCATCATAGAGCTGATACTTACTTCAGAGGCTCATCGCCAAGCTCTCCTGAAAGTCTTGAAGCAAGCCTTCGTAACTAAGGATATCACTACAGAAGGGGTGGAAAACCTTGTCGGAAGGATTCAGGCCCTCAGCGGCATTTCCTTCTCTGAAGAAGAGATCGACCCCTCAGGAAAAGATCACAACAAGGCCCTATACATCACGGTAGAATGTAAGGGAGACGTCATAGCCAAGGCCCTCATCGACAATGGGTCCGCGCTGAATGTCATGCCCAGGCACGTCCTCGAGCAACTACCGGTCGATTTCTCTCACATGAAACCTAGCGGAATGATGGCTAGGGCTTTCGATGGCACCACTCGAGAGATCATCGGAAACTTCGAATTGGACATGGTCATTGGGCCCCACACCTTCGCCCTGACATTCCAGATCATGGAAATCCAACCTGCTTACAGCATGCTACTGGGACGACCTTGGATCCACTCAGCAGGGGCAGTCCCCTCTTCTCTGCATCAGTGCCTCAAGTACGTCAAGGATAATGCCTTAGTCACGATAAAGGCAGAAGAGGCCCTGATCTTGGCTAAGCACGCCTCCGCGCCTTACATCGAAACTGCCGAAACCTTGGAGAGCTCGTTCCAAGCCTTCGAAATCGTCAACACAGACTGGATCAAGGAGGGGTCCCTTGTGGGCAAAGCCTCAAAATCTGAGACAGCCGGAACCACCCCTAAACCAATGCTGGAAGGAAGTTTCCAATTGGGAAAATGGCTCGGCGCCAAGCTACAAGGATCCAAAGGATGGTCGCCTCCGAAGAGCTTCGGAGACCGTTTTGGGTTAGGGTACCAACAGGGCAAAGCCGATTTCGTTAGAATTGCCCAAGAAAAGAAAGAAAAGCAGCTGGCTAAGCTATTCGGACGTTCTGCGCCAGGGGGCAAGATGTCAATACCCCATATCAGAACTACATTCCCCTTCGCCGCCGAAACCATCAATGGAAATCCTGTCAAGGTATCGGACCTCCGTATCTGCACTCTAGGAGAAGAGGGATCGTCGTCTGGTTCAGTCATTTTCGTTAAGAAGTCAGGGAGTCTGTGTGCAACTGGACCATCACCATGCTTCCGGATGTCTCTCCGATGAATGTTAGTTCAGATTGTCATGATAAAACTTATGTCTTTATTGGCGAAGAAATCATCGCTACGACTGAAGACAAAGCAGAAATCTCCGACGAACTGGCCCGTTTACTGGAAAGTTCAGAAAAGGAAGTAACCCCTCATCAGGAGGAATTGGACGAAGTAAGCTTGGGGGCAAGCAATGAGAATCAAAAGTTGGTCAAGATCGGGACTACCTTGGATACGACTCAGAGAGAAAGGTTGATTTCTCTCCTCAAAGACTACTCCGACGTATTTGCATGGTCATACGCCGACATGCCAGGTCTTGATCCCGGGATAGTTGAGCATCGTATCCTATTAAAGCCCGAGTTTAGACCTGTCAAGCAAAAACTTCGGAGAATGCATCCAGACATCCTTCTGAGAATCAAATAAGAAGTTACCAAGCAACTGGACGCGGGTTTTCTGAGAGTTGCCGAGTACCCAGAATGGATCGCCAACATAGTGCCAGTGCCTAAGAAAGATGGGAAGGTTCGCATGTGCGTGGACTTTCGGGATCTCAATCAAGCCAGCCCTAAGGATGACTTCCCACTTCCCCATATCGACATCTTGGTGGATAGTGCCGCCGGAAATGACATGTTCTCCTTCATGGACGGATTTTCTGGGTACAATCAGATCAAGATGGCACCCGAGGATAGTGAAAAGACGACCTTTATCACCCCTTGGGGAACCTTCTGCTACAAAGTGATGCCCTTCGGATTAAAGAACGCAGGAGCCACGTACCAACGTGCTGCCGTCACCCTTTTCCATGACATGATGCATAAAGAGTTGGAAATCTATGTCGACGACAAGATAGCCAAATCTCGTGGCGCGTAAGACCATGCAGACACCCTGAAGAAGGTATTCGAAAGGTTGAGGCAATTTCGGCTAAGGCTAAACCCAGCTAAATGCACCTTTGGAGTAACCTCCGGAAAGTTATTGGGATTCATCGTCAGTAACAAAGGCATAGAAGTGGATCCTGATAAGATAAAAGCAATTCAAGAGCTACCCGCTCCCAGCACTGAAACGGAAGTACGAAGCTTCTTAGGACGCATCAACTACATCGCGCGCTTTATCAGCCAGTTAACACTTACTTGTGAGCCGATGTTCAAAATGCTAAGGAAACACGGAGAAGCGGAATGGGACGGAGACTGTCAGAAAGCCTTCGAGAAAATCAAGACGTACCTGCAAAACCCGCCGGTACTGGTTCCCCCGACGCCAGGACGACCCTTGCTCATGTACCTAACAGTCACGGCTAGCACCATGGGCTGCATTTTGGGACAGCACGATGAGTCGGGAAGACGTGAACAAGCCATCTACTACCTCAGCAAGAAATTCAACGAGTGCGAGATGCGCTACTCCATGTTAGAACGAACATGTTGCGCCCTAGCATGGTGCGCCCGAAGACTTCGACAGTACATGTTGTATTACACGACATGGCTAATCTCTCGCATGGATCCGCTGAAGTACATCTTCGAAAAACCGTACCTATCAAGTCGCATTTGCAGATGGCAAGTCTTATTAGCTGAGCACGAGATCATCTATGTAACTCAGAAAGCGATTAAGGCAAGCGCCCTCGCCGATCACTTGGCTGATCATGCCTCGGATGAGTATGAGTCGTTGAGCTTTGACTTCCCCGATGAGGACATCGTAGCAGTTGAGGATGAAATCGCAGAGGATCTTCAAGAAGACGACTGGTGGACCATGTTCTTCGACGGCGCGTTGAACCTCTCAGGCAAGGCAGTGGGAGCCGTAGTCATAGCCCCAGACGGCCGTCAATTCCCTGTAGCATGCAAGTTGAACTTCCCCTGCACTAATAACATCGCTGAGTATGAGGCATGTATCAGTGGTCTCGCGGCAGCCATCGACCTAAAAGTAAAGAAGCTCCGGATCTTCGGCGATTCAGCACTCGTCATCTACCAAGCCCAGGACCTCTGGCAGACACGGGATTCCAAGCTCATCCCTTATCAAAGGTTACTCACTCAGCTCGCGCGGGAATTCGAGGAAACCAAGTTCGACCGAGTTGACCGAGAAAAGAACCGCTTCGCAGACGCATTAGCCACCTTGGCCTCCATGTTCAAACTAGAGTGTGGAGTAATGCTTCAGCCTTTGAGGGTAGAGGTAAAGGAAACGCCGGCATGCTGTGTCACCTTGGAAGGGGAAGCCGATGGGAAGCCTTGGTTCCACGACTTAGTACAATTCATCAGAAACCGGGAACATCCACCGGGGGCAAGCCGGGTTAGCAAAAGGACCCTCCAGCGTTTAGCCCTAGACTTCTATCTCGACGGCGAAGTTTTATACAAAAGAAGAGCTGATGGAGCGTTGCTTCGCTGCGTCACCATGACCGAGGCGAAAAGAATCATAACGGAAATCCACGAAGGGGTGTGTTCCACACATGCTAGTGGGCACATGATGGCCAGACAGATAATGAGGTAAGGCTACTTTTGGCTCACCATCGAACGGGATTGCATCAACTACTTCCGGAAGTGCCACAAGTGTCAAGTTTACGCGGACCATATCCACGTACCGCCAACCCCTCTCTTCAACATGACATCGCCTTGGCCTTTCGCAATGTGGGGAATCGACATCATCGGCCAAATTCATCCCACAGCCTCTAATGGCCATCACTTCATCCTCGTAGCGATCGACTACTTCACCAAATGGGTAGAGGCCGCCTCCTACTCCAACGTCACACAGAAGACGACCATGCGTTTCATCGAAAGAAACATCATCTGCCGTCACGGAGTCCCAGAAACCATCATCACGGACAACGGCTCCAATCTCAATGGGAAAATGATCGACGGTTTTTGCCAACATTGGAAGGTGAAGCACCGAAACTCATCTCCATATCGACCAAAAATGAATGGCGCAGTTGAAGCAGCAAACAAAAACCTAAAAAAGGATCATCCAAAAGATGGTAATCACTCACAAGGACTGGCATGACATGCTTCCCTTCGCATTGCATGCCTACCGGATAGCAACCCGTACATCTACAGGGGCAACTCCCTACTCATTAGTTTACGGCATGGAAGCCGTAATTCCCCTTGAAATAGAAATCCCTTCTCTCAGAATCCTGGCAGAGTCTGAAGTAGAAGAATCAGATTGGGCAAGAGTGAGGTACGAGCAGCTGAACCTCCTTCCCGAAAAGCGCTTGGCCGCTATCTGCCATGCACAATTATATCAGCAAAGAATGGCCAACGCTTATGACAAGAAAGTGCGACCTCGCAAGTTCGAGGCTGGGGATTTAGTGCTGAAGAAGATTCTCCCTCATCAGGAGGCCAGTCAAGGAAAGTGGGCCCCCAAATATGAGGGCCCGTATCTAGTTAAAAGTGCATTCTCAGGGGGTGCCCTAATGCTAACCAACATGGACGGAGACGATCTCCTAAGACCGGTGAATGCCGATGTAGTCAAGATATACTACGCCTGAAGTGTCACGGGTTACACGTTCGGCCAGATCAGCGACATAGGGTTTTATCATGACAATCTAATACAAACGTTTGTTCTGAAATTAATAAAACAAGTTTTTTTCAGGAGATGCGTATGATTTTAAAACTTTGTTATCCTCTTTCGTTAAACGTGTGAGATGACAAAAGGAGGCATGGCATAGATGGCTCCCCAGGAGTAGCTCGAGACGTAAGACGCTTCCCTTAGACTAACGCCACTAATCAATTTTAAGTTTTGCAGCGGCGTATAGTCTCATCTTGGCATCACGAGAAGACCACGGAGCTTCCGCTCGTAGCGACTCTTGGAGGGCCGCAACGGGCCACCTTCAAGAGCAAATCAGGAAAGATTTTAAGGCAAACTGTCGCCATCTAAAGTGAAATTCTTTTTCCTGCAGTGCGACCAGCACAACCGGCATCGCGAACAACCATTCTCGAAGGACTAAATGCTGAACCAAAGTCACAAAGCTCATCCTAAGCCGGCCAAGCCGTCGAAACGCTAGCAAAGTCGGCCCCCATCTCCGTTCACCTATTCGGAGGAGCTCATCGCCAAAACACCGTGGTCGCACAGTGCACCATTACAGGCAACAACTCCTGGGAAAAGCACGACAAAAAGTTGTCCTCTTGGGGTCACCATCAACATACTTAATGCGGTCTTGTTCAAGAAGGTTCCGGCATCCGCACCATGATCAATACGGTGTATCCTTTAATCGAGAGACAGCCAGGCTATAAGTATCACCCACGCCAAGGCGAGAGCTGCAGCAACACATCTAAAAACAAAGCTATCATCAATCGACATCCGACCTAAGTCATGCTCAATGACCCACGAGTGGCCCGTCTAAAAGGGAGAGCTTAAAAACTTATCAATCACATTCCTTTTGCCAAAAATCATCTCGCATTTACTCCTCATTAGTTCTTGCCGCATCGTTTTTTTCAGGAACTGGGTCACCCCCATTCGATGCCCGTATAAGGACGGTAAGCATGTGCCCTTGCAGCCCCGCTGCACATTACGGGAACAGAGGGTTTTCCCCTTTATCCCCAAGCAATCACGAAGCCCATCAACAAAGGTCTAGCAAGGGCCGGTAAGCAAGTATACCCAGTGCGGATCCCATTTTCCCTTCGACCGGGATCAGCGGTTCCCATAAAGCAGCTGAAAAAGAAACCAATCAGCACACCGAAGCGAAGCATCCCGGAACCGGGGACCACGTCATAGGCACCCTCGAAAAGCCGAGTTAAAAGAAGGGAGAATCCCTGAACTTATCTCTTTTTTCGTTTTAAATTAATTTCTCTGTTTGTTGTCCCCTCTGCATCTCACAGGGACCGGAAGCATCTCGCTGTCATCCGCGTGAAGCTCGTGGAAGACGCCCTTGCAGCCCCGCTGCACACCTTAGGGGAGTCCATCTTTCTTTCCCCTTTTATTTAAAATTGTTTTCATTCTTACTCGATTTGATAGCTTTAAGCCGAGTACGGTCGTCTGGCCCACTGGGGGCAACCTTAGGTTCTCATTAGAACGTTGCAAGTAGGTCATCCCCCACATCTAGCAATCAAGTCTTCTAGCAATCAAACCATTGAGCAATCAAACCCTCAATCAATCAAAAATCAAAAAAAATCGATCAAAATCCCTCATTAGCCCGGCTAAAACAAAAGCATACTGCTCTTATAGGCATTTTCATGCATCGCATAGGGCAGAAATATTCAATCCCTCTGTTAAATCAAGCATCTATCCAAATTACGTGCCATGCATGATATTACCTGTTTGCTCTTATATCCACGGTTTGTTCCGACGTAAGCAGTCACAAACAAATCCCGGTAAGCATTTTCGAGCCATCGCGGCGTATCCTTCATGAGTGTAAGGGCCTGACTAGATACTAGTTGAATTTGCATAATATCCAGGGTACATGCGCAATTAGACATGGGATAGCTATGAAATGACGTGGGACTTTTACGATTTTCTCCACTTTTTTCGTTTCTTTACTCTTTCCACCATGTATGTCATCACTCCCCAAACCAACAATATCACTCATACCCCGGGAGCCAAAGAGCAGTTTCAGCTAAAATTGCCAGCCGGAAGTAAAAGCATGCCAAGTTCAAGTTCACGACGAAGGAGACTGAAAAGGGCGCCAGGAGATCGCTAAGGACTATCACCGAAGAAGCAGCAACTACGAAGGCCGAGGCCTCGAGACAGAAGGGGAAGAGATCAAGACGAAGGCCGTGCTTGCTCTGCTCTGTTGCATTTCAAGATCAAATCAAAAAAAAGGGGAAGAAGAAAAAAAAGAAAAGAAAAAAAGAGGGAGAGACAAGAGAAAAAAAAAAAAAAGGAAAAAGGGAAAAGAAAAGAAAAAAAGAAATGCTCAGAGACCTTCGAAGAATAACAAACAATCGAAGAGACAAAGCAAGCACAGCCCGGGGACGACTCAGTTCGAGAAATCTCGAAGAAAACTTTCCCCAATGAACTCGAGTAAAAAGGCCCAAGGCCAACTCGAGAAATCTCAAAGCAACCTTTCCCAGTGAACTCGAGCAAAAAAGGCCCAAGGCCAACTCGAGAAATCTCGAAGCATCCTTCCCCAGGAAAGGCCCAAGGCCCCACTCGACACACCGCAAGCAGCGAACCGCAAAGCAGCGACGACGCTCCCCCAATGAAGACTCGAGAAAAGGGCCCCTGGCCGACGGGAAAATGACATCCCCAGCAAAACATCGCCCACATCAGGGCCAATCAGCAAAACATCGCCCACATCAGGGCCAATCAGCAAAACATCGCCCACATCAAGGTCAATCAAGCAAAACATCGCCCACCTCAGGGCCAATCAGCAAAACATCGCCCACATCAGGGCCGATCAGCAAAACATCGCCCACATCAGGGCCAATCAGCAAAACATTGCCCACATCAGGGCCAATCAACAAAGCATCACTCATCAAAAGCCTTCCAACTCCTCGGCAAAAGCAATCTGTTCCCAAAACAAACTCCTTTCCGGACTTTTCATGTCCCTTCATTCTTTTCCGTAAAAGTCCCATCGATTATTAGAACGCCCATGCATGTGCATCTTCATTCGAAGTCTATTCACTCGGATTGACATTGCGAACTGTAAATTATGTATCATGTTAGCAGCATCTTTATGAGTGTAAAAATACTTAGCCTTGTTTCAGAGCGTGAGTGCAAACACTAATATCAGGTGAGGACTACTTACGACTGCAAATCGTGGGAAAGTCTTGTCCTTGGGGTCGTTACCTCCTGAGCAGGACGCAGACGCATTCTAGATTCGTATCAAGGCCGCTAGCATTAGCATTCTTCTCCTCCCAGAGTGACAGCATAGTATAATTTCCAGCATAGCATCTTCTCCTCCCAGAGTGACCTTAGTTCAAGTTTCCGCATTTCGCGTCGTCTCCTACGGGAATCGACGTTCTTTAAGATTTCAGCATAGCATCTTCTCCTCCCAGAGTGACAACATAGTTTAAATTCCAGCATAGCATCTTCTCCTCCCAGAGTGACAGCATAGTTTAATTTCCAGCATAGCATCTTCTCCTCCCAGAGTGACAGCATAGTTTAATTTCCAGCATAGCATCTTCTCCTCCCAGAGTGACAGCATAGTTTAATTTCCAGCATAGCATCTTCTCCTCCCAGAGTGACCTTAGTTTAAGTTTCCGCATTTCGCGTCGTCTCCTACGGGAATCGACGTTCTTTAGATTTCAGCATAGCATCTTCTCCTCCCAGAGTGACAGCATAGTTTAGCTTCCAGCACAGCATCTCCTTCTCCCAGAGTGACCTTAGTTTAAGTTTCCGCATTTCGCGTCGTCTCCTACGGGAATCGACGTTCTTTTGATTTCAGCATAGCATTCTCCTCCTCCCAGAGTGACAGCATAGTGTAGCTTCCAGCGTAGCGTTTCTTCTCCTCCTAGAGTGACAACATAGCGTAGATCTACCTTTTTCAGCTTTAGCATTTCTTCCCCTCTCAGAGTGATATCCTTCACATAATTCTACATTTCTGCATAATTATTTTCTTCCTCTTAGAGTTGACATCATTAGGGCGAAACGTTCGTACATCTACGAATAGCGCGTCATCCTCCCTAGGCAACGTCTGTTGCGTGTCAGACCCCCCAGTGGAGCCGTCATTTACGTTGTCGTAAAATCACTTTTCATCCCTAGCAGAGTAGTCATCATTTACACTTCCTGCAACTTATGTTTTTCTCAATACCCGAGTAGATCTAAGCTTATATCTTTGCAGGATCAACAACCTATCTCCTCCTCCCAGAGCGACATCAAGCAATCACCTGTTAATCCCTAGTCATGACAACAGCAATTTCCTCCTCCCAGAGTGACAGCAATCAATCTCCTCCTCCCAGAGTGACGGCAAGTAATCACCTTTTACCCCCAGTGGTAGCATCAATCAAACTACCTCCTCCCAGAGCGACATCATCACTGTAGGTTTGAGGTAAGACCTGTTGTGTCGCCAAAATTCGGATATATATAGGGGCGGCTGTCTTTACTGCTTATCAAATCCTTCGATAAGACAATAAAGAGGGGGCAACTGTTGATACCCAAATTTTGACACCATTTTTAATCAATTTTAGCATTTCTGTCATTTATTTAATTTACTGTCATTTTTACTTGATTTACAGTCATCTGTAGTTAGTTTACTATCGCTAGCATTTTTAGGTGTTTTGTTGCATTTTTGCATCGTCGTTGGCATCGTCAGCTTTCGAAATCACATTTTTCAATTTTTCGGCATGCATTTTCATTATTATCATTAATATTATTTTCAACCCTAAAAATCCTATTTTTTACTATCCGGCAGTCGTATGCTAGTTTTTTCTGCATTTTTTGTCATCTCACGAATTTTAGGATTTTTAGGGTTTTAGCGCATTTTTTAGTATTTTTATTATTTTATTAATATTTTTATTCGAGCTTTTATTGGACCCGAGTAAGTCTGCTCGAACCACAGCTTGACTTTTAAATGTTTTCCATCAACTAGTTGCTAGCTTTTTTTCTGCTCGCAACGGTATACAACGTTTCGTGTAATTTTCGACGTAACGTTTTTATTTTTCCGTTCCCGCGTTTCGCGCTTTTGAACGCGAAAATAAACGCGTCAAACGCGAAATATTCATGCTTCGCTGTATACGGTTAAAACCGTCATATTTTTCTCTACGCGCTGGTACCCTCGGATCGAAAAGTCCGAGCGTTTGCTCGCAGGACTCAGCTCGAGCCCATTTAAATAAATTAAAGGGCATTTTAATCACAACCGTTGATCTGGTCAACTCAAGAAAAGTCAACCAGATCAACGGTTGACAAATTAAAGGGGCATGGTGCATGGCACACGCGAACGGCCATGGACGTGCGTGAACAGGGGAGCGAGCCACCGAGCTGCTCGCTCCCGTCCCCTCGGCCGTTACCTGTCCCCTCGGCCATCATCACAACGCCCCTAGCCCAGCCACCTCACGGCCGTAGCCCCGCCAGTGTGAACAACACCACCACGCGCAGCTCCTTCTCCCTCTCCTCCACGCGATTTTCTCCTATAAATAGGAGCTCCCATTCAACGTAAAAACGGCACCAAAATCGCAAGAAACCCTTGCTCCTTCTCCCTCTTGATCAGCTTGCTCATATTGAGCGACAATCGTCCAGTTCAAAGTTTGAAACGTGAGCTTTCTCTCTCTAGCTCATCTTCGGTTTTTCTGCGCAAGTTTTCTTTAATTTCGTTTGGCTTGATTTTGAGCAAATAAATTGATTGTTTTTGTGCTATTAATTCACATACGTAATGTAGATTAAATACATGCTTTCAATTTCGAAAATCGTTGGCTAGATTGTTCGAATTAATTAGTTTTCGATAATTAACAGTTCGGTCATTTTTTCGAAATTAAATTTTGTACGAGTCAAACTAAAAATCGAGGTTTATACGGTCGGAAAGTCGTCGAAGAGACGAACATTTCGGTATGTCCATTTTTCAAAACGGCCAAGTGTGGCCGGAGTTGGGTCGCCGGCAGTAGCTCCGGCGACCAAGGGAGGGGGTGATGAATAGTGCCATGCCTATTCATCACACGACGCCGTTTTGGCCCCCCTCCCAAGTTTTCAAAGTTTTCAATTAGGTCCCTCCGATTTTTAATTCTTTCCGAAATTTCAAATCGCAAGTTTTTCGTAAAAATAATTCGTACGCATCGTACGTTAATTTCTCGTATTATCAACTGTTTAATTTTCTGCACTTATCAACTGTTTAATTTTCTGCACTTATCAACTGTTTAATTTTCTGCACTTATCAACTGTTTAATTTTCTGCACGTATCAACTGTTTAATTTTCTGCACTTATCAACTGTTTTAATTCTTAGCACTTTAAATTTCCGCACTTTATTTTCTGCAATTTAAAAATTCAGTTATTTATTTTTACCGCCTACATGGACGGTCGCACTTTAATTTCCGCAATATCAACTGCTTTAATTTTTCGCAAAACTGCTGGAAATCCTTCCGCAATATCAACTGTTTTATTTTCTGCAAATATCAATTGTTTTATTTTCCGCAATATCAACTGCTTTAATTTTTCGCACAACTGCTGGAAATCCTTCCGCAAATATCAACTGCTTTATTTTCTGCAAATATCAATTGTTTTATTTTTCGTAATTATCAACTCTCTACTTTCTGCAAATTATCCAACTGTTAAATTCTCCCATGCGTAAAATCAATCATTCTTCGCATGCAATCACGTAGATGTTAGATTCTCACATGCGTAAAATCAATCATTCTTCGCATGCAATCACGTAGATGTTAGATTCTCACATGCTTAAAATCAATCATTTTTCGCATGCAATCACGTAGCATTTTAATTCTCACATGCTTAAAATCAATCATTTTTCGCATGCAATCACGTAGCATTTTAATTCTCGCATGCTTAAAATCAATCATTTTTCGCATGCAATCACGTAGATGTTAGATTCTCACATGCTTAAAATCAATCATTTTTCGCATGCAATCACGTAGCATTTTAATTCTCACATGCTTAAAATCAATCATTTTTCGCATGCAATCACGTAGCATTTTAATTCTCACATGCGTAAAATCAATCATTTTTCGCATGCAATCAACGTAGCATTTTAATTCTCACATGCTTAAAATCAATCATTTTTCGCATGCAATCACGTAGCATTTTAATTCTCACATGCTTAAAATCAATCATTTTTCGCATGCAATCACGTAGATGTTAGATTCTCACATGCTTAAAATCAATCATTTTTCGCATGCAATCACGTAGCACTGTTAAAATTCTCACATGCGTAAAATCAATCATTTTTCGCATGCAATTACCATAGCATTTAAATTCTCGTATGTGTAAAATCAATCATTTTTCACATACGATCAACCCAACATTTAAATTTCGTTTGCGTAAAATCAATCATTTATCGCATGCAAATCAGCTCAGCATTTAAATTCTCGTATGCGTAAAATCCATCATTTTTCGCATACAAACAACTGTCATCATTTTTGTCAAACCCAGCATCTCACTTTCGTATACGCAAAATTCATCATTTCTCGTATGCAATCAACTGTCATTTAAATTTTCGCACTCATAAAATTGTTTACTTCTTTCTCAAGCTATCACTAATACTCTCACTTTGTAGGTTTTAAATTCAAGCTTCGCTCGAAAGTACGCCTTTCGATTCCCTTTTATTTATTCAGCGCTTTTTTCGTAAAATAGCAGTCGTACGCATGATATATAGAACTGTTAGAATTAAAATCAACCCACATGAACAACGTGTTTAAAGAGTCGCTTCAAATGCCATATTCATCTGATTTTAAATTCTCGCATATATTGAGTGCATGTACATGGGGACTTTCGATCCCACATCAGTTTTCCACTTCAAAAACCAATCATTTAAAATTGGTACTCTGTTAGCAATCCATGATAGGTTCACATAGCAATCAATCTAATCATGCATGGCCCGATGATGAAATAAGAGGGCGCTCATTCAGTCTTACAGAAAATTCAGTCCCATCACGTTACGGTCAAGAATAATAGACTGATCTTGATAAACGGTAACCCCGTCCGAAAGATCTTTTTTATTATTTTTGAACGGTCCCGATTGTGGAAAAGGCTAAAGTGACGATTCCTCTAAGGGCCCCCTTTTTCAAAATAAAACGCATTTTCATCAAAACACCTTTTAAGCACCTCTCCCATCAACCGGTAACCATTTTCGGATGTGACTCGGGTGCCTAACACCTTCCCGAGACCATAATACGACCCCAAACCTTTTGTCTGGGGTCCAGACCCCTTTTTTGTGCCTTTAGTTTTTTTTACTTATTATATTTCCTATGCCATGACGATTAAGGTTCCCTAAAGCCTAGCAACCAAATTAGGGTGGCGACTTCATTGCATGTTGCGAGGCGTCTGTCTACGCTGAGCATTGTAAGGTCCCAAATTTCGTTGCACACTCGCGAGTTTTTAATTTTCGTGGGGGCGCGACACATAGGTATGAAGGTGTAAAGGGATTGGCTAAGGGTATTTTGTCTAGGAATTTTGCCATTGTGTGTTTCTTTTTATTTTCCCAGTTTTGAGTCTTTCTTTTATTTTCTTCGTTAAGAGTCCAGTATACTTGGGGGCAAGCATTGTTTAAGTGTGGTGAGGTTTGATTGACGTTTATTTTCATATATTTTTACCATCTTAAACTACCTTGTTTATGGTAAAAATAATCTCTTTCACGTCAATTTGCTATCTTTTGAAGGAAGTCTTGGGCAAGGGAAGAAATGAAGGGAACGTATGCCTTGAGCGACAGAGTAGCAATCTTGGCCGCAGACTTGGCCAAGATTGCAGAGATAGAGGCGTGCTGATCAATGACTCAAGGAAGACACGATTTTGGAGAAACCAACTGGTTGTTGCGTCCACTAGAATGACTCTTGGATGTAATCTGATTTGAACAAAAACAATCTGTTTAGTATTTATTATTTTATCTTATTTTCGAATTTGAACATTTTGGAGATTTAGTGTTATCTCCTATATTTTTGGAGTTTGGAATTTGGAAAAGAACGTGATTGATGGGGACTCTAACCTTGTTAAAGGTTAGGGAAGGTTGTCAATTACGGGATCCTTCCTCCTTCCAACTTCTGTTTTTGTAAACACTTTGCTATGAATTCTTTGGAATATCGCATTTTAATTATATTTTCATGTTCTTCAATTATTTCTTTGCTTCTTTGATTATTATGTCTAGTAGCTAAACACCTAATTCTTGGTAAGGGTTGAGTGAGCGTACTTGTGATTCGTGAGACCGATCTGTTCTTATTATCCTCTCATTCGTAATTGATTCGAGTTCTATTTTAACAAACTGGTTCCTGTCTAGGCTAAGACTTGATCAATCTTAGGCAAGAGGACGAATTTGTAGCCAGTCACGAAGGGGACGAGCAAAACCAGAGTGACGCAAGTAGGCAGCTAGCCTCACGGAGGCTAGTGGACTTGGATTGATATAGGCCTAACCAGACTAACAATCTAGGGGTTCGAGTTGGGAGTAGCTTGGCCTAGACTTTGTCTTTCCCTACGCCATTAAGAAAACGCATGTGCCTCAAGCCAGCAGCCAATTGGATAAACCCTTTAACCAGCAAGGTGTCCACTAGCTAGGATCACTAGGAAAGGGAGTTCCCGCCAAGTGGTTTCAAGAGGAGGAAAGTAGGATTGGAAAGGAGTTCCTCCCATTCTATAGAAGAGTTATGAGAGAGAAGGAGAAAATCTAAAGGTCGATGATCGATTAAACAAGGAAAGCGCTCATGAATTCACCCTTACCAGGAGTTTACCTCACATCAGTTCACAACCAATCTCAAGCACCAATCTTAGCTAAGATTCACTTCTGCCTAAGATTGTTTCTTTATTTAAATTTTTGCTTTGTTTCTTTTTATTGCTTTGTTTATCTTAATTGCAGAAACAAAACCCCTCAACTCCAGTGACGAGGAAGTCGAGTCAAAACTATAATTTCCCGAAAGATCTCTGTGGACGATCCTCTTACCACAATCTACGAGTTCCTTGTGGACGAGTGATAAGTTGTATTCCTACCCCTAAATTCGTATATTTTATACAACTAAATTTGATGCCCTCGACACGCAATCAAGCGACAATGGATATTGTGGAAGTGCTAGATAATAATGATACTCAATGAATGGATGATAAACGTTTGATGGCTAATTTTGATAGATAGATAACACTATTGAACTCACAACTACAACAAACCCTCATAGCAACTAGACTAGGCAACCTTGTTACAATAGATGCAAGGATCTCTAATTCTAGCTTGACCATTTCACTAACAAGGATGAACAACCCAAGATTTAGAGAAGATGAAGTCCTAATCCTAATTACCACACTTAAGGTGTTGTTTGTCTTCAAAGAGGAGTTTACTCAATAATTCAAAGACAAAGAGGAAAATAACCTATCTCTAGCTATTTATAGTCTTTACAAAACATAGTGTCGCGCCCCACGAAAATTAAAAATTCGCGAGTGTGCAACGAAATTTGGGACCTTACAATGCTCAGCGTAAACAGACGCCTCGCAACATGCAATGAAGTCGCCACCCTAATTTGGTTGCTAGGTTTAGGGAAGCTTAATCGTCATGGCATAAGAAAATATAATAAATAAAAAACTAAAGGCACAAAAGACGGGTCTGGACCCCAGACAAAGGTTCGGGTCGTATTATGGTCTCGGGAAGGTGTTAGGCACCCGAGTCACATCCGAAAATGGTTACCGGTTGATGAGAGAGGTGTTTTAAAAAGGTGTTTGATAAATGCGTTTTTGTTTTGAAAGGGGGACCCTCAGAGGAATCGTCACTTAGTCTTTTTATGATCGTAACGTTCAGAAATAATTAATCATTGAACAGGGTTACCGTTTGAACGTCTTTCGGACGGGGTTACCGTTTATCAAGACCGATTGATTATTCTCGAACGTAACGTGATGGGACTGAATTTTCTATAAGACTTAATGAGTGCCCTCTTATTTCATCATCGGGCTATGTATGATTAGATTAATTACTACGTGATCCTATCATGGATTGCTAACAGAGTACAAATTTAAATGATAGATTTTGAAGTGAAAAACTGATGTGGGATCGAAAGTCCCCATGTACATGCAGTCAATATAAGCGAGAATTTAAAATCACATGAGCATGGCATTTTAAGCAACTCTTTAAACACGTTGTTCATGTGGGTTGATTTTAATTCTAGCAGTTCTATATATCATGCGTACGATTGATATTTATGAAAAGCGTTGAATAAATAAAAAGGAATCGAAAGGCGTACTTTCGAGCGAAGCTTGAAATTAAAACCTACAAAGTGAGAGTATTAGCGATAGCTCGAGAAATAAATAAGCAATTTTATGAGTGCGAAAATTTAAATGACAGTTGATTGTATGCGAGAAATGATAGATTTTACGCATACGAGAATTAAATGCTGAGTTTGATAAGTGCATGAAAATAAATGATGACAGTTGATTGTATGCGAGAAATGATGGATTTTACGCATACGAGAATTAAATGCTAAGTTGATTGCATGCGAAAAATGATTAATTTTACGCATACGAGATTTAAATGATGACATGATTGCATGCGAAAAATGATTTAGTTCCTTCTGGGCTGCGAATCCAGAAGTGAAGGCTTCCAAGACCTTCTTTTTCCACAACTCCTCCTTCAATGGCGCCCTGGCAAACTTCTCGTCTCGAGCTAACATCTCTTCGCGGAGAAGGAGATTTTTCTTCTTTTCCAACGCCAACTCTGCCTCCAGAACCTCCATTTTTGCTTTCCCGGCGGACCTCTCTCTATTTAGTTCCTTTTGTGACTTGTCCTAAAGACGCGTTAGCAGCCTCACATGGTCCGCTGTTCGGTCAAGCTGCACCTTTTGAGCGCACATCGCGCTAGAAAAATTTCGTGATTCGCGATCATGAATTTCGAACAGATAGTTCATATAGCGGAAGGTATCCAGAGAGTCATTCATAACATGCCGGTGACGGGCCTTTGGAGAAAGCTGAAGAAGTTTCTCTTTCTCTTCCCGGGAACTCATCATTTCCCCTATCAAGGGCGCGGTAAACTCATCTCTAGAGAAGGGTTGGGGTACTCTGACAGCATGGAGACCATCAAAGCAGAACCCTGTCAGGTTCATACGATAGGCTGGGGTCCCGCTAGGGCCACCGTAGGAAAGATTGACTGACGGAGTTGAAGAAGAACCCTCAGTAAGCACATTCGAGATGGGAGTAAAGAACAGCTGCGGAGTCTGTAGCGAAAGGCGTGATCACTACATCAGGAATACAGTGAGAAATCGGAGAATCAGGAGTGTTAGCTGTAGGAAGAGGACATGCCATCAGTGGAGCCTCCGCCTCAGTAGAACAGGTAGCAGCTGGCGCCTCAGTGGTCTTCACCGGCTGAGAGGTACTCGCCTTAGACGAAACGACAGGTATAGAAGCAGTCGCCGCATCAACAGAAGATACCCCAGTAGCCTGTTCACTTGTGTCCACTCGAAGTTTTTTCCGACGCAAGGAAGAAGCATGGCAAAGGTCTGGTTTAGCATCCATATCCTCGTCGTCACTATCAATCACCCTTTTCGCGGTTCGACCGGAGTTTGTTCCCTTGCGACGATCTGGTAGCCAATTCTCGACGAAACGAGAAGCTCGGGCAGAGATGCTGAGCCTTTGCCCTCCCCGGGCAACTGTCTTGGTTCTCCTCCTCGGAGGCAGAACGCTTTGGCGATTGGAGCCTTCGGCAGGAGGAGAGGCTGGTAAAGTTTGGAGTGGCGTTACATTCAAAGGAGTGCCAGCGTCACCTGGAGATCGACCGTTAGGATCTTCTGTAAAAGAAACGTGTTAAGACAAATGCAAAAGAAAATACGAAAAAAGGCAGACTCACCCATAACGCACTCCTCCAGAGGCTTGAACAAAGCAAAGTCGCGGATACGATAGCAGGTATCCTCATCCAACAGAGCGTTAGCCTGCTCTAGCTCAGCTCTGGTCAGTATCGCGGGATTCGTCCAAAGGGGGCCTATGAGCTCCTGGTTTAAATTAATGCGCCACAAACGGGACGGTAGCTCGAGAACGAAGAAACTACTTTTCCAATCAGCCACACCCTTCTTAAAGCCGCGAAACTGCTGCCAGAACGACTGTACGAACGCGTCATCCCATCGAGGAGTGATTTCGATTAAACAATTATGACAATTCATACTAAAGAATTTGCGAAATAAATTGAGAGATGGGGTGAAAATGTTCTTCAACTCGCAAGCACGAAGAAAAGCATAAACCGCACACTAGGAAGAAGGAGTTATCTGGGCAGGATTAAGGTTGTACTCCCGCAGCAGCGTTAGTATTGATTCATGAACGGGAAAGCGAAAACTATAAAGGATCATCTTAAAATAAAGTAGCCTACAGAAACCCCACGCCGGATTATGAAGCCGCATATGACTTTCAGGAATAAAAGGTTCATATCCGGGAGGAAAGGTAATACCGTGTTCCTCCAGTTCGGCCTTTAGAACCACATCGCATGTAAAAATACTGGGTGATTGTGCGACCTCTGGATCCACGGGTTTCCAGATAACCTGGCGAGGCCTATTCCTAACCATAATAAACCAGTAAATAGGAAATCTGAGAGGATTAAAGTGGTACCTTAGAAGGGAAGACCTACGGTTGAATCGGCGGACGACGGCAGGCGACCAGAAGGTTGATTGCATGTCGAGGACATCAAATTTAGTTGTAAAAAGATATAGAAAATGGGGTAGGAATACAACTTATCACTCGTCCACAAGGGACTCGTAGATTGTGATAAGAGGTTCGTCCGTAGAGATCTTGGTGGTGTATCGTAGTCTTGACTCGACTTCCTCGTCACTGGAGTTGAGGGTATTTTTGTTCCTGATGATTAAGATAAGCAAAGCGTAAAAAGAGAATAAGCAACAATAGAATGAAGAAGCAATCTTGGGCAGAAGTGAATATTAGCTAAGATTGCTGGCTGAGATTGGGTGGAACTTTCATGAGATTAATCCCTGGCAAGGGCGAATTCGTGAGCACTAGACTTGTTTCATCGATCATTGACTCTAGATTTTCTCCTTCTCCTTTTGTAACTCTGCTATAGATTGGGAGGAACCCCTTTCCAATTCTACTTTCCTCCTATTCAAATCACTTGGAGGGTACCCCCTTTCCTAGTGATCCTGGCCAATGGACACCTTACTGGCTAAAGGGTTTATCCAATTGGCTGCTGGCTTGAGGCACATGCGTTATCTCAATGGCATAGGGAAAGACAGAGTCTAGGCCAAGCTACTCCAAACTCGGAGCCCTTGGTCATCAATCTGGTTAGGCCCATATCAATTCAAGTTCACTAACCCCCGCGAGGTTAGCTACCTACTTCGTCACTTCGGTTTCGCTCGTCCCCTTAGTGACTGGTTGCAAATTCATCGTCTTGCCTAAGATCGATCAAGTCTTAGCCTAGACGGGAACCGGTTTGTTAAAACGGAACTTCAACTGAATACAAATGAGAGGATGATTAAGAACAACTCAGCCTCACGATTAACAAGTATGCTCACTCGGCCCTTACCAAGAATTAGGTGCTTTAGCTACTAAACATATTAATTAAAGAAATAAAGGGAACAATTGAAGAACATGAAATATAATTAAGATGCGATATTTTCGAAGGAATTATCACAGCAGTTGTTTACAAAACCAGAAGAAAGGAAGATGGAAGAATATCGTAATTGACAGCCTTCCCTAACCTTAAATAAGGTTAGAGTCCCCACCAATCACGTTTCTTACCAAAACTCCTCATTTCAAATTAACAAAAAGATAGGGATAAGAATCCCAATTGTTTTCAAATACTAAAGAGATAATAACATACTAATAAAGTGTTTTTGTTCAAATAGGATTACATCCAAAAAGTCTTCAAGTGGATGTAACGGCCAGGTGGTCTCTGATATGATCCCGCTTCCCATGAGTCCATGTTCAACACGCTTCTATCCTGCCATCTTAGCCAAGACATGCGGCTAAGACTACCAGTCTTCGCTCCAGCACTAGATCCATCCAGAACCGGTCTTGCCCAAGATTCTTCCAAAAGAAGCCAAATTGACGTGAAAAGGGGAGTTTCTACCACAAACAAGGAACTTTAAAGTGGTAGAAACGAATGAAATATAACGTCAATCAAACCTCACCACACTTAAACAATGCTTGCCGCCAAGCATACTAGACTCTTAACAAAGACAAAAAAGAAAGACTCAAAACAGACAAACTCAAACAGTGGCAAAAATTTCTGGACAGACTACCCTTAGCCCATTTCCTTAAATATCTTTGGCCTACGACAGTGAGCATACTTCTCCATGGATCCCAACCCTTATGAATACAGCCTAATCAGTACCCTAGACATCCGAATTCCACATGACCATAACATCTTTGCATTCCACAACAGACTCAACAAAGCAAGACCTCCACCTACTTGGATTTTCCCCCTTTAATTCAATTGCTCAATATCATCATCTAATTACCTTGCCTGAAGTTTTGTTTTACTATGCCTAAATTGCTAAAAGTTTCTTGATTGTTAATGCTTAGTGAGGCAGAAACATCGAGACATTTGCTTTTATTTTTTTTCTTTGCTCTTTTAAAAGTTTCTTGATTATTTCCGCTTACTGAGGCAGAAATACTGTTGATACCCGAATTTTGACGCCATTTTTATTTAATATTAGCATTTCTGTTATTTAGTTAATTTACAGTCATTTTCAGTTGATTTAATGTCGCTAGCATTCTTAGGTGTTTCGTTGCATTTTAGCATCATCGTTAGCATCGTCAGCTTTCGAAATCGCATTTTTAATTTTTCGGCATGTATTTTCATTATTATCATCATTAATATTTTTAGCCTTAAAAGTCACATTTTTTACTATCCGGCAGTCGTTTGCTAGTTTTTTCTTCGTTTTAGGTCATCTCATGATTTTTAGGATTTTTTATGTTTTAGCGCATTTTTTAGTATTTTTATTATTTTATTATTATTTTCATTCGAGCTTTTATTGGACCCGAGTAAGTCTGCTCGGACAATAGCTCGACTTTAAAATGTTTTCCATCAACTAGTTGCTAGATTTTTTTCTGCTCGCAACGGTCTACAGCGTTTCGTGTAATTTTCGGCGTAACATCTTTATTTTTCCGTTCAAACGTTTCACGTTTTTGAACGCAAAAATAAACACGTTAAACGAAAAATTCTCGTCATTCGCTGTAGACGGTTAAACCCGTCATATTTTTCTCTACGCGACGGTACCTTCGGCTCGGAAAGTCAGAACGTTTGGTCGCGGGAACTGGCTCGAGGCCATTTAAATCAGATGAAAGTCCATTTGATCATGGCCATTGATCTGGTCAACCAACGAAAGTCAACCAGATCAATGGCCCTTGATTTAATGTGCATAATGCACATGCACAGTGCCGGAGAACCCACAGCCACGTCTTCGCCCGAGCCACCTGCTCCCATCACAGCCACGTCTTAGCCCGTAGCTCCCTAGCTCCGCCATCATCACGTCCAGCCCCTCCTCCACGCGCAGCCCCTCCGTCCGGCCACCACGCGACCCTTTTGGCTATAAATAGCCGTGCTCCCTTCGTTCAAAAGGGTCCGAAAATTTGCATAAAAACCACACTGCTCTCTCCCCATTTTTCGGTCCAATTCCTGCACTCTTGCACCCCACTCAGGCACTCTCATTCCCACTCCTCGCCGTCGTCCGCCGGAGCACCACCACTGTAAGCGTTTTTACTCTTGTTTTTTTATTTATTTCGTTTAATACTTCGTCAATTAAATGAGCATCAAAACTTGCTGCAATCACTTGTTTTTCAACTCAGTTTCACCATACTAACACTTGTTTAAATTATCGTGGCTTATTTTAATTGTTTCGTCAATTACCGTATATGTGCATTGTTTCTTTTTCTTCAAAAATCCTACTGTTTTTGTCTCTTTTTCTTGCTGTGATTGTTTACTTGCACTGAGGGAAAGGAGAGGTTTCGTTTGAACCAAGAACCAGGCGAATTGATCGCCTGGTTCGCCACCTCCGTCGCCGGCAGTGGCGCCGGCGATGGGAGGTTGAAGATGAGTGATTCGGGCCGCATGGCCCTTCGTGTGAAATGAAGGAAAGGTGATGGGCTTGGCCCATCACCATTTAAATTAATTTTCTTGGGCCAGGAACTGTTCCTGGCCCATTTATCCAATTTTAAGTTGGGCCCAGCCCATTCACATTTTTCCATGCCTCCGATTCGTTATTTTTTACGTAAAATGCTCGCATGCTTCATATAATTATTTTTCATGATACGTGCTATTTTTCGTATGTTTTATACATGAATTTTTTAATTCACTTTTTCGTAAAATACTCGTAGGCTTCGTATGATTATTTGTCGTACTAACACTTTTAATTTTCTGTAATATCAACTGTTTATTTTCAGTAAATATCAACCATTTAATTTTCCGCACTTTACTTTTCCGCACTTTAATTTTTCGCAATTTACTTTCAGCAATTTAAATTCAATACCGCCTACATGGTCGGTCGCATTTTAATTTTCGTAAATATTCAACTGCTTTAATTTTTCGCACACTGCTGGAAATCCTTCCGCAAATTATCAACTGTTTAATTTTTCGCACTTTAATTTTCCGCAATTTACTTTCGGCAATTTAAATTCAATACCGCCTACATGGTCGGTCGCACTTATCAACTGTTTAATTTTCCGCACTTTAAATTCCAGCAATTTACTTTCAGCAATTTAAATTCAATACCGCCTACATGGCCGGTCGCATTTTAATTTTTGTAAATATTCAACTACTTTAATTTTTCGCACACTGCTGGAAATCCTTCCGCAAATTATCAACTGTTTACTTTTCCGCACTTTAAATTTCAGCAATTTACTTTCAGCAATTTAAATTCAATACCGCCTACATGGTCGGTCGCAATATCAATTGTTTATTTTCTGCAATATCAACTGCTTTAATTTTTCGCAAAACTGCTGGAAATCCTTCCGCAAATTATCAACTGTTTACTTTTCCGCACTTTACTTTCCCGCACTTTAAATTTCAGCAATTTACTTTCAGCAATTTAAATTCAAAACCGCCTACATGGTCTGTCGCAATATCAACTGTTTATTTTCCGCAAATATCCAACTGTTTATTCCCTGCATTATCAACCTGTTTTATTTTCTGCAAATCATTAAACTTTTTTTCTTCCCTGTAAATCACCAATAGCATTTAATTTTTCTGCACTTATCAAAACAACATTTCATTTTCGTATGCGTAAAATCCATCATTTTTCGCATGCAATCAACCCAGCATTTAAATTCTCGTATGCGTAAAATCAATCATTTTTCGCATGCAATTAACCCAGCATTTAAATTCTCGTATGCGTAAAATCAATCATTTTTCGCATGCAATCAACCCAGCATTTAAATTCTCGTATGCGTAAAATCACTCATTTTTCGCATGCAATCAACCTAGCATTTAAATTCTCGTATGCGTAAAATCAATCATTTTTTGCATGCAATCAACACAGCATTTAAATTCTCGTGTGCTTAAAATCAATCATTTTTCGCATGCAATCAACTCAGCATTTAAATCTCGTATGCGTAAAATCCATCATTTTTCGCATACAATCAACTGTCATCATTTTATCAAACTCAGCATCTCACTTTCGTATGCGTAGAATCCATCATTTTACGTGTACAATCAACTGTCATTTAGATTTTCGCACTCATAGAATTGCCTAGTTATTTCTCAAGCTATCACTAACACTCTCGTTTTGTAGGTTAATTTCAAGCTTCGCTCGAAAGTACGCCTCACAAGTCCTTTTTATTTATTCGATGCTTTCTGCGAATATCAGTTGCATGCATGATATATAGAACTGCTAGAATTAAAATCAACCCACATGAACGACGTGTTTAAAGACTTGCTTAAAATGCCATGTTCATCTGATTTCAAATTCTCGCTTACATTGACTGCATGTACATGGGGATTTTCGATCCCACATCAGTTTTCCACTTTAAAATCAATCATTTAAATATGTACTCTGTTAGCAAGCCATGTTAGGATCACGTAGTAAGTAATCTAATCATGCATGGCCCGATGATGAAATGAGAGGGCGCTCATTCAGTCTTACGGAAAATTCAGTCCCATCACGATCATAAAAAAGACTAAAGTGACGATTCCTCTGAGGGCCCCCTTTTTCAAAACGCATTTCTCAAACACCTTTTTAAACACCTCTCTCATCAACCGGTAACCGTTTTCGGATGTGACTCGGGTGCCTAACACCTTCCCGAGACCATAATATGACCCCAAACCTTTATCTGGGGTCCAGACCCCTTTTTTTTGTGCCTTTAGTTTTTTACTTATTATATTTCCTATGCCATGACGATTAGGGTTCCCTAAGCCTAGCAACCAAATTAGGGTGGCGACTTCATTGCATGCTGCGAGGCGTCCTTTTACACCGAGCATCTGAAGGTCTCAAATTTCGTTGCACACTCGCGAATTTTCAATTTTCGGGGCGCGACAGTTTGGCGACTTCACTGGGGACCTTAGGGTCGGAGCCGGTTTTATCTTTTTAGAGAGGTGTTTTATTTGTTTATTTATTTGCTTTGATCAATTGCTGGTCTGTTTATTTATTTGCTTTATCAATTGTCATATGCATTTCATAGCGGCCTACACCCAGGGGACAATTACCAAAATAGGAGGGTAGTAGTGACGCCCTAGGACACATGTCCTAGGTAGTGTTCACCAATCCCAACTCGGATGAACCTCTAAAGCCAGTCGAAAGGTTATACGATTTCGCAAGGAATCGGGCGACTGGACGACACTTTAGGGACCTTTTCATGGTATCATCCGGGAACCATTCAAGCCAGTTACAAATGTCGGAATCAGAGCCCCAGCACATGCATCATGATTATACCTGTTTGTCGTGGCTCTATTTGTCTTGTTGACATATTGACATGATTTTTCTGTTATACGAACTGTAAATTTCTTACACGTACCGGTTACTTTGCATTTAAAATTTTATTTTTGTCCCATAGGACCCATTTTGCTCATTCAACATGACGGCACCTACACTACTTTCATTTAATATTTTCGGGGGACGAAGTTTCGACGATCAGGTCGCACAAGGAGATCTGTTGGAACATGGGTTCGCCCCTGACATCACCACTAAGATCAAAGTAGAAGTCGTGGACTTTGACTTAACTAGGATCCGGATGTTGAGAAATGAGCTGACTAAAGACGAAGAGACACAGTTTGAGGGTATTTATGGAAAGCTACTGACCCTAGTCGACGTAAAGACTGATTGGGGTTGCATCCGAGCAGCCCTAAAATTCTGGGATCCCTATTATCGGTGCTTCTCTTTCGACAAAGAGGTAGACTTGACCCCTACGCTAGAGGAGTACTCAGCTCTGATGTGCTTCACCTCTCCTATATCGGCCATATACCAGAATGTTCGACTCGACTCCTCAAGTGTCAAAATAAGGCTCGATAAGCTGTTAGGAATCACTACTCGTGTCAGAGAGGGGGACTACTTCTGGTGCTGGTCAGATATTGAGGCACGCTTTCGATTGTCCAACGAAAAGAAACGCTTAAGGATTCTGGCCTTCGCCATTGTAGGATTTGTCCTCTTTCCGAAAATGAGGAATGCCATCGACTTTGCAGCAGCCAACATCTTTTACGAGATGGAAACAAATGCCATCAATCCTACAACAACCATTATGGCCGAGACCTTTCGCTCCTTGGACTCTTGTCGAAGAAAAGGGAAAGGGAGACTTACATGTTGCACCCAGTTGTTGACAGTATGGTTGGTCAGCGACTTCAAGCAGATTCCTGATCAGACCATTTTATTCGCAAGCTACATAAGGTCATGTCCTCTTCTCAGGGTTATCAATGCAATGACCACGGATAGATGGGAGATGGAAAATAAGGATGTCTGGATCAACCGATTCATAAATCTCTCAGAAGAAGACTTCAGTTGGCACGCCAAGTGGCTGCAGACTTCCAATCCCATCGTCTGCTGCGGACACTTACCTTGGGTTCCTTTGATCGGAGCATGGGGATGCGTTCACTATTGTCCGGCCCTCGTCCTCAGACAGTTTCGCATCACCCAAATCATTCCAGTAACTTTTGGCATGACGAAATCAGACCTGCCACACGCTGGAGAAGATCAGAACATTCAGCTGTACGCCCATGACTGGGCCCACCCTTTCTGCCTCAAAGGGCACGGCATCTCTGCAACCACAATACCAGAATATCCACAGTGGAGGTCGAGACGAGTTAATGGTAATGTCTTACCTCGCCCAGAAAATCAAAAACCGATGGAAGAAGAAGGGGAATCGCAAGTGAGCGAAGGAATGGATGTCATGGGTTACGCTCAAGTGGTAGAACAGATGCTAGCAGCACAAGAAGAACGAGATCTGATGGTAGAGGAAAGGGATATGGCCCAAGCTCGTCAATGTGGCTTAGAGGTCCAGATGAATGAACTGGACAAGCAGCATAAGGATTTCGTCCGCGTACAAACAGTACAAAAGAATGTGGCCCTCAGGGCCTTTAAGGAACGCTTGAGCAGTGAAACCCGCAAAAGAGAAGCATCAAGTGCCATAATTGAAGACAGGGATTCAACGATAAGGGTTTTGACTACTCGCGCAGACTTGGGAGAAAGGAACAACCAAGTACTGCAAAGCCGAATTGCCGCCTTAGAGGCTGAGTTAGAGATGAAGAAAGGGGAGTTGGCTTCGATGGAATACCTTTGGCAGCAGGACTCGGACGCCCAGGAATGACACCTTCAGGGAAAGGCTCGGAGATCGGCCCATCTGTTCTTTTTAGCTAGGACCCCTAATTTCATCTATCCTAGCCATTTTTGATGAATTTAGGAAGTTGGCAAGTTTACCATATTTTGTAAACGCTTTTTAATAAAGTCGTACTCTTTCGGATATTTATTAAATCGACTCATCTTTTCCATATCAACTATCCCTCCAATACAAACTCAAAAAAAAAAAAAAAAAAAAAAAAAAAAAAAATTCCCCCCGGGGTAAAACACAATCATCTCACCGAAATTCCGAAAAATCAGAACAAGTATTCAAAACATCCGAGTATCACTCACTCATGGCCATGTCTTCCTAGTTTATCACAAAAACTCCAAAGATTGTCGTCTCTCCCCTCGGTTGAGTTTACCAGGCATCAGGCCATGCATCGTCAAAAGTATGGCGTAAAAAGAGATCTTCCTAGCATGGCGGCATTGGTTGCCCCTGCTGATTTGGGCTTCGCCGTTAGCATCTCAGATTTGCTTCATATCGGGGGAATGTATAGAGGCTTCTTTCGTATCTTGTCAACCACTGGGATTCCTCGCCTCACCGACCTCCTTGAAAATATCAAATGAAAGTGTGGCCGGAAAACGAATGAGCAAATGTGGAGGCCGCAGGGATTGCATATCACCTGTATATCCTCACTTGTATTTACTTTTTCTATGTTTTTCCCTTTTTCAGGTTCACGATAGCTCCTCGAAAGCAAGCTACTCCGCACAGGCTCCCCCTAACTAGACTTCAAAAACGAAAAATGACCGAACTGGCCAAGACCGACGAAGCACTAATGGCTAGAATCGCAGAGTTAGAGGAGCAAGTTAAGATCACTACAGAAAGAGCCACTAGGGCCGAAAAGGAAAGAGATGAAGTTGTCGCCGAAGTACCACCGGGTTTTGATCTCCCTCAAACAAAAGGACCTCACTCTTCGCTCACCGTCGCAGGACCTTCCGTACTCCCGCCACTTTCTGGTCCCCCGGGCCATTGGAGATGGGATAATCCCTTCACAGTACCCATCACTGCAAATCCTACAGCTAAGGCGGGTGAAGAGATCTCCCCGTCGCTTCAGCACCTTTCAATCAACCCTGCCATGGACCCCAGCAAGAGCCAAGCCCACCTGGAGGCTTTGTATCTCCCTCCTATTCCTCCGAGCACAGTTCCCGGACCCGTGGGAACTCAGCTCCTCACTTTCAACCCAGCACAACCTCAGTTCTCATCAGAACCAATGCTGCCCTTCGGTTCTAACCCCATCGGGGCCGAGAAACCGAAAAGTGACAGACTGAATCTTCTCGAGGAGAGGCTCCGAGCAATTGAAGGGGTTGATCCATTTGACCCTACCGGCCCCGCCGATATGTGCATAGTCCCCGGGATCGTCATACCTCCGAAGTACAAGATCCCGGACTTCGAAAAATATACTGGGGTAGAATGCCCGAAGACCCACCTCAGAGCATACTGCAACAAGATGGTAGAGATGATCCACAACGAACCGTTGTTGATCCATCTATTCCGAGAAAGCTTGACCAAACACGCCCTAACTTGGTATATGGGGCTGGACAGAGCCAGGATCAGGACGTGGAGAGACCTGTCCGATGCCTTCTACCGACAATACAAATTCAACATGGAGGTGGCTCCTGACCGCGCCGACCTGCAAAATCTGGAAAAGAAAATCGGCGAGTCCGTGAAGACCTATGCGCAAAGATGGAGAGAGTTGGCTTCGAGAATCTCTCCACCCTTAAGCGACAAGGAACTCTTGTCGATTTTCTTGCACACCTTCAAAGCTCCCTACTACACCTACCTGATCTCGAACCCCTCAAACAGCTTCTCCGACATGGTCCTAATTGCCGAAAGAGTCGAGCAAGGGATTAAGTCTGGGCGAATCACGCATCCAACACCAGAGTCCGTACCAAAGAAAGCATCAGTCGTGAAAAGGGACGTCGGATTTGTCGCTCCCCAAGTTAATTAGGGGCAGCCGTTTCCGCCACCACCGCCTTATTTGGTACCACCGCCGTATCAGCCGGCGTCACTATATCAACCCACCTCCTTTCCTTTTAATTCACCACCAATCGCTAATATCCTACCTCAAAATCCTACTCATTTCCCACCACCTCCAGTGCAAACATCACAACCCATGCAACCCAAACCATATAACCCACCAAAAGACCCAAATAACCAAAACACGACCAACAATCGGTGGAACCGAGAGCCTCCACCTCCTCTCCCTCTCCCTGCAGGAGAAATCTACAAACATCTCCTGGCGGCCGGACAGATCGTACCGGTTCCGGCTCAGCCTCAATTGCCTCCTTACCCAAAGTGGTATGATCACAACGCAAGATGCGAATATCACGCTGGAGCCCCAGGTCACACTCTGGAAAATTGCTTCGCATTCAAGGCAAAGGTCCATCACTTGATCAAAAGTGGATGGGTATCTTTCGAAGGATTAGCAAAAGGACCCAACACATCCACCAACCCTCTTCCCAATCATTCCCAAGGAAAGGGAGGGGTGAATGCCATCTCGGCAGGAGAAAGCAACGACCATTTATCTTCCGCATCGAGTTGGCCACAAGAACAGCTTTTCCAGGCCTTAGCTCGAGAGGGATATGTGCTATACTCAGGGGGCAATCCGAGTCACTGCATGTACTGCAAGGGAAGCGACGGTCACAAGATCCGAAGCTGCAAGTCGTTCGCAGAAAAGGTGAGACAACTCTCGAGTCTCGGGGTAATACAAACCCAGAAAGTGACCCCTGGGGAAGGATCCATCAACACGATCGGAGATGGATTTCCTATCCCCCATAACGCCAATGGAACCCCACTCCAAATGGTCCAGAAGAAAGGATCGACTTCATCGTGCAAACGGTTCTCCGCGCGCCGCGACGAAGGCGACCGCGAGATTGACACCTTGGGCCAACCTTCCGGGAAGTTTGATTACCTCGTCAGGTATTCGGCACCACGTTCCTATTCTAGCACAGTGCCCTTACTACCTTCTTGGGAATCCTCAGACTCCGAGTCATACCCCTCACCGACATTGTCGCTTCCTCTGTTTCCTTTGAAAGAGATCTACGCAAGCCTTTTGGCAGACGGGCAGATTACACCATCCCCACTCTCGCCTCAATCCCTTCCTTACCCTAGCTGGTATGATCCAAAGGATAGCTGCGAATATCACGCCGGAACCCGAGGACACTCCTTGGAAAACTGTTACGACTTTAGAGAGAAGGTCGAGCACCTAACAAAAGAAGGACGAATCTCGTCCAAAGGTTTGACAAGGGGTCCTGATATGAAAACCAGTCCTTTACCGCACCATAATCCTGGTATGAGCGACATTTCTTCCATTGGAATTGACCTTTCTCACCTGTCGATGGGGGAAGTACCCAATGAAGAATTATTCTTCGCATTAGCCAACAACGCTTATTTGCCATTCCCAGGGAATAGTCAGGCCCAATGCCTATTCTGCCAAGGGGAAAGCAAGCATGACATCCAGGATTGCAGACTTTTTCGGCAAAAAGTCAAGCAACTCGCAACATTCGGGATCATTCAAACCAAAGGGGAAACCTAAGGAGCCATCAACGCCATCGAGGACAATCCACCAGCACCTTACTCCTTCGAATATGTGGCCCAGGCAGGGGAGGCAGCCACGATCCCACGCAAACTAGTATTCACATTAGCTGTGAATACTCCCAGCCGGGACTTACACGCGGTCCCATTCAACTACGGATACACGGTGGTCACCACCCCTCCTACAGTCGCACCAACAACACTCGCTATCGGCGAAGCCTCTCATATCGGGGGCATGACCCGCACTGGAAGATGTTACATTTCGGAGGAAGTAGAAAAGCAACGACAAGCCAAAGGGAAAGACCCTGTGATCCGCGAAGAGACGATAGAGGAGGCGCAAGGTTTGAGCAAACCTGTAACTGAGGACGAGACAGCCGAGTTCCTCAAGATCATGAAACAGAGCGAGTTCAGCATCATCGAACAACTAAAGAAAACCCCAGCTCATATCTCCATCATGGAGCTGATCCTCACTTCAGAGCCGCATCGCCAAGCTCTCTTAAAAGTCTTGAAACAAGCTTTCGTGACTAAGGATATCACCACAGAAGGGGTGGAAAACCTTGTCGGAAGGATCCAAGCCTTAAGCAGCATTTCCTTCTCGGAAGAAGAGATCGACCCCTCGGGAAGAGATCACAACAAGGCCCTATACATCATGGTGGAATGTAAGGGACACGTCATAGCAAAGGCCCTAATCGACAATGGGTCCGCACTTAATGTCATGCCCAGGCATGTCCTTGAACAGCTGCCGGTCGATTCCTCCCTCATCAAACCTAGCGGAATGATGGCTAGGGCTTTCGATGGCACCACTCGAGAGATCATCGGGAATATTGAGTTGGATATGGTCATCGGGCCTCACCCTTTCATCTTGACATTCCAGATCATGGAAATCCAACCCGCTTATAGCATGCTTCTAGGACGGCCTTGGATCCATTCAGCGGGAGCCGTCCCCTCTTCCCTGCATCAGTGCCTCAAATACGTCAAAGACAATGCCCTCGTCACAATAAAGGCAGAAGAAGCCTTGATTTTGGCCAAGCATGCATCCGTGCCTTACATCGAAACTACCGAAACCCTGGAGAGTTCCTTCCAAGCCTTTGAAATCGTCAACGCGGGTTGGATCGAGGAGGGGTCCCCCATTTGCGAAGCTTCAAAATCGGGGGTAGCCAAAACAACCACTAAGTCAACACTAGAGGGAAGCTTCCAATTAGGAAAACGGCTCGGGGCCGAGTTACAAGGATCGAAAGGCTGGGCGCCTCCGAAGAGCTTCGGAGATCGATTTGGGTTAGGGTACCAACCCAGCAAGGCCGATTTCACCAGGATCGCCCAAGAAAAGAAAGAAAAGCAGCTGGCTAAGCTATTTGGACGTTCTGTGCCAGAGGGCAAAATGCCGATTCCCCATATCCGAACCACGTTCCCCTTCGCCGCTGAAACCATCAATGAAAATCCAATCAGGGTATCAGACCTCCGTATCTGCACTCTAGGAGAAGAAGGATCGTCGCCTGGTTCAGTCATTTTCGTTAAGAAGTCAGGGGAGTCTGTGGGCAACTGGACCATCACCATGCTTCCGGATGTCTCTCCGTAAATTTCTCATTTTGAAAAATATATATATGTTTTTGGCACGTTTTCTTACGAAAACATTTTTGTAGGGACTCCAGTTCCCTTTTGTTAAAAATCAATATATATGCAAATTTTCATTTTACGCATATCTTTTTTTTCGCATTTTTAATTTCAGGATGAGTGTTAGTTTGGATTGTCTTGATAAAACCTATGTCTTTACTGGCGAAGAAATCATCGCTACGACCGAAGACAAGGCCGAAGTCTCCGACGAACTGACCCGTTTACTAGAAAGTTCAGAAAAGGAAATAACCCCTCATCAGGAGGAATTGGACGAAGTAAACTTGGGGGCAAGCAATGAGAGTCAAAAACTGGTCAAGATCGGAACTACCCTGGATACGACTCAGAGAGAAAGGTTGATTTCTCTCCTCAAGGACTACTCCGATGTATTCGCATGGTCATACGCCGACATGCCAGGTCTTGATCCCGGGATAGTTGAGCATCGTATTCCGTTAAAACCTGAGTTTAAGCCTGTCAAGCAAAAACTTCGGAGGATGCATCCAGACATCCTTCTGAAAATCAAAGAAGAAGTTACCAAGCAACTAAACGCGGCTTTTTTGAGAGTTGCGGAGTACCCAGAATGGATCGCCAACATAGTGCCAGTGCCTAAGAAAGATGGGAAGGTTCGCATGTGCGTGGACTTTCGGGATCTCAATCGAGCTAGCCCTAAAGACGACTTCCCTCTTCCCCATATCGACATCTTGGTAGATAGTGCCGCTAGAAATGACATGTTCTCTTTCATGGACGGATTTTCGGGGTACAATCAGATCAAGATGGCACCCGAGGACAGTGAAAAGACGACCTTCATCACGCCCTGGGGAACCTTCTGCTACAAAGTGATGCCCTTCGGATTAAAGAACGCAGGAGCCACTTACCAACGTGCTGCTGTCACCCTTTTCCACGACATGATTCATAAAGAATTGGAAATATATGTCGACGACATGATAGCCAAGTCTCGCGGCACGCAAGATCATGTAGACATCTTGAGAAAGGTGTTCGAAAGGTTGAGGCAATTTCGGCTACGGCTAAACCCAGCTAAGTGTACCTTCGGAGTGACTTCCGGGAAGTTATTGGGATTCATCGTCAGCAACAAAGGCATAGAAGTGGATCCTGATAAGATAAAAGCCATTCAGGAGCTACCCGCTCCCAGCACCGAAACGGAAGTAAGAAGCTTTTTAGGGCGCATCAACTACATCGCTCGCTTTATCAGCCAGTTAACACTTACTTGCGAGCCGATGTTCAAAATGCTAAGGAAGCACGGAGATGCAGAATGGGACGAAGACTGCCAGGAAGCCTTCGAGAAAATCAAGACGTATCTGCAAAACCCGCCAGTGCTAGTTCCTCCGACGCCAGGACGGCCTTTGCTCATGTATATGATAGTCACGGCTAGCGCCATGGGTTGCGTTTTGGGACAACACGACGAATCCGGAAGGCGGGAACAAGCCATCTATTACCTCAGCAAAAAATTCAACGAATGTGAGATGCGTTACTCTATGTTGGAACGAACTTGTTGCGCCCTAGCATGGTGTGCCCGAAGGCTCCGGCAGTACATGTTGTATTACACGACTTGGCTAATCTCTCGCATGGACCCCTTGAAATACATTTTCGAAAAGCCGTACCTGTCAAGTCGCATTTGTAGATGGCAAGTCTTATTAGCTGAGCACGAGATCATCTATGTGACTCAGAAAGCGGTTAAAGCAAGCGCCCTCGCCGATCACTTGGCCGATCATGCCTCGGACGAGTACGAGTCGTTGAGCTTCGACTTCCCTGATGAGGACATCATAATGATTGAAGATGAGATCACAGAAGATCTCCGAGAAGACGATTCGTGGACCATGTTCTTCGACGGTGCGGTGAACCTCTCGGGCAAGGGAGTGGGAGCCGTGGTCATAGCCCTAGATGGCCGGCAATTCCCTATAGCATGCAAATTGAACTTCTCATGCACCAATAACGTCGCCGAGTATGAGGCGTGCATCAGCGGTCTGACAGCAGCCCTCGACTTAAAAGTAAAGAAGCTCCGAATCTTCGGCGATTCAGCACTCGTTATCTACCAAACCCAGGATCTATGGCAGACACGGGATTCCAAGCTTATCCATTATCAAAGACTACTCACCCAACTCACCCGGGAATTCGAGGAAACCGAATTCGACCGAGTCGATAGAGAAAAGAACCGCTTCGCAGACGCATTAGCCACATTGGCATCAATGTTCAAATTAGGGTGTGGAGTAATGCTGCAGCCTTTGAGGGTAGAAGTAAAGGAAAATCCGGCATGTTATGTCGCCTTGGAAGAGGAACCTGACGGCAAGCCATGGTTCTACGACCTAGTACAGTTCATCAGAAACCGGGAGTACCCACCGGGGGCAAGCCGGGTTAGCAAAAAGACCCTCCAACGCTTAGCACTAGACTTCTACCTCGACGGCGAGATTCTATATAAAAGGAGAGCTAATGGAGCTTTGCTTCGCTGCGTCACCATGACCGAGGCAAAGAGAATCATAGCAGAGATCCACGAAGGGGTTTGTTCCACACACGCAAGTGGACACATGATGGCCAGGCAGATAATGAGGCAAGGTTATTTTTGGCTCACCATCGAACGAGATTGCATCAGCTATTTTCGGAAGTGCCACAAATGTCAAATCTATGCCGACCATCTCCACGTCCCTCCAGCCCCTCTCTTCAACATGACGTCGCCTTGGCCTTTTGCAATGTGGGGAATCGACATCATCGGCCAAATTCATCCAACAGCCTCTAATGGCCATCGCTTCATCCTCGTAGCAATTGACTATTTCACCAAATGGGTAGAGGCCACCTCTTACTCCAACATCACTCAGAAAACCACCACGCGATTCATTGAGAGAAATATCATTTGCCGTCATGGGGTCCCAGAAACCATCATCACGGACAACGGCACCAATCTCAACGGAAAGATGATTGACGATCTTTGCCAACGTTGGAAGGTGAAGCACCGAAACTCGTCACCATATCGACCAAAGATGAATGGCGCAGTCGAAGCAGCAAACAAGAACCTGAAGAGGATCATCCAAAAGATGGTAATCACTCACAAAGACTGGCACCACATGCTTCCCTTCGCACTACATGCTTATCGGATAGCAACCCGTACGTCCACAGGGGCAACTCCCTACTCATTAGTTTACGGCATGGAAGCCGTAATTCCCCTCGAGGTAGAAATTCCTTCTCTCAGAATCCTGGCAGAATCTGAAGTAGAAGAATCTTATTGGGCGAGAGTGAGGTACGAGCAGCTGAACCTCCTTCCCGAAAAGTGCTTGGCCGCTATTTGCCATGCGCAATTATATCAGCAAAGAATGGTCAACGCTTATAACAAGAAAGTGCGACCTCGCAAATTCGAGGCTGGGAATTTAGTGCTAAAGAAAATTCTCCCTCATCAGGAGGCCAGCAAAGGAAAGTGGGCCCCAAGGTACGAGGGCCCGTACCTGGTCAAAAGTGCATTCTCAGGGGGTGCCCTAATGCTAACCAACATGGATGGAGACGATCTCCCGAAACTGGTAAATGCCGATGCAGTCAAGAGATACTTCGCCTGAAGCATCGTGGACAGAGTGTCCGGGCAGACCAAGGACATAGGGTTTTATCATGACAATCTAGCACAAACATTTTTGTCATGAAATGAATAAAATAAGTTTTTTTCAAGAGATGCTTTATTTTAAAATTTGTTGTCCCCTGTTTTTTCTTAAAATTGTGAGATGACAAAAGGAGGCATGGCATGGATGGATCCCCAGGAGTAGCTCGGGACGCAAGACGCGTCACTTAGACTAACGCCACTAATCATTCTTCAGTTTTGCAGGGATGTAAGGTCTCACGCCTCAGCTCGTCATCACGATAGAACCAGAGAGTTCCGCTCATAGGAGCTATTGAATTGCCGTAGCATGCCACCTTCAAGAGCGAATCAGGAAAGATTTTAAGACAAACCATCACCATCTAAAGCGAGATTTCTTTTCCTCGCAGTGCTACCGGCGCAGCCGGCATCGCAAATAATCGGTCTCAAAGGACTAAACGTTGGACCAAAATCCCAAAGCCCATCCGATGCAAGTCACACCGCGATGACTCACGGATAGCCCGTCTAAAAGGGAGAGCTCAAAAACTTACCCATCGCATTACTTTTGCTAAAAATTGTCTTGCATTTACTCCTCATTTGTCATCACTTTGTCTGTTTCAGGAACTAGGTCGCCCCCAATTCGTTGCCTGCATAAGAACGGTAAGCATACGCCTTTGCAGCCCCGCTGCACATTTTGGAGACAGAGGGTTTTCCCCTTTATCCCCAAGCAATCAAGAAGCCAATCAACGTAGATCCAGCCGAGACTGGTAAGCGAACGGACAAAATACGGATCTCGTCCTCACTACGGCGCAGATCGGCGGTTCCCGCAAAGCAGCTGAAAAAGAAACCAATCAGCACATCAAAGCAAAGCGTCCCAGAACCAGGACCATGTCATAGGCACCCTCGAAAAGCCGAGTTAAAAGAAGGGAGAATCCCTGAACTTAGCTCATTTTCATTTTCAGATTAATTTCCCTTCCTGTTGTCCCCTCTACATCTCACTGGGACGGGAAGTATCTCGTTGTCATCCGCATGGAGCTGGTGGAAGACGCCCGCGCAGCCCCGCGGCGCGGTTCAGGGGAGTCCCTCTTTCTTCCCCCTTTATTTAAATTTGTTTTTATTCCTGCTCGCTTTGTTAGCTTTGAGTCGAATACGGTCGTCTGGCCCACTGGGGGGCAACCTTAGGTTCTCGTTAGAACGTTGCAAATAAGTCGTCCCCCACATTCTAGCAATCAAACATCCAGCAATCAAACATCCAGCAATGCAACATCCAACAATCAAACTTTAGCAATCAAACATCTAGCAATCAAACCCTCTAGTAATCAAATCACCAATCAATCAAAAATCAAAAATCAATCAAAAATCCCTCTTTAGCCCGGCTCAAACAAAAGCATACTACTTTCATAAGCATTTTCATGCATAGCCTAGGATAGGAATATTTAATCCCTCTGATAACTCCAGCATCTATCCAAATTACGTGCCATGCATGATATTACCTGTTTGCTCTTATATCCGCGGTTCGCTCCGACGTAAGCAGTCACAAACAAATCCCGGTAAGCATCTTTGAGCCATCGCGCCTTATCCTTCATGAGTGTAAGAGCCTGACTAGGTACTAGTTGAGTTCGCATAATATCCAGGGTACATGCGCCATTAGACATGGGATAGCTATAAAGTGACATGGGACTTTTATGATTTTCTCCACTTTTTTCGTTTTTCCCTCTTTCTACCATATATGCCATCACTCCTACCAAAACCTTCACTATCACTCATACCCCGGGAGCCAGGGAGCAGTCGCCACTAATATTGCTAGCTGGAAGCGTGAGCACGCCGAGTTCAAGTTCACGACAAAGAAGACGGAAAAGGTCACCAGAAGATCGCTGAGGACCATCACCAAAGAAGCAGCAACGACGAAGGCCGAGGCCTCAGGACAGAAGGGGAAAAGATCAAGACGAAGGTTGTGCTTGCTCTGCTCTGTTGCATTTCAAATCAAATCAAAAAGAGAAGAAAGAAAAAGAAAAAAAAAAGAAAAAAAGAGAAAAAAAAAGAAAAAGAAAAGAGAGGAAAAGAAAAGAAAAAAAGAAAAGAAAGAAGAAAAAGAAAAAAAAAAGAAAAAAGAAGAAGAAGAGAGAAATGCTCAGGGACATTTGAAGACTACAAACAATCGAAGAGCCAAAGCAAGCATAGCCCGGGGACAACTCAATTCGAGAAAATCTCGAAGACAACTTTCCCCAGTGAACTCGAGTAGAAAAGCCCAAGGCCAACTCGAGAAATCTCAAAGTATCCTTCCCTAGTAAAGTCAAGCAAAAGAGGCCCAACGCCAACTCAAGAAACCTCAAAGCAAGCATCACTAGTAAAGACCCGAGAAGAAAGGGGCCCCACGCCAACTCAAGTAGTGAGTCGCAAAAAGAACAGCGACGACACTCCCCAATGAGGACTCAAGAAAAGGGCCCCAGGCCGAACAAAAAGCACCCCCCAGCAAGGATCCCAGAGCTCACGCACTCTGTCAAGCAAGCATCCTCAGCGAAAAGCGAAAAGGCTCACGTACCTCGCCCTCATCAGCAAAGCATCAGTCATCAAAAACCTTCCAGCAAAGCAACCTTTTTCAAAACAAACTCATTTCCGGACGTTTCATGTCCTTTCATTCTTTTCCGTAAAAGTCCCATCGATTATTAGAATGCCCATGCATGTGCATCTTCATTTGAAGTCTATTCACTCGGATTGACATTGCGAACTGTAAATTATGTATCATGTTAGTTGCATCTTTATGAGTGTAAAACACTTAGCCTTGTTTCAGAGCGTGAGTGCAAACACTAATATCAGGTGAGGACTGCTTACGGCTGCAAATCGTGGGAAAGTCTTGTCCTTGGGGTCGTTACCTCCTGAGCAGGACGCAGACGCATTCTAGGTTCGTATCAAGGCCGCTGGTGATAGCTTTCTTCTCCTCCCAGAGCGACAGCATTTAGCATTCTCCTCCTCCCAGAGCGACAGCATTTAGCATTCTCCTCCTCCCAGAGCGACAGCATTTAGTTTCAGCATTAGCATTTCTTCTCCTCCCAGAGCGACAACACTTAGCATTCTTCTCCTCCCAGAGCGACTTTAGTTTAATTTCCGCATCTCGCGCCTTCTCCTACGGGAATCGGCGTTGTTTAAATTTTCTGCCTTAGCATTCTTCTCCTCCCAGAGCGACAACACTTAGCATTCTTCTCCTCCCAGAGCGACCTTAGTTTAATTTCCGTATCTCGCGCTTTCTCTTACGGGAATTGACAGCATTTAGTTTTCAGCGTAGCATTTCTTCTCCTCCCAGAGTGACAGCATTTAGTTTCAGCATTAGCATTTCTTCTCCTCCCAGAGTGACAGCATTTAGTTTCAGAATTAGCATTTCTGCTCCTCCCAGAGTGACAGCATTTAGTTTCCAGCGTAGCATTTCTTCTCCTCCCAGAGTGATAGCATAGCATAGTTCTACCTTTTTCAACCTTAGCATTTCTTCCCCTCCCAGAGCAACATCATTCATACAATTCTACATTTCTGCATAATTATTTTCCTCCTCCTAGAGTGACATCATTAGGACAAACCATTCATACTTCTGCAAATCGCGCACTATCTTCCGAAGCAACATCAGTCACATGTCAAGTGATCATCCCCCCAGTGGGGCTGTCGTTTACATTTTCGTAAAAATTACTTTCCGTCCCCTGTAGAGTAGTTGTCATTTACATTCCCTGCAACTTATGTGCCTCTCAATACCCGAGCAGATCTAAGTTTACGTCTTTGCAGGATCAACAACCTATCTCCTCCCAGAGTGACGTCAAGCAAGCACCTGGTATCCCCAGTAACAGCATCAATCATTTTTATTTAATTTTAGCATTTCTGTTATTTAGTTAATTTACAGTCATTTTCAGTTGATTTAATGTCGCTAGCATTCTTAGGTGTTTCGTTGCATTTTAGCATCATCGTTAGCATCGTCAGCTTTCGAAATCGCATTTTTAATTTTTCGGCATGTATTTTCATTATTATCATCATTAATATTTTTAGCCTTAAAAGTCACATTTTTTACTATCCGGCAGTCGTTTGCTAGTTTTTTCTTCGTTTTAGGTCATCTCATGATTTTTAGGATTTTTTATGTTTTAGCGCATTTTTTAGTATTTTTATTATTTTATTATTATTTTCATTCGAGCTTTTATTGGACCCGAGTAAGTCTGCTGGGACAATAACTCGACTTTAAAATGTTTTCCATCAACTAGTTGCTAGATTTTTTTCTGCTCGCAACGGTCTACAACGTTTCGTGTAATTTTCGGCGTAACGTCTTTATTTTTCCGTTCAAACGTTTCATGTTTTTGAACGCAAAAATAAACACGTTAAACGAAATATTCTCGTCATTCGCTGTAGACGGTTAAACCCGTCGTATTTTTCTCTACGCGACGGTACCTTCGGCTCGGAAAGTCAGAACGTTTGGTCGCGGGAACCGGCTCGAGGCCATTTAAATCAGATGAAAGTCCATTTGATCATGGCCATTGATCTGGTCAACCAACGAAAGTCAACCAGATCAATGACCCTTGATTTAATGTGCATAATGCACATGCACAGTGCCGGAGAACCCACAGCCACGTCTTCGCCCGAGCCACCTGCTCCCATCACAGCCACGTCTTAGCCCGTAGCTCCCTAGCTCCGCCATCATCACGTCCAGCCCCTCCTCCACGCGCAGCCCCTCCGTCCGGCCACCACGCGACCCTTTTGGCTATAAATAGCCGTGCTCCCTTCGTTCAAAAGGGTCCGAAATTTTGCATAAAAACCACACTGCTCTCTCCCCATTTTTCGGTCCAATTCCTGCACTCTTGCACCCCACTCAGGCACTCTCATTCCCACTCCTCGCCGTCGTCCGCCGGAGCACCACCACTGTAAGCGTTTTTACTCTTGTTTTTTTATTTATTTCGTTTAATACTTCGTCAATTAAATGAGCATCAAAACTTGCTGCAATCACTTGTTTTTCAACTCAGTTTCACCATACTAACACTTGTTTAAATTATCGTGGCTTATTTTAATTGTTTCGTCAATTACCGTATATGTGCATTGTTTCTTTTTCTTCAAAAATCCTACTGTTTTTGTCTCTTTTTCTTGCTGTGATTGTTTACTTGCACTGAGGGAAAGGAGAGGTTTCGTTTGAACCAAGAACCAGGCGAATTGATCGCCTGGTTCGCCACCTCCGTCACCGGCAGTGGCGCCGGCGATGGGAGGTTGAAGATGAGTGATTCGGGCCACATGGCCCTTCGTGTGAAATGAAGGAAAGGTGATGGGCTTGGCCCATCACCATTTAAATTAATTTTCTTGGGCCAGGAACTGTTCCTGGCCCATTTATCCAATTTTAAGTTGGGCCCAGCCCATTCACGTTTTTCCATGCCTCCGATTCATTATTTTTTACGTAAAATGCTCGCATGCTTCATATAATTATTTTTCATGATACGTGCTATTTTTCGTATGTTTTATACATGAATTTTTTAATTCACTTTTTCGTAAAATACTCGTAGGCTTCGTATGATTATTTGTCGTACTAACACTTTTAATTTTCTGTAATATCAACTGTTTATTTTCTGTAAATATCAACCATTTAATTTTCCGCACTTTACTTTTCCGCACTTTAATTTTTCGCAATTTACTTTCAGCAATTTAAATTCAATACCGCCTACATGGTCGGTCGCATTTTAATTTTCGTAAATATTCAACTGCTTTAATTTTTCGCACACTGCTGGAAATCCTTCCGCAAATTATCAACTGTTTAATTTTTTGCACTTTAATTTTCCGCAATTTACTTTCGGCAATTTAAATTCAATACCGCCTACATGGTCGGTCGCATTTATCAACTGTTTATTTTTCCGCACTTTTAATTCCAGCAATTTACTTTCAGCAATTTAAATTCAATACCGCTTACATGGTCGGTCGCATTTTAATTTTCGTAAATATTCAACTGCTTTAATTTTTCGCACACTGCTGGAAATCCTTCCGCAAATTATCAACTGTTTACTTTTCCGCACTTTAAATTTCAGCAATTTACTTTCAGCAATTTAAATTCAATACCGCCTACATGGTCGGTCGCAATATCAACTGTTTATTTTCTGCAATATCAACTGCTTTAATTTTTCGCAAAACTGCTGGAAATCCTTCCGCAAATTAGCAACTGTTTACTTTTCCGCACTTTACTTTCCCGCACTTTAAATTTCAGCAATTTACTTTCAGCAATTTAAATTCAAAACCGCCTACATGGTCGGTCGCAATATCAACTGTTTATTTTCCGCAAATATCCAACTGTTTATTCCCTGCATTATCAACCTGTTTTATTTTCTGCAAATCATTAAACTTTTTTTCTTCCCTGTAAATCGCCAATAGCATTTAATTTTTCTGCACTTATCAAAACAACATTTCATTTTCGTATGCGTAAAATCCATCATTTTTCGCATGCAATCAACCCAGCATTAAAATTCTCGTATGCGTAAAATCAATCATTTTTCGCATGCAATTAACCCAGCATTTAAATTCTCGTATGCGTAAAATCAATCATTTTTCGCATGCAATCAGCCCAGCATTTAAATTCTCGTATGCGTAAAATCACTCATTTTTCGCATGCAATCAACCTAGCATTTAAATTCTCGTATGCGTAAAATCAATCATTTTTCGCATGCAATCAACACAACATTTAAATTCTCGTGTGCTTAAAATCAATCATTTTTCGCATGCAATCAACTCAGCATTTAAATCTCGTATGCGTAAAATCCATCATTTTTCGCATACAATCAATTGTCATCATTTTATCAAACTCAGCATCTCACTTTCGTATGCGTAGAATCCATCATTTTACGTGTGCAATCAACTGTCATTTAGATTTTCGCACTCATAGAATTGCCTAGTTATTTCTCAAGCTATCACTAACACTCTCGTTTTGTAGGTTAATTTCAAGCTTCGCTCGAAAGTACGCCTCACAAGTCCTTTTTATTTATTCGATGCTTTCTGCGAATATCAACTGCATGCATGATATATAGAACTGCTAGAATTAAAATCAACCCACATGAACGACGTGTTTAAAGACTTGCTTAAAACGCCATGTTCATCTGATTTCAAATTCTCGCTTACATTGACTGCATGTACATGGGGATTTTCGATCCCACATCAGTTTTCCACTTTAAAATCAATCATTTAAATCTGTACTCTGTTAGCAAGCCATGTTAGGATCACGTAGTAAGTAATCTAATCATGCATGGCCCGATGATGAAATAAGAGGGCGCTCATTCAGTCTTACGGAAAATTCAGTCCCATCACGATCATAAAAAAGACTAAAGTGACGATTCCTCTGAGGGCCCCCTTTTTCAAAACGCATTTCTCAAACACCTTTTTAAACACCTCTCTCATCAACCGGTAACCGTTTTCGGATGTGTCTCGGGTGCCTAACACCTTCCCGAGACCATAATACGACCCCGAACCTTTGTCTGGGGTCCAGACCCCTTTTTTTTGTGCCTTTAGTTTTTTACTTATTATATTTCCTATGCCATGACGATTAGAGTTCCCTAAGCCTAGCAACCAAATTAGGGTGGCGACTTCATTGCATGCTGCGAGGCGTCCTTTTACGCCGAGCATCTGAAGGTCTCAAATTTTGTTGCACACTCGCGAATTTTTAATTTTCGGGGCGCGACAAATACCAAGACGTTTTTATTTATATATTTTTTTTTCTAGAGCTGCAATTTACTAGGCATAGCAGTAGTTCTCTATATTAGAGCGATTCAGCATAATTACAAGGCATTAGAATCCATTGTCCACTAGCAATTTTCCTTAAGGGGGTATTAGGTATTTTTGGTGGAAGTTCGCCTATGTGTCAAGTCGGTTGTAAAATGCTAGACCCTATGATTATGTACAATAAGGATGTCTCTAGGCTGAGGATGCTGTGTTCATAAGCTATGGGGTCTCAAGGTGAAGGATGCTAAAGGTCAAGGTTAAGGTACTCGAGAAAACAGGCTTTAGGCATAGTTCAGAAAATTTGCTGACACACAAACAAAATAGAGAACACACATTCCTAAAAAAACACACATATTGACAAAGAAAAAACATGCATCAGACTCTGTTTCAGACGACCTAGGCCAACTAACTTAGCCTAGATTCACAAAAAAAAATGAAATATTTCATGCGAGAAAAGAAATCACATAAAAAACACTTCAGAACATGTATATACAGACAAACATCCTAAAAACACCCTCACCACACTTAGAGAACACATTGTCCTCAATGTGTAAATGAGAGAAAAATTAAAAAGACACAAAAAAAGGAAGAAAGAAAGAAAGACACGACCTGGGGCTATTCACTAAGATGTGGAAGGTGGAGGCTTCGGGTCTTGCACAGAAGGTGCTTGCTCTTCTTCTTCATCAGAGGCATCGCTGGAGTCGCTAGCGGTGCTGAAGTAGTCATTCACCTTGTTGCGAATGTGCGCAACAACTCTGTCTATGGCCTTGATGTAGGTGAAAGTCCCTTCTAAGTGTGCCTGGATGAACTTGTACTTGGTGTCTTGTTGCTCCATGAACTTGTCCAGCCGTTCCTTCTGTGCTAACTCAACACTCGCAAACAGGGATTGTTGTTGATCCACAATCCGCTGCATTTGCTTTTGAGAGGAGTCTTGAAAGTCGTGAAACAGCTTCTGATTTGTCGTGAAAGCGTCGAGCTGGATCTGCACAAGCTCAAGGAATTTGTTGGCCCATTCTGGAAGTCTAGGGTGGTCAGGATCAATGCCGAGGCTATTGGTCTGCTCAGGCATCTAGTCATCTTGGCCAAGATTGGGCTCCTCTACTGCACCGTCGATCTGAATTGGCTTTACCTTGAAGTTCCCGTTGATCCTCTTCCCATAGAGGTGATCTAGTACTGGGGTAAATCCTGTATTAAAGCATAGATAGCCTTTTTCCTCGTGAAAATGGCCCATTTGGTCAAAAGCCCTAAGATCCATGATCTTAATGGCATAGGATTTAAATAAATTCAAAGCTGACAAATCTATACCCCTAGCAGTAGCAGTCAAATGAGAAATCAAAGTTCCTAGAATCATTCTAGGAAAAGAATCACATGCTTTTATCTGCCTAGCAATCCAATAGCCAAGATTAACCCTTTTTTCATTCAGCATGCACCAAAGCAAAAATGTCTCAAGTTTTGAAATATTACCCGAGACTGTGGTCTTGGCTGAGAGATTGATTGAAAGGATCCTTTGGAGAATCCTCAAGGTAGGATCTCGGATCTGGTGAGCCTTAGAATTTTTATTTAGCTTAGCCGTATGGTCACCAATCAATTCTCCGTAGGCCGCTGCCTTATCCCAATCTAGGGGATAATCAGTCAGGGCATTTGCATATTCATCAGACTTGAGGCCATCCTCAGTCACAAAGCCAAGCAACAGATTAAAATCATCAATGGAAAAGTGACACCACTTATCAAGCAAACGGAAGTGCACAACATCAGTAGCACTCAGATCAGGAAAAGCTCTACCATTAGCATACAATCTCTCTTGATCTAACCAGAAAGAGGAATGAAACTCTAAACATAATTCAGCATAAGCAGGCATGCATAGATAGAAAAAACAATCCCACCCAAGATTGGAAATAAACCGCCTAACTCTATTTCCTATCCCCAAGTCATCAAGAAAGGAAAAATCAAGGACAGCAAACTGAGTTATCTCACAGGCATGCTTTTCAGTCAACTTAGCCCTAAAATTAGGACTATCAGGCCTCAAACAGCCTGTCAAAGAGTTCAAGGGCGGAAGGGTGATTACCTTGGCAGTCTTGGCTGCAGGCTTGGCCAGGACTGCAACCTCATCAGCTTCAGAGTCTGGGCCAAGATTGCCCTCATCAGCTTTCTTCTTGCCCTTAGCAGCCACAGATCGCGCCCTCTTAGCTGGGGCAGATTCAACAGTCAGTCCTGCCTTTCTCTTTCCCGATTTCTTTGATTTGGCCGAGCCTTCTTCACACTTAGGCTCGGAATCTGAAATCTCTTGAACCTCGGAGTCAACCGGCTTGCTAACCCTAGATTGGGTTTTGGGCTCGGGGACTGAAGTAGGAGTGGAGAGAATTTGCTTCGAAGAATCAGAGTCAGCTGCTTCCATGGACATGATTGTCCTTGCGATATCTAGCGCTTCGTTGAGGTTTTGTGGCAAATCCTCCTCTGGATTCGTTAGAGAGGGAGATTGCGAAGGGGTAGGAGATTTTTGCTTAATCGGGGTAGATTTCGCTTTCTTTGCAGATGATCGCTTTGATTTTCCCATGTTTTAATGCTGATTGATCGTGGGTTTGAAGTAGGAGAGTGGAAGAGTGGAGAGGATTTAGCTGTGGTGATCGCGAAAGATAAGAGAGAGAGGGCAAAATTTTAGGGATTTTGTGTTTGTGGGAGCTAAGGGGACTGATACTTGGTAGATAATTATTAATTAAGATTTGGAAAAATTAATTTCCAAATCATGATTAATAATTACAAAAAATGTGACCGTTATCCCTACTTTTTCTCCTCCCTAGAACACGCTTCCTTTCTTTTTCTTCCTCTATCTCCGCGTGTCAATCAGCCCAAGGCTGAATAAAATGTGGCTAAGATCAAATATACTCCTCACCACACTTAGATCCTCAAAATCACTCCTGAAAATTATTTTTCTTCCATATGCTCCCTGAAAAATTCAGCAAAGGGAAATTAATCAGTAGCACTGGCAAAATTTGAACGATAAGTTTATTCGAGATAATTAAAATTAAAAGGCATGGGTTGCCTCCCATGTAGCGCCCTAGTTATAGTCCTAGGCATGACTTTGCTGTTCGTTTAATGAATCTTAGGTGGGGCTTCAATCGCCTAATTTTCCTGAAACGTAGGAAATCCTTCTAGGAATGGTTTCAGTCGACCTAAGCCAACAGTCTTAGCTAAGATCGATTTGACTTCTCTGTTTGATACCTCCGCTTGGCCATTTCACTGAGGGTGGTATGCTGTGGAGACTTTGTGGGTTACTTCATACTTCCTAAAAAGGGAAACAATAATACTATTGCAAAAATGTGTGCCTCGGTCGCTAATGATCCCCCTAGGCACGCCAAATCTGTTCAAAATGTTAGTTTTCAAAAATGAAACAACAGTTCTAGCATCATTGGTCCTAGTTGCCTTATCTTCTATCCATTTAGACACATAATCTACAGCAAGCAATATATATTGCTTTCCATCTGACATAGGAAATGGCCCCATGAAATCAATGCCCCATAGATAAAAAATCTCACAATTTAATATAACATTCATGGGCATTTGATTTCTAACGCTTATGTTCCCTATCTTTTGGCATTCAGGACATGTCTTACAAAACATATAACTATCATGAAATAGAGAGGGCCAATAAAATCCTGATTCTAGGACTTTTAAGGCTTTCCTCTTAGCTCCAAAATGTCCACCACATGTATAAGAATGACAAAATCTTAAGACCGATGGAATTTTAGTTTCAGGAATGCATCTTCTAATCAACTGATCAGACCCGATCTTCCAAAGGTAAGGATCATCCCAAATGAAATACTTGTTGTCATGCTTAATCTTAACCTTTTCTTGAGCCGTTAGGTCTCCATGGTGTTTTCCCGTGGCTAAGAAATTGACTAGGTCGGCAAACCATGGTCTAATTACCTGGACGGCAAATAGATGTTCGTCTGGAAAATCATCCTTGATTGGTTCTGAATCGGCCTTCACAAAGCATCTACTTAGGTGGTTCGCAACTAAGTTCTTCTTTCCTGCTTTGTCTTTAATCTCCAAATTATGTTCCTGCAAAAGTAAAACCCAACAGATCAGTCTTGCCTTAGATTCGGCTTTTCTCAGGAGATACCTTAAGGCTGCGTGGTCAGAAAAGACTACGACTTTTGTTCCCATCAAATACGATCTGAATTTTTCTAAAGCGAAGATTATTGAGAACAATTGTTTCTCTGTTGTGGTATAGTTCTTTTGCGCATCGTCAAGCATCTTAGAGGCGTAGTAGATCACGTGTGGATCTCTACCGTTACTCTGCCCTAGAAACGCACCAACAGTCGAGTTACTAGCATCACACATCAATTCGAATGGTAGGTTCCAATTTGGGGCTTGGATGATTGGGGATGATATGAGTTTCTCTTTGACCTTGTCGAACGCTTCTTGGCAAGACTTGTCAAAATCGAAGTCCACTTCTTTTTGCAAGAGTTTGCACATTGGCTCCGCTATCTTCGAGAAATCTTTGATAAACCTGCGATAAAATCCTGCATGGCCCAAAAAACTCCTAACCTCACGCACGCATGAGGGGTAAGGCAAGGTTTTGATAACGTCAATCTTAGCCTGGTCAACTTCTATACCTTTCTTAGAAACTACATGACCTAAGACAATACCTTGTTCAACCATGAAATGACATTTTTCATAGTTAAGAACAAGATCAGTGGCCAACATCTTTTTAAATTATGTTTCAGTGTCGTTAAGCATTTATCAAAATCATCACCATAGACGGTGAAGTCATCCATAAACACTTCAATACCCTTTTCCACATAGTCTGAAAAGATACTAACCATACATGCTGACGGAAAGATAATCACAAAAAGGAAAGATAGAAAGCATCACTTTATTCATAAGATGCCAAAAGGCATGTACAATATGCCTAACGTAAGGGCACTAATCATCATCGGGCCAATAAATGCCATAGTGATAAACCCCGTCGTCATCCAAGAAGGGCATCTTCTCGTCAGCAGACGGAGAGGGTTCATCCACCCCCCTCCTTAGGCAGGGGCCTGACGGGCCTGACTTTCCCTTGGCGCCCGATCCTACCGATCCAAGTCCAGCGTCGAGGGAGGAAGTTTTCTCCAGCAAGCGGTCAGATAGAGGAAAGCGTTTGCTACCCTCTCGGGTAGTGGAGCCAGAAGAATCTAAAGCCGCGACGGACACCTTGGAAGTCTTCTCCCTTTGCCTCTTGCGGACCTTTCGACGGATCGGAGGCCTCCATGGTGGCGACGGAGGAGGGTGATCTGAGTCCGGCGAAGTCGGAGGGGTTGGCAAGGAGTCGCGATCCGTGGTACTCAAAAAATAAAAATCTGCCATGTGACCTGCAAAAAAGTAAAAGAGAAGGAAGCGCTCCGATCCTCGCGCATGCCCCTGAAAAAACAATTAAGGCGCCTGGGAAAAGTAACCATAATTGCAGAATCCAATCCAGCACAGGCATACCCGCTCGTTAAATACGCCAATCAAAAGGCAACAAATAACCGCCCAACCACCTACCCCTGGGAAAGCGGCTCAGGAAAACAGTTGAGGTAGAACCACTACAATGCTATGTCCCGAGGAAGACTCATTTTCATTTGGGCTCATAACGAATACCCCCAACTAACGCATCAAGAAATCAAACAAGGGAAGAGAAGACTTGATAATAGAAACAACCATTTATTTATGGCCTGAGCAGCCTTAGCGTCTAGATATGTACAAGAAAGCATAAGAAAAAGAAACAAGAGGAAGCGAAGATAGCGGTCAAGTGTGAGACCCAGCATCATCCTCCCTAGCACGACGGGAACTTCCCTCAAGGCATCAGCAACGACGGTCAGTTCGGCAGAACAGGCCCTCATACCCTTCAAGCAGCAGGCCAGTAAGTCCTTCCTCTGCTGCAGCATAGAAGCAACCACCTCAATGCGGGAAGTGGTGGTAGCGAGCTTCGCCAAGCTCTCCAAAGGATTGAAATCCTCTAGGGACATCCCAATTGCCTCGACAGAATGGGGGTCGACATTCCTTGTAGCTCCAGGACATCTTCCGCAGTCTTGGTGATCATCCTCTCTAGGAAGCCGATGTCACCTTCAATAAGGTTCTTCAGGGTTAGAGCTTTGGAGATCAGGAAATTCCTGGTCAGCTCATCCATGGTGAAATATGAAAATAAAGGACGAAAAGATGTGAGAAAACTTACACGAAGGAAAACTTCAATTTATAGACTCTAGACAACTACGGTCAGGGCAAGCCCACCTCCTGACAAAGAGTCACTCCGGTATATGGAAGATCGACGCGCTCGAAGAAGGGGCGTTAGCCCTTGGTAAACACTCGGGCTCATTTTCAGTTGGGCTTATGATAACAATCCGCCTAACGGCAAGGCATTTTCGCCTCTTACCCCGTATGGAAAGAAAATGATCACTGTTCCTACCACTGCGGTAGGGTCGAGGTAGTCGTCTCCCCCCAGGAGACTGACACCCGGAGGGTTGACGTCACATAGGAGGCCCCCACACGGAACTTCTAGATGACCAGAGGAGCTATCTCATCAGATTGAAAACTACGCGTTGGGAGGAACGCACTAGCCGTTACCTTGCCTGGGTAACAACTACCCCTACACCTACCGCCATGACCACATATAATAACTTGGGCAAACCATGACCCCCTGACTGGAACGGTTGCCCCCTAATAATCCCACTCGGGCAGAAATGCTCATTTCATCTATAAATACCTCCACCACGAAGGAGGAAGGTAAGCGGAATTTACTAGCCCAAGCTCTGCCAATTTTACCACAAATACTAACTTAAGCATCGGAGTGTTTTCGCCGGAGACCCCCTCCGGCGTCTTGCAGGTACAACGGACCACCGTGGATCCTGAACTGAAGAAGCCCTTTCCCCTTCTACCCTTCGGCAGTAGACAAATTCTTATCAATTTGGCTTGAAATGCATCAGAGCAGAGCAAGCACAACCTTCATCTTGATCTCTTCCCCTTCTGTCTTGAGGCCTCGGCCTTCGTCGTTGCTGCTTCTTCGGTGATAGTCTTTAGTGATCTCCTGGTGACCTTTTCCGTCTCTTTCATCGTGTTCTTGGACTTGACGTGCTCGTACTTCCGGCTGACAATTTTAGTTGAAACTGCTCTTTGGCTCCCGGAGTACGAGCAAAAATGAAAGTTTGGGGAGTGATGGCATATATGGTGGAAAGAGGGAAGAAACGAAAAAAGTGGAGAAGATCGTAAAACTCCCATGTCATTTTATAGCTATCCCATGTCTAATTCTGGATGTACCCTGGATATTATGCGAACTCAACTAGTATCTAGTCAGGCCCTTACACTCATGAAGGATAAGGCGCGATGGCTCGAAAATGCTTACCGGGATTTGTCTATGACTGCTTACGTCGGAGCAAACCGCGGATATAAGAGCAAACAAGTAATAACATGCATGACATGTAATTTAGATGGATGCTTGATTTAATAGAGGGATTGGACATTCCCGACCTATGCAATGCATGAAAATGCTTATGGGAGTAGTATGCTTTTGTTTTAGCCGGGCTAAAAAGGGATTTTGATTGAGTTTTGATTTTTGATTGATTGTTTGATTGATTGATAATTTGATTGCTTGATGGTTTGATTGCTAGGATGTGGGGGACGACTTATTTGCAAGGGTCTAACGAGAACCTAAGGTTGCCCCCAGTGGGCCAGACGACCGTACTCGACTTAAAGCTAAAAAAACGAGCAGGAATGAAAACAAATTTAAATAAAAGGGGAAAGAAAGATGGACTCCCCTGAGATGTGCAGCGGGACTGCAAGGGCATCTTCCACCAGCTTCATGCGGATGACAGTGAGATGCTTCAAGTCCCTGTGAGATGCTGAGGGGACAATAGAGTAGAAAGGGAAATTAATCTGAAAACGAAAACGAGATAAGTTCAGGGATTCTCCCTTCCTTTAGCCCGGCCTTTCAAGGGTGCCTACGACGTGGTCCCAGTTCTAGGAAGCTTTGCTTTGATTGGTTTCTTTTTCAGCTGCTTTGCGGGAACTGCCGATCCGAGCCGTAGCGAGGACGAGATTCGCATTCAGTTTATTTACTTGCCGGTCCTACTGGACCTTCGCTGATTGGCTTCATGATTGCTCGGGGATAAAGGGGAAAACCTTCTGTCCCCGTGATGTGCAGCGGGGCTGCAAGGGCGTATGCTTACCCTTCTTCTGCAGGCAACGAATGGGGCGACCCAGTTCCTGAAAAAGACACAGCGAGAACTAATGAGGAGTAAACGCAAGATAATTTTTAGCAAAAGTAATGTGATTGATAAGTTTTAAACTCTCCCTTTTGGACGGGCCATCCGTGGGTCATTGCGGTGTGACTGGCATCGGATGTTGGTTGATGATGGCTTTGCTTTTAGATGCTTTTCCGCAGCTCTTGCTTCGGCTTGGGCGATGCTTGTAGCCTGGCTGTCCCTCAATTAACGGGTTGATCTTCACCGTGTTGATCATGGTGCGGATGTTGGGAAACTTCTTGAACAAGACCGCATTAAGTATGTTGACGGTGGTCCTAGGAGGACAACTTTTTGTCCTATTTTTTTTTGTTTTTTTTTCAGGGGTTTTGCCTGCAAAGGTGTGCAGGGCGACCATGGCGTTTTGGTGATGAGTTCCTCCGAATAGGTGAACGGAGATGGGAGCCGATGTTGCTAATGTTCCGACAGCCCGGCCGGCGTAGGGTGGGCTTTGTGACTTTGGTCCAGCATTTAGTCCTTTGAAACTGGTTGTTTGCGATGCCGGTTGTGCTGGTAGCACTGCGAGGAAAAGAAATTTTGCTTTAGATGGTGATAGTTTGGCTTAAAATCTTTCCTGATTCGCTCTTGAAGGTTGCCTGCTGTGGTAATTCGGGAACTGCCACGAGGGGAGCTCCCTGGTTCTATCGTGATGACGGGCTGAGGCGTGAGACCTTACGTCCCTGTAAAACTTAAGATTGGTTAGTGGCGTTAGTCTACGTGACGCGTCTTACATGCCGAGCTACTCCTGGGGAGCCATCTATGCCATGCCTCCTTTTGTCATCTCACAAGTTTTAAGAAAAAAAAGGGACAACAAATTTTAAAACAATAAGCATCTCCTGAAAAAAAACTTGTTTTATTCATTTCAGGACAAATGTTCGTGATAGATTGTCATGATAAAACCCTATGTCCTTGGTCTGGTCGAACACTCAGTTCGTGACGCTTCAGGCGAAGTATATCTTGACTGCATCGGCGTTTACCGGTCTTAGGAGATCGTCTCCATCCATGTTGGTTAGCATTAGGGTACCCCCTGAGAATGCACTTTTGACCAGATACGGCCCCTCGTACCTTGGGGCCCATTTTCCTTGACTAGCCTCCTGATGAGGGAGAATCTTCTTCAGCACTAAATCCCCAGCCTCGAACTTGCGAGGCTGCACTTTCTTGTTATAAGCGTTGGCTATTCTTTGCTGATATAATTGTACATGGTAGATAGCGGCCAAGCACTTTTCGGGAAGGAGGTTCAGTTGCTCGTACCTCACTCTTGCCCAATCTGACTCTTCTACTTCAGACTCTGCCAGGATTCTGAGAGAAGGGATTTCTACTTCAAGGGGAATTACGGCTTCCATGCCGTAAACTAATGAGTAGGGAGTGGCCCCTGTAGATGTGCGGGTTGCTATCCGGTAAGCATGCAGTGCGAAGAGAAGCATGTCATGCCAGTCCTTATGAGTGACTACCATCTTTTGGATGATCCTCTTCAGGTTTTTGTTTGCTGCTTCGACTGCGCCATTCATTTTTGGTCAATACGGGGATGAGTTTCGGTGCTTAACCTTCCAACGTTGGCAAAGACCGTTGATCATTTTTCCATTGAGATTGGTGGCGTTGTCCGTGATGATTGTTTCCGGGACTCCATGACGGCAGATGATGTTCCTCTCAATGAATCGCATGGTCATTTTCTGAGTGATGTTGGAGTAAGAGGTGACCTCTACCCACTTGGTGAAGTAGTCGATCGCTACGAGGATGAAGCGATGGCCATTAGAGGTTGTCGGGTGAATTTGGCCGATGATGTCGATTCCCCACATCGCAAAAGGCCAAGGTGATGTCATGCTGAAGAGAGGGGCTGGAGGGACATGGATATGGTCCGCGTAAATTTGACATTTGTGGCACTTCCGGAAATAGTCGATGCAATCCCGTTCGATGGTGAGCCAAAAGTAACCTTGCCTCATTATCTGTCTGGCCATCATGTGGCCACTAGCGTGTGTGGAACAAACCCCTTCGTGGATTTCCATTATGATTCTTTTTGCCTTTGCCATGGTGACGCAGCGAAGCAAAACCCCATCAGTTCTCCTTTTGTATAGAACTTCACCGTCGAGGTAGAAGTCTAGTGCTAAGCGCTGGAGGGTCCTTTTGCTAACTCGGCTTACCTCCGGTGGATACTCCCAGTTTCTGATGAATTGTGCTAAGTCGTAGAACCAAGGCTTCCCATCGGCTTCCTCTTCTAAGGCTACACAGCATGCCGGAGTTTCCTTTACTTCCACCCTCAATGGCTGAAGCATTACTCCGCACTCTAACTTGAACATCGATGCCAATGTGGCTAATGCATCTGCGAAGCGGTTCTTTTGTCTGTCGACTCGGTCGAACTTGGTTTCCTCAAATTCCCGTGTGATTTGGGTGAGTAACCTTTGATAAGGGATGAGCTTCGAATACCGTGTCTGCCAGAGGTCCTGGGCTTGGTAGATGATGAGTGCTGAATCGCCGAAGATTCAGAGCTTCTTTACTTTTAAGTCGATGGCTGCTGTCAGACCGCTGATGCATGCCTCATACTCGGCGATGTTATTGGTGCATGGGAAGTTCAATTTGCATGCTATGGGGAATTGACGACCATCTGGGGCTATGACCACGGCCCCCACTCCCTTGCCCGAGAGGTTCACCGCACCATCGAAGAACATGGTCCACCATTCATCTTCTCGGAGATCTGCTGCAATCCCATCTTCAATCACTATGATGTCCTCATCAGGGAAGTCAAAACTCAACGACTCATACTCGTCCGAGGCATGATCAGCCAAGTGATCGGTGAGGGCGCTTGCCTTAACCGCTTCCCGGGTCACATAGATGATCTCGTGCTCGGCTAATAAGACTTGCCATCTACAAATGCGACTTGATAGGTATGGCTTCTCGAAGATGTACTTCAGGGGATCTATGCGAGAGATTAGCCATGTCGTGTAATACAACATGTACTGCCGGAACCTTCGGGCACACCATGCTAGGGCGTAACAAGTTCGTTCTAACATGGAGTAGCGCATCTCGCACTCATTGAATTTTTTGCTGAGGTAGTAGATGGCTTGTTCACGCCTTCCTGACTCGTCGTGCTGTCCCAAAACGCAGCCCATGGCGCTAGCCGTGACTGTCAGGTACATGAGCAAAGGATGTCCTGGCGTCGGGGGAACTAGTACCGGTGGGCTCTGCAGATATGTCTTGATTTTCTCAAAGGCTTTCTGACAGTCTTCGTCCTATTCTGCATCTCTGTGTTTCCTTAGCATTTTGAACATCGGCTCGCAAGTAAGCGTTAACTGGCTGATAAAGCGAGCGATGTAGTTGATGCGTCCTAAGAAGCTTCGTACTTCTGTTTCGGTGCTGGGAGCGGGTAGCTCTTCAATTTCTTTTATCTTATCAGGATCCACCTCTATGCCTTTGTTTCTAACGATGAATCCTAATAATTTTCTAGAGGTCACTCCAAAAGTGCACTTAGCTGGGTTTAGCCGTAGTTGAAATTGCCTCAACCTTTCGAATACCTTCTTCAGGATGTCTACATGATCTTACGTGCCTCGAGATTTGGCTATCATGTCGTCGACATATATCTCCAGTTCTTTATGCATCATGTCATGGAAAAGGGTGACGGCAACATGTTGGTACGTGGCTCCTGCGTTCTTCAATCCGAAGGGCATCACTTTGTAGCAGAAGGTTCCCCAGGTTGTGATGAAGGTCGTCTTTCCACTGTCCTCGGGCGCCATCTTGACCTGATTGTACCCCGAAAACCCATCCATGAAGGAGAACATGTCATTTCCGGCGGCACTATCCACCAAGATGTCGATATGGGGAAGTGGGAAGTCATCCCTTGGGTTGGCGCGATTAAGATCCCGGAAGTCCACACACATGCGAACTTTCCCATCCTTTTTAGGCACTGGCACTATGTGGGCGATCCATTCTGGGTACTCAGCAACTCTCAAGAAACCTACGTCTAGTTGCTTGGTAACTTCTTCTTTGATTTTCAGAAGGATGTCTGGATGCATCCTTCGAAGTTTTTGCTTGATAGGCTTAAACTCAGGCTTTAACGGAATGCGATGCTCGACTATCCCAGGATCCAGGCCTGGCATGTCGGCGTATGACCATGCGAATATGTCGGAGTAATCTTTGAGGAGAGAAATCAACCTTTCTCTCTGAATTGTGTCCAGGGTAGTTCCGATCTTAAACAACTTCTAACTCTCGTTGCTTGCCCCCAAGTTTACTTCGTCCAATTCCTCCCGATGAGGGGTTATTTCCTTTTCTGAACTTTCTAGTAAACGGGCTAGTTCATTAGGGATTTCAGCTTTGTCTTCGGTCGTAGCGATGATTTCTTCGCCAGTAAAGACATAGGTTTTATCAAGACAATCTGGATTAACATTCATCCTGAAATTTAAATGCGAAAAAGAGAGATGCGTAAAATGAAAATTGCATATATATTTGATTTTTTAACAAAAGGGGAACGTGAGTTCCTACAAAAATGTTTTCGCGAGAAAACGTACATGTAGATATTTTTCTAAAAAGGAGTAATTACGGAGAGACGTCCGGAAGCATGGTGATGGTCCAGTTGCACACAGACTCCCCTAACTTCTTAACGAAAATGACTGAACCAGGCGACGATTCTTCTTCTCCTAGAGTGCAGATACGGAGGTCTGATACCCTGATCGGACTTTCATTGATGGTTCTCACCGCGAAGGGAAACGTGGTTCTGATATATGGGATTGGCATATTTCCCTCTGGCGCAGAGTGTCCAAATAGCTTAGCCAGCTACTTTTCTTTCTTTTCTTGGGTAATTCTGGCGAAATCGACCTTGCTGGGTTGGTACCCTAACCCAAAACGGTCTCCGAAGCTCTTCGGAGGTGACCAGCCTTTTGATCCTTGTAACTCGGCGCCGAGCCATTTTCCTAATTGGAAACTTCCCTCTAGTGTTGACTTAGTGCTTGTTTCGGCTATCTCAGATTTTGAAGCTTCGCCAACAGGGGATCCTTCCTTGACCCAGTCCGCGTTGACGATTTCGAAGGCTTGGAAAGAACTCTCCAATGTTTCAGCAGTTTCGATGTAAGGCACAGATGCATGCTTGGCCAAAATCAAGGCTTCTTCTGCCTTTATCGTGACGAGGGCATTGTTCTTGACGTATTTGAGGCACTGATGCAAGGAAGAGGGGACGACTCCTGCCGAATGGATCCAAGGTCGTCCTAGAAGCATGTTGTAAGCGTGTTGGATCTCCATGATCTGGAACGTCAAGGCGAAAGTGTGGGGCCCGATGACCATGTCCAACTCAAAGTTCCCGATGATCACTTGAGTGGTGCCATCGAAAGCCCGAGCCATCATTCCGCTAGGTTTCATGTGAGAGAAATCGATCGGTAGTTGTTCGAGGACATGCTTGGGCATGACATTCAGTGCGGACCCATTGTCGATTAGGGCCTTTGCTATGACGTGTCCCTTACACTCTACTGTGATGTAGAGGGCCTTGTTGTGATCTCTTCCCGAGGGGTCGATCTCTCCTTCAGAGAAGGAAATGCTGCTTAGGGCCTGGATCCTTCCGACAAGGTTTTCCAACCCTTCTGTGGTGATATCCTTAGTCACGAAAGCTTGCTTCAAGACTTTTAAGAGAGCTTGGCGATACGGCTCTGAAGTAAGGATCAGCTCCATGATGGAAATACGAGCTGGGGTTTTCTTTAGCTGTTCGATGATGCTGAACTCGCTCTGTTTCATGATTTTGAGGAACTTGGCTGTCTCGTCCTCGGTTGCAGGTTTGCCTAAACCTTGTGCCTCCTCTATCGTCTCCTCGCGGATCACAGGGTTTTTCCCTTTGGCTTGTCGTTGCTTCTCTACTTCCTCCGAGATGTAACATCTTCCAGTACGGGTCATGCCCCCGATATGAGAGGCTTCGCCGATAGTGAGTGCTGTTGGTGTGACTGCAGGAGGGGTGGTGACCACCGTGTATTCGTAGTTGAATGGGACGGCGTGTAAGTCTGGGCTAGGAGTATTCACAGCTAATGTGAACACTACTTTGCCTGGGGTTGTGGTCGCATCCCCTATTTAGGCCATGTATTTAAAGGAATATGGTGCTAGAGGATTGTCCTCGATGGCGTTGATTGTTCCTCGAGTTTCCCCTTCGGTTTGAATGATCCCGAATGTGGTAAGTTGCTTGACTTTTTGCCAAAAAAGTCCGCAATCCTAGATGTCGTGCTTGCTTTCCCCTTGGCAGAATAGGCATTGTGTCTGATTATTCCTTGGGAATGGTAGATAAGCGTTGTTGGCTAAAGCGAAGAACAGTTCCTCGTTGGGTGTTTCCTCCATTGAAGGATGAGAAATGTCAATTCCGATGGAAGCAATTTCGCCCATACCAGGATTATGGTGCGGTAAAGGACTGGTTATCACAGCAGGACCCTTTGCTAAACCTTTGGACGAGATTCGTCCTTGTTTGGTTAGGTGCTAGACCTTCTCTCTAAAGGCGTAACAGTCTTCCAGGGAGTGTCCTCGGGTTCCGGCATGATATTCACAGCTAACCTTTGGATCATACCAGCTAGGGTAAGGAGTGGATTGAGGCGAGAGTGGGGATGGTGTAATCTGCCCATCGGCCAGGAGGCTTGCGTAAATTTCCCTCAAAGGAAACAGAGGAAGCGACCACATCGGTAACGGGTATGACTCGGAGTCCGAGGATTCCCAAGAAGGTAGCAATGGTGCTGTGCTAGCATGGGAAGGTGGTGCTGAATACCTGATGAGGTAATCGAATTTCCTAGAAGGCTGGCCCAAGGTATCAATCTCGCGGTCGCCCTCGTCGCGGCGCTTGGAGAACCGTTTGCCAGACGAAGTCGATCCCTTCTTTTGGATGATTTGGAGTGGGGTTCCCTTGGCGTTATGCGAGATAGGAAACCCTTCTCCGATGGCGTTATTGGATCCTTCCCCGTGGGTCGCTTTCTGGGTTTGTATTACTCCGAGACCTGAGAGTTGTATCACCTTTTCTGTGAATAACTTGCAGCTTTGGATTTTGTGACCGTCGCTTCCCTTGTAATATATGCAGTGACTTGGATTGCTTTCCGAGTATGGCATATGTCCTCCTTGAGCTAAAGCCAGGAAAAGTTGTTCTGGTGGCCAGCTTGATGCTGAAGAAAGGAGGTCGTTGCTTTCTCCTGCCGAGATTGCATTCACCCCTCCCTTTCCTTGGGAATGATTGGGGAGAGGGTTGGTGGAGGTGTTGGGTCCTTTTGCTAACCCTTCGAAAGATACCCATCCACTTTTGATCAGGTGATGGACTTTTGTTTTGAATGCGAAGCAGTTTTCTAGAGTGTGACCTGGGGCTCCGGCGTGATACTCGCATCTAGCGTTGGGATCATACCATTTCGGGTAAGGAGGCATTTGAGGCTGGGCTGGAACCGGTACGATCTGTCCGGCTGCCAGGAGATGTTTGTAGATTTCTCCCGCAGGAAGAGGGAGAGGAGGTAAAGGCTCTCGGTTCCACCGATTGTTCATCGTGTTTTGGTTATTTGGGCCTTTTGGTGGGTTATATGGCTTGGGTTGCATGGGTTGTAATGTTTGTGCCGGAGGTGATGAGAACTGCGCAGGACTTTGAGGTGCGCTATTAGCAACGGGTGGCGAAGTGAAAGGAAAGTAGGTGGGTTGGTATAGTGATGGTAAAGGGTAAGGCGATGGCGATAAATAAGGTGGAGGTGGTGGAAACGGCTGCCCATGATTAGCTTGGGGAGCGACAAATTCGACGTCTCTTTTCACGACTGATGCTTTCTTGGGCGCAGACTCTGACACCGGAGGTATGATTCGTCCAGATTTAATCCCTTGCTCGACTCTTTCGGCAATTAGGACCATGTCAGAGAAGCTGTTTGAAGGGTTTGAGATCAGGTAGGTGTAGTAGGGAGCTTTAAAGGTGTGCAAGAAGATTGACAAGAGTTCCTTGTCGCTTAAAGGTGGGGAGATTCTATAAGCCAACTCTCTCCATCTCTAAGCATAGGTCTTTACAGACTCGCCGACTTTCTTTTCCAGATTTTGCAGATCAGCGCGGTCGGGTGCTACCTCCATGTTGAATTTATATTGCCTATAGAAGGCGTCGGACAGGTCTCTCCATGTCCTAATCTTGGCTCTATCCAGACCCATATACCATGTTAGGGCGTGCTTGGTCAAGCTTTCTCGGAATAGATGAATCAACAACTGCTCGTTGTGGATCATCTCTGCCATCTTGTTGCAGTATGCTCTGAGGTGGGTCTTTGGGTATTCTACCCTAGTATACTTTTTGAAGTCAAGGATCTTGTACTTCGGAGGTATAACGATCCCGGGGACCATACACATATCGGCAGGGCCGGTAGGGTCAAATGGATCAGCCCCTTCAATTGCTCGGAGTCTTTCCTCGAGCAGATTCAGTCGGTCACTTCTCGGTTGCTCAGCCCCGATGGGGTTAGAACCGAAGGGTAGCATCGGTTCTGATGAGAACTGCGGTTGTGCTAGGTTGAAAGTAAGAGGCTGAGTTCCCACAGGTCCGGGAATTGTGCTCGGAGGAATATGAGGGAGATACAAGTTCTCTAGGTGCGCCTGGCTCTTGCTGGGGTCCACGGCAGGGTTGATCGAAAGGTGCTGAAGCGACGAGGCGATATCTTCACCCGCCTTAACTGTAGGATTTGCAGGGGTGGGTGTAGTGAAGGGACTAACCCATTTCCATCGGCCCTCTGGGCCAGAAAGTGGCGGGAGTACTGAAGGTCCTGCGGTGGTGAGCCAAGGGGGATCAAAACCCGGTGGGAACTTGGTGACAGCTTCGTCTCTTTCCTTTTTGGCCCTGGCGGCCCTTTTTGTACTGATCCTAACTTGCTCCTCTAACTCGGCGATTCTAGCCGTTAGTGCTTCATCGGTCTTAGCCGGTTCAGTCATTTTTTGCTTTTGAAGTCTAGTTAAAGGGAGCCTGTGCGGAGTAGCTTACTTCCGAGGAGCTATTGTGAACCTGAAAAAAGGGAAAACACGGAAAGAGTAAGTACAAGTGAGGATACACAGGTGATGTGCAATCCCGAGGTCTCCACATTTGCTCATTCGCTTTTCCGGCTGCACTTTCATTTGATATTTCCAGGGCAGTCGGAGAGGCGAGAGATCCCAGCTATTGACAAGACACGAAGGAAGCCTCTATACATTCCAACGATATGAAGCAAATCTGAGATGCTAGTGGCGAAACCCAAATCAGCAGTGGCAACCAATGCCGCCATGCTAGGAGGAACTCTTTCACACTGTGCTTTCAACGATGCAGGGCCTGATGCCTGGTGAACCCAACCAAGGGGAGGGACAACAATCTATGCTATGAACTCGGAGTTTCTTGTGATAAGCTAAAAGGACAGGGCCATGAGCGAGCACTACTCGAATGTTTGGTCTGATTTTTTGGTTTTTTAGTGAAACGATTGTGTTTATCCCGGAGGGATTTTCTCCTTCTTTTTGTGATGGTCTTTTGAGTTGTATTGGATGGATAATTGATATGGAAAAGATGAGGCGATTTAATAAATATCCGAAAGAGTACGACTTTATTAAAAGCGTTTACAAAAGTATGGTAAACTTTGCCAACTACCTAAATTCATCAAAAATGGCTAAGATAGATGAAATCAGAGGTCCTAGCTAAAAAGAAAAGGTTTGCCGATATCCGAGCCTTTCCCTGAAGGTATCAATCCTGGACGTCAGAGTTCTCCTACCAAAGGTACTCCATTGAAGCCAACTCCCCTTTCTGCATCTCTATCTAGGCTTCTAATGTGGTAATTCGGCTTTCAAGTGCCTGGCTTTTCCTATCCCCCAAATCTGCGCGAGTAGTCAAGACCCTTATCGTCGAATCCCTATCTTCGATTATGGCACTTGATGTTTCTCTTTTGCGGGTTTCACTACTCAAGCGTTCCTTAAAGGCCCTGAGGGCCACCTTCTTTATTACTGTCTGTACGCGGATGAAATCCTTGTGATGCCTGTCCAGTTCATTCATCTGGACTTCCAGGCTACACTGATGGGCTTCGGCGATATCTCTTTCCTCTATCATCAGATCTCGCTCTTCCTACGCTGCTCGCATTTGTTCTACCACTTGAGCGTAAGCCATGGCATCCATTCCTTCGCTTACTTGAGATTCTCCTTCCTCTTCCATCGGTTTCTGATTTTCTGGACGAGGTAGGACATTGCCGTTGACTCGCTTCATCCTCGACTGTGGGTATTGTGGTATCGTTGCTGTAGGGGCAACACGTCCTTTGAGACAAAAGGGGGTGGCCCAGTCTTGGGCGTATACCTGGATGTTCTGATTTTCCCCGGTGTGTGGTAGGTCCGATTTCGTCATGCCGAAAGTCACTGGAATGATTTGGGTGATGCAAAACTGCCTGAGTACGAGGGCAGGGCAGTAGTGAGTACATCCCATGCTCCAATTAAGGGAACCCAAGGTAGGGGTCCACAGCAGACGATGGGATCGGAGGTTCGCAGCCACTTGGCATGCCAACTAAAGTCCTCTTCTGAGAGGTTTATGAATCGGTTAATCCAGACATCCTTATTTTCCATCTCCCATCTATCTGTGGTTATTGCGTTGATAACTCTGAGTAGAGGGCACAACCTGATGTAGCTTTCGAAGAAGATGGACTGATCAAGAATCTGTTTGAAGTGGCTGACCAGCCATACTGTCAGCAACTGGGTGCAGCAGGTAAGTCTCCCTTTCCCTTTTCTTCGGCAAGAGTCCAAGGAGCGAAAAGTCTCGGCCAAGATGGCTATTGTAGGATTGATGGCATTTACCTCCATCTCGTAAAAGATGTTGGCTGCTGAAAAGTTGATAGTGTTTCTCATCCTCGGAAAAAGGACGAATCCTACAATGGAAAAGGCCAGAATCCTTAAGCGCTTTGCTCCATTGGACAACTGAAATCGTGCCTCGATATCCGACCAACACCAGAAGTAGTCACCCTCCTTGACACGAGTAGTGATTCCTAATAGCTTGTCGAGTCTTATTTTTTCACTCGAAGAGTCGAGTCGGACGTTCTAGTAGATGGTTGATATGTGAGATGTGAAGCACATCAGAGCTGAGTACTCCTCGAGCGTAGGAGTCAAGTCTACTCCTTTGTCGAAAGAGAAGCAACGATAATAGGGATCCCAAAACCTCAGGGCTGCCCGGATGCAACCCCAATCGGTTTTCACGTCCACTAGGGTCAGTAGCTTTCCGTAACTACCCTCAAACTATGTCTCCTCGTCTTCAGTCAGTTCATTCCTTAACATCCGAATCCTAGTTAAATCAAAGTCTACAACCTCTACTTTGATTTTAGTGGTGATGTCAGGGGCGAATCCCCGTTCTAACAGATCTCCTCGGGCAGCTTGATCGTCCAAGCTTCGTCCCCCGAAAATATCAAATGAAAGTAACGTAGGTGTTGTCATAGCGAATGAGCAAAATAGGTCCTATGGGACACAAAAAAAATTTAATTGCTAAGTAAACTGTGCGTGTGAGAAATCCGCAGTTCGTATAACAGAAAAATCACGTCAATATGCCAACAAGAAAAATAAAGCCACGACAAACAGGTATAATCATGATGTACGTGTTGGGGCTCTGATTCTGACATCTCTAACTGGCTTGAATGGTTCCCGGATGATACCATGAAAAGGTCCCTAAAGTGTCGTGCAGTGTCCCGATTCCTTGCGAAATTGAGTAACCTTTCGACTGGCTTTAGGGGTTCATCCGAGTTGGGGTTGGTGAACACTACCCAGGACATGTGTCCTAGGGCGTCACTACTACCCTCCTAATTTGGTAATTGTCCCCTGGGTGTAGGGCGCTATGAAATGCATATGACAATTGATAAAGCAAATAAATGAACAGACCAGCAATTGATCAAAGCAAATAAATAAATAAACAAATAAAACACCTCTCTAAAAAGATAAAATCGGCTCCGACCCAACATTCCCCAGTGAAGTCGCCAAACTGTCGCGCCCCACGAAAATTAAAAATTCACGAGTGTGCAACGAAATTTGGGACCTTACAATGCTCAGCGTAAACAGACGCCTCGCAACATGCAATGAAGTCGCCACCCTAATTTGGTTGCTAGGTTTAGGGAACCTTAATCTTCATGGCATAAGAAAATATAATAAATAAAAAACTAAAGGCACAAAAGAGAGGTGTTTTAAAAAGGTGTTTGATAAAATGCGTTTTTGTTTTGAAAGGGGGACCCTCAGAGGAATCGTCACTTTAGTCTTTTTATGATCGTGACGTTCATGAATAATTAATCGTTGAACGGGGTTACCGTTTGAACGTCTTTCGGACGGGGTTACCGTTTATCAAGACCAATTGATTATTCTCGAACGTAACGTGATGGGACTGAATTTTCTGTAAGACTGAATGAGCGCCCTCTTATTTCATCATCGGGCTATGCATGATTAGATTAATTACTATGTGATCCTATCATGGATTGCTAACAGAGTACAAATTTAAATGATAGATTTTGAAGTGAAAAACTGATGTGGGATCGAAAGTCCCCATGTACATGAAGTCAATATAAGCGAGAATTTAAAATCACATGAGTATGGCATTTTAAGCAACTCTTTAAACACGTTGTTCATGTGGGTTGATTTTAATTCTAGCAGTTCTATATATCATGCGTACGATTGATATTTACGAAAAGCGTTGAATAAATAAAAAGGAATCGAAAGGCGTACTTTCGAGCGAAGCTTGAAATTAAAACCTACAAAGTGAGAGTATTAGCGATAGCTCGAGAAATAAATAAGCAATTTTATGAGTGCGAAAATTTAAATGACAGTTGATTGTATGAGAGAAATGATGGATTTTACGCATACGAGAATTAAATGCTGAGTTTGATAAGTGCAGGAAAATAAATGATGACAGTTGATTGTATGCGAGAAATGATGGATTTAACGCATACGAGAATTAAATGCTGAGTTGATTGCATGCGAAAAATGATTGATTTTACGCATACGAGATTTAAATGATGACATGATTGCATGCGAGAAATGATTTATTTAATGCATACGAGAATTAAGTACTGACATGATTGCATGCGAGAAATGATGGATTTAACGCATACGAAAATTAAATGCTGACATAATTGCATGCGAGAAATAATGGATTTAGCACATACGAAAATTAAATGCTGAGTTGATTGCATGCGAAAATGATTTATTTGACGCATACGAAATTTAAATGCTGAGTTGATTGCATGCGAATAATGATTTATTTGACGCATACGAAATTTAAATGTTGTTTTGATAAGTGTAGAAAAATTAAATGTAGTTGACGATTTACAGGGAATTAAAACAGTTTGATGATTTGCAGAAAATAAACAGTTGATCTTTGCGGAAGAATTTCTAGCAGCATGATAAGTGCGGAATTTAAAACAATTGATATTTTGCAGGAAATAAACAGTTTGATATTTGCAGAAAATAAAACAATTGATATTTGCAGAAAATAAACAGTTTGATATTTGCAGAAAATAAACAAGTGATGTTTGCAGAAAATAAAATAATTGATATTTGCAGAAAATAAATTAGTTGATATTGCGGAAGAATTTCCAGCAGTTTGCGAAAAATTAAAGCAGTTGACATTTGCAGAAAATGAACAAGTGATATTTGCAGAAATTTGAACAATTGATATTTGCAGAAAATAAAACAATTGATATTTGCAGAAAATAAAACAATTGATATTTACAGCAAATTAAACAGTTGATATTGCGGAAGAATTTCCAGCAGTTTGCCAAAAATTAAAGCAGTTGATATTTGCAGAAAATGAACAAGTGATATTTGCAGAAATTTGAACAATTGATATTTGCAGAAAATAAAACAATTGATATTTGCAGAAAATAAAATAATTGTTATTTACAGCAAATTAAACAGTTGATAGTATGAAAAATAATCGTACGAAGCATACGAATTATTTTTACGGAAAAATGTGATCCAAAGTTTCGGAAAGAATTAAAAATGGGCTGGGCCCAATTGAAAAAAAAAATAGTGAAATGGGCCAGGAATAGTTCCTGGCCCAAGGAAATCATTTAAACGGTGATGGGCCAAGCCCATCACCCATGCACACGTGAACAGTGCCGAGACATGGCACTATTCATCTTCTTCCTTGGTCGCCGGCGGCCAAGGTCCGGCTAGCCATGTCTGTTTCTCGCGATCTTCGTACCGAGACGCTCGTCTCCTCGACGACGTCTCGACCGTACGAAGCTCGAATTTTATTTCAAAACACACTGAGTTTAATTTCAAAAAAACGACAAATTGTTAATTATCGAAAACTAATTAATTCGCACAATCTAGCTAACGATTTTAAAAATTGAAAACGTGTATTTAATCTACATCATGTATGTGAATTAATGGCATAAAAAAAAGTAATTTATTTGCTCAAGAACAAGCTAAACGAAATTAAAGAAAAAACTTGCTTAAAAACCGAAAATGAGTTAGAGAGAGAAAGCTCACGTTTTAAACTTTGAACTAGGCGATTGTCGCTCTAAATGAGCAAGCTGATCAAGAGGGAGAGAGAGCAAGTTTTTCTTGCTGAATTGGTGCCCGTTTTCCATTGGAGATGGCTTGGTATTTATAGGATTTCTGAGTTGGTGGAGGCGAGGTGATGACGTCGCTGGGGTGGCGCGCTGGCGGGTCTACAGGAGTGAGGTGACGGGACAGGAAACGCTTTGGAGGCGACGGGAGCAGGCTGCTCGGTGGCCTGCTCCGCTGCTGTTTACGTCCATGGTGCATGTGCACCATGGTTGATTAATTAGCCAACCGTTGATGTGGTTGACTTTTTTGAGTTGACCAGATCAACGGTTGTGATCAACTTGTCCTTTATCTTATTTAAATGGCCTCGAGCCGAGTCCTGCGAGCAATCGTTCAGACTTTTCGAACCGACAGTACCTGCGTGTAGAGAAAAATATGACGAGTCTAACCGTCTACAGCGAGTGACGAGAATTTTTCGTTTAGCGCATTTATTTTCTCGTTCAAAAGCGTGAAACGTTCGAACGGAAAAATAAAAATGTTACGATGAAAATTACACGAAACGTTGTAGACCGTTGTGAGCGGAAAAAAAGCTAGCAACTAGTTGATGGAAAACATTTCAAAGTCAAGCTATTGTCCGAGCGAACTTACTCAGGTCCAATAAAAGCTCGAACGAAAATAATAATAAAATAATAAAAATACTAAAAAATGTGCTAAAAAACTAAAAATCCTAAAATTCATGTGATGACCTAAAACGAAGAAAAAACTAGCAAATGGCTGCCGGATAATTAAAAATGTGATTTTTAGGCTAAAAATAATAATGATAATAATAATGAAAATACGTGCCGAAAAATTACATATGCGATTTCGAAAGCTGACGATGCTAACGATGATGCTAAAATGCAACGAAACACTTAAAAATGCTAGCGATAGTAAATCAACTGAAAATGACTGTAAATTAACTAAATAACAGAAATGCTAAAATTAAGTAAAAATGGCATCAAAATTCGGGTATCAACACATAGTTTCCAAATGATTAAAAATAGTCATTGGCGGCATGCTGCTAAGGAGCTAGCGGCAACAAGCACACCCAAAATTCCAGTCGTTGGGGGCATGCCGCTAAGCACTGTCTCCCTCCTTCTCTATGCACGAGTGAGGGAAAACCTAGGCCACGCGGGTGGCCTTTCGTGTGCGATGTACGGATCCATGCTCGTATCAGTTAGGCATTATCTCTAAGCGTACCTGAGGTGGTGTTGATACAGGAGGGAAGGAGGGATCAAAAGGGTACCTTGATCCTATAGCAACTTTGTAGATTGAAGATGAATACCCTTGTGTCGATGATTGCATCTCATGTCTCATAGCTGCCATCCTCTGCTAGGAATCTCTCTCCCATTTGATTTCTATTTCTGAATCTGTTGTCTTGACTAAAAACATCATTCTTGACCAAGACAGTTACTTGTTCTATTTACTTTCTCGTTTTAGTCTTAATACAAAAAATCCCCAATTTCACCTAAGTGTTATTTCAATCATTACAAGTTCTCACAAAAGTCATACCATAGCTCCCTATAGATCGAACCTCTTACTGTTATTTACAATTCATTTGTTCTTAGTGGCAAGTTGTAACTTATATTTATTTTTCAGGGATTCGAAACCCATCAAACTAGCAAGGTGGCTCTTCTCTAGATCCAGGACGACTTCCTTGGGACGATTTCCTTAGGCCTAGGATGATTTCAGCTGGGACTGGGAATCATCACAATTGGCCTAGACCGCCAGTGAGGAAGAGTCATCAACCCTTCTGCATCCAGAAAAAGACTCACAATACAACAACACCTCTGCATTTAGCATATAATTATCCAAAAGAGTCTCAATTTTGTAAAACTTCTCAAGGGATAAGAACAATTAGTTTTCTATTTTATCTAGGACTTTAGTGATAGAACCAGAGGAGATAATTGTTGTTCTAAACCATATGAACAACAATACAGGACCGCAATCAATTTCAGATTATTGAATGAATTAAACGAAATGCGGAAGCGTACCTAATGATGATGCCATAATCTTATGGAATCCGGGAACGAAGGTCTTCTGGTGAATCGTTGCCTTGGGTCTGATGGGGAACCGCTCGTTCTTTTGTTTTCAACGTTCTGTATGTTTTTCTTAACGTAACGTTGTAACAAAAGAACTGTAACTTAAATAGGCAACTTCCACCAGGGACCATATCCCAAATATTTAATTTATGTTAATTACTAATTGACCCATCAACAATTAGTAATTAACCCGAGATTCTGCACAATTACAGATTGTGCCCCCACACTATATTAATTAGACAATTGGACCCCTTAACTTTATTAGATCTTTAAATTGGTCCAATAAACCTTATATTAACATTATACTATATGATTAAATACACTCAACATATGCGTCCATATGTTATGTATATATTATGGTACTAAACGCACTAGTCTCGTTGTCCAAAATCCAACAATCTCCCACTTGGACAACTCAACGAAGTGCGATCCTTATAGTACCAACCTTTAGTCATATAGGTATATGTTAATTTCCCAAATGCTAGCATGATATCTGTCTAATTCAATCCGGTCCATTAATTTCATCAAAGCAAGAACTAAAAGAGCAGTCATCGCAGTTCAAGCGACTAAACTCATGATGATTACGAGCACTAACTAATTAATGAGATGGATCCAATGTGCATGTGCAGCATGGAAATTACATGTGAAATGATCTATATATGTTTATTTTCAACTGATCCTTTTTACTTTATGAGATCAAAATCCAGAGCATATATTGAATAAAATCAATATCCATAAACTGTGAAATAACATAATACACAGTCATCACATATATAAGTCACAAAATGTACAAACCAAAACTCCCACTAAACTAAGGCATTTAAACTAAGGACACCCATGCTAGATACATGGCCATGGAACGCAAACGGTGTCAATGCCTTTGTCAGTGGATCCGCAATCATTGCGTTTGTACCCAACAACTCAATGCTAACTTGACCGCTCTGAACTCTTTCCTTTACGGCAAGGAACTTAATGTCAATGTGCTTAGACCTTGACGAACTCCGATTACTGTTGGAGTACAGCACTGCAGCCCGGTTGTCACAAAAGATCCTCAAAGGTCTCTCAATGCCATTGACAACTCACAGTCCTTTAACCATATTCTACAGCCATATAGCATGACTGGATGCCTCGTAGCAAGCTACGAATTTTATCTCTATAGTGGAAAAAGCGACGAGTGATTGTTTGGTACTCTTCCAAGAAATCGCTCCTCTAGCCAATGGAAAGACATATCCTGAAGTCGATCTTCTACTATCCTGGCATCCAGCGAAATCAGAATCAGAATACCCAATGATCTCAATCTGATATGATTTCCTGTATGTGAGCATGTAGTCTTCATTTTTAGTAGATACCCAAAGACTCTTTTGGCTGCAACCTAATGGTTCCTTCCGGGATTGCTCTAGTATCTCCCCAACATACCAACTATAAACGCAAGGTTCGGACGGCTACAAACTTGTGCATAGCAACCGAAGCATATGGAACACCCTCCATGAACTTACGGTCCAAATCTATCTTAGGACACTGGTTAAGGCTGAATTTCTCACCTTTGGAGATAGGAGTATCATGTGGTTTACAATTTTACATGTTGAATATCTTGAGAACTTTATCGATGTAACCCTTTTGTGACAACTCGAGAATACCCCGTGAACGATCACGATGGATCTTTATTCCCAGCACAAAAGATGCTTCACCAAGGTCTTTCATCTCAAAGTTATCTAAGAGAAAAGTCTTAGTATCTTGAAGAAGCTTTACATCATTCGTAGCAAGCAAAATGTCATCCACATACAGCAATAGAAATACAAACCTACTCCCACTGAACTTGTGGTACAGACAGTCCTCTACAGTGTTTACCTCAAAACCATATGGAGTAATAACGCGATGGAACTTTAAGTACCATTGACGAGAAGCTTGATAGATTTCTTTAATCTACAAACCAATTGACTATCCTCGTTAGAGGATAAACCCTCTGGTCACTTCATGTAGATTTATTCCTCAAGAACCCCATTGAGAAAGGTAGTCTTTACATCCATCTGATGTAACTCAAAATCAAAATGCGCCACCAAGGCCATAATAGTCCTAAAAGAGTCCTTCGATGAAACTAGAGAGAAGGTCTCTTTATAGTCTATTCCTTTCTTTTGGGTGAATCCTTTCGCAACAAGACGTGCTTTGTACCTCTCAATATTGCCTAGTGAATCCCGTTTGGATTTGAAAACCCATTTATAACCTATCGGTTTCACATTCTTAGGCAATAGTACGAGCTCCCAAACATCATTGTCCTTCATGGATTGAATTCATCCGTTATGACTCGTATCCACTCTTGAGCATCAGAACAACTAATGGCCTCGGTGAAGGTGAGCGGGTCATCCTCCAAAGAGTCAATAGTCTCCTCATGTTCTTGTAGAAATATGATATAATCGTCCAGAATCGCATTTCTTCTCACTCTAGTGGATCTTGGGCTAAGAATTGGTATTCTTTTCTTTAAAAAGTTTTGGAGGATTACGGATCCTGATGTGATGGTTTGGAAAGATACCAGTGATAGTCAACAGATAGACTTCAAAGTTGAAATGGGTTGGAGGAGAAGTTTTTAGGCCCATGAATTTTGGCCCAAAACAAGCTCATTATGTTCCAGGAATTAAGCATCACAATTATGAAGGTGCAGGGATGTGGATCAGTAAGAAATATGAAGTTTGATCCGGGTTTTTATGAGTTTGTGATCCGGCTTGATGATTCTGGGTTTGATCCAGGTCTGTTATGGGTTTGTGATTCCAGGTGTGATTTGATTACCGGTTGTGATTTGATTCCGGAATTTTTAATTAGTATGGCATAAAAAATAATGGAAGAAAATGGATTATCAAAAGAGTACAAATCAGGAAAAATCAATCCGGGTGAATAGTACCACGGAATGAGGATCCGGGTGAACAGTACCCGGAAAGGAAAATTAGGCAGTTGCATTGAGTTTCGCGAGAAAATTGAGCAGCTGTATTGAGAATTTTATGTATGATAGCTCGGTTTGAAGATAATTTAAGGGGATACAATTCTTATGAAGGTTTCTAAGGGAGATATCGACGTTAACTAGACACTATTGAGCTTCAAAGCAACGCTAGAGTGTCATGCCTGATCATGCCAAAAACCATTCAGAAATTCATACTCCCTCCGGTCCGAATTAAACGTCGTTTTGGGTGTTTGCACGTGACTTAAGAAAATGATTGGTTCGGAGAAAATGAGGTACTTTATGACCAAAATGCCCCCACCCTCCCTACCTATTTTCAACTTGCCTAGGCTTGAAGCTGGGCTTTAGAATTGGGCCAATTGGGCATCGGCTGGGCTTCAATCCAAATCAGGGCTGGCTGGCTTTACAAAATCAGCACCGGCTTCGGCTCCAATTGTGCTTGCATACTCCCGCCATCCCCCAAATTCTCAGAATTTCATCAATTTCCCCAAATTTTGTGGCCGAAATTTTGATATCATTTGAAATTTGTTAAAATTCCCGCCATTAGCTCTGAAATAATGTGGAGAACGTAAGAATTACAAACATTTCAATCCCTGTCTCTGTCTGCAATCCCAAACCCTAACCCCTGTTCCGCTGACGGTTGAATAGAATCAATGGAGGACGACGATTTTGATCCTTTCTCTGACCTTGCCGGCAACCCTTTTCTACCTCAGTATCTAGAAAACATCAGCCAGTGCCACATCAACCAAATTCCTGAAGAGGACGCCATGGACGAGTTGTTGGAGCTCTAGAATTCACAGGTTGGAGAGCGTGGGGATATTGCAGACTTGAACTTCACCAATCAGTTGCAGAGTGGTGATGAAGGTAATTTGTCTCTTTTTTCTTTTCCATTTTTGAAGGCACTTATTGCATTGAAAATAGGAGCTTCGCCCCAAGTTTCGTGCATTCAGACTTTCTCCTGTAAGTTATTTGCCAGTCAGTTGATATAATTTACATGACATCACCCCACTATATCATGGGATTTATGTTCCAGTGCTGCGATTAGGGATGGATGTATATGCTTCTTATAAATGTATTCATACTCGGTGGAAGTTTGGAAGTAAATTGTTACGAATTGCTTCAATACGCAGCATTCATTTTGGAAGTATTAGTAGAAACCACTTGCTAATAAGCTTGAGAGTTGAACCTGTAAGAATACAGCTCAAGGAACCTGCTTCTCCCTTGAGCCTGTCATTCAATCAATTGGGTGGTTGGTTCTGTAATGTCATGTTGTGTACCAACTACCAAGTTAGTTGTATCTAATCTAATCATTTCTTCGGTTATCTAATTAGTTGTTGTGTCACACTATGACTACTTTTGTGAATGGATTAACCCAAAGATCTTGTGTTACCAACCTTCTTAATTGGAAAATTCCCTGCATCACTTGGTTTATTGTCGGTCTGTGCATCTGCTAATTTGGCTACACTTAATCCCGGGTCTCTCCTTTGGCGTTTTTGTTTTATGAATCGTTATTATGGATCTTTTTAATAATCTTAAATTTATAAATGACTTTAATTTTAGTGCTATCTACAGGATGAAATAACATTGATCTAGTTATCGCATGTACAAGAAAAGAATTTGAACCTATCTTCCGTAATTCTACCTTCATTTCGCTAATTCTGTTTATTTTCGGTGTTTTAGGACAACATATATCGAAGAAACAGCAGATGGAGTTGACCGGTAATGACAAGGTATCGGCGTATGAGTTGCTATTGCAGAAGAGTAAGAATGGGAAGCTTTTCAAGGGGTCAACCACTGAGGTTTCTCGCGCCTTCAACATACCGATTCGGACAGTCCAACGGTTGTGGAAACGGGGGAAAGAGTCTGGGACTCACGACGTTTCCCTCAATATAGTAAATACTTGTGGGAGGAAAAGGGTTCAGGTTGATTGGGAGAGGATCCGCGATATTCCTCTCAAGAATCGGACCACTCAGAGGGATCTATCCACAGCATTGGGAGTGTCCAGGAGCAGTGTGAGCTCATTGTTGAAGGGTGGTGAAGTCAAGCGGCATTCGAATCCCATCAAACCTATTTTGACAGAGGCTAACCGACAACAACGGATTAAACATTGTCTCTCGATGATTGATCCAGCTTCAACCCCTTATGATCAGACCTTCCAACATATGACTAATGTGATCCACATCGACGAGAAATGGTTCCAGATGACAAAGAAGACGCAAACGTATTATTTGTTGGTAGACGAGGATGACCCGGTAAGGAAAATGAAAAGTTCTAACTTCATTCCAAAGGTTATGTTTCTAGCAGCTGTAGCTAGACCTAGGTACGATTGTGATGGTAGTTGCATATTTGATAGCAAAATAGGAATCTTTCCTTTCGTTAATGAAGTAGTTGCAACTAGGTCTAGTGTAAATAGATTGGCAGGTTCATTAGAACTAAAGGTAATTGGAAAGATAGATAGGGAAGTGATTAGGAATTTCATAATTAATATGGTTTTACCTGCAATTAGGGACAAATGGCCTAGAGACAGCCTTGGAGACACAATCATAATCCAACAGGACAATGCCAAACCACACATCCTGTCTGATGATTTAGAATTTTCCATGGCAGCTAGCTCACTAGGCCTGCATGTAACATTGCAATTTCAACCACCTAATTCCCCTGACCTTAATGTCCTAGATCTTGGCTTTTTTAGGGCTATACAATCACTGCAGCAAAAAGAGTGTGCTCGTTCTGTGCTTCAATTGGTAACAACTGTAGAAAAGAGTTTCAATGAGTTTTCCCATATGAAATGTAATTACATATTTCTAACCCTCCAGTGCTGTATGGGAGAAATTCTAAAAATTCTAGGATCCAACACCTATAAAATTCCTCATATGAGTAAAGAGTGTTTAGAAAGGCAAGGAGTGCTTCCATCAAACATTTCATGTGACCCAATAATCATTGCCACAGCCAGGGTCAGTCTTCTCCTATAAAACGTAAGTATTCCAGCTAAATTACTCTGTATTTGTAATTGTGTACTTATGGACCTGTGGTGATTAATTAGCCATTTCATGTTTCCATGATTGGAGGAGGTCACAATGTACGTTGGTGTGCATAGGAATTTGAATTTTGGTTGTGTATGCAGCCAACTCAGTATGATATTTTTATGGGAGTATATGCAATGATGATTAAATTGATCCACTTTTGTTAGTGCATATGCATTTATCATTATAGATCGTTATTTTGGGCAGTAGATATTGTATAGGTGAACAAATACTCTATTAACTTTGGTGTATTGAGTTGTATAATGTGTAAATTAAATTTGGAGGTGTATGCTTCTTGGATGTGTGTTTTCAATGTAATCTTTGATTTGTTGATGCATCATAGAGTTGTCTGTATGTGCTGGGAATCTCTGCTAATGTTGACTGCTTTATGAGCATCTTCGTGCATATTTTCAGTTAATTTGTGTCTTCCCTATGTTCCCGTGTATGCAGTGTCCGCCACAATGAAAATGGAGAAGGCTGGGATTATGTTGATGTTGTTCAAGCTATTGACTGCCTTGGGGACTGCCTTCCCACCTGTTCAAGCTATTGCTTATTGGTTGTTCATCTAATGAAAAACTATGTTTTACTTTGTTTATGTGATTGGTTGTTTACATTCCTCATTGTTTATGCGATTGGTTGTTTACATTCCTGGATGCTTATTGGCTGTTCATCCAATGAAAAACAATGTTAATTAGCTGTCAAGAGTTAGCTATCAATTAGCTGTCAATTAGTTACAGTCAGTTAGAAGTTAATTAGCTATGTTAGTAGCTGCTAAATATCCCAGCTAAAGAATTCAGTCTTGTATTTCTTTTAAATCAAGCTCACTTTAATTTTGCTATTCAATGAATACGCAATACAATATTTAGGTTCAATGAACTTGCTCTGTTTTACACTTGCAATGCAAGTTGTTACAAGCAGTTACTTTTCCTATCTAAACTTCATTCATCATCCGCTGCGCTCTCCTTCTTTCCTCCATTGATAATCAACAAGCTATCTCCCACAATCATCCATCATCCTCCATTGAAAATACCATCAGCTGTTCTTGAAGCAGCTTCATCATTTCTCAGCAAATCAGCTCCTCTGATCTATCTTCATCTTTTCTTCCTATTTTCGTGTGCTACAAGGCTTGGAGCTTTCCTTGGCCTGTGACACATGTGCTGGTCAGCTCTGCAAGTGTCGCAAGTTACAAATGTTCTGGAGAAATTAAAGTACTTTACTAGAAAGGTTCATAAGTAAATTAAAGCATACCTTTCTTTTCCCCAAGTATGATTGGTGTACAAGTAGTTCCTGATGGTATGGTAGTCCAGTGAATAGCGAGCAAATTCAAGACCCTTTGGTCCAATCTGATTTAAAAAAGGTCAAAACAAAGAAAATCTGGATTATGTAGTTGCATTAGTTTTGAATATATCCTTAAGGGGGGGGGAACATGCTTACCAAGTTTAGTATAGCAGCTATAAGATTTCCTACAAACTTAGGTGCAGGTTGAGAAGGACCTCTCCCTGAGGAAAAGTAATCAACATAAATAAAACAATATAAAGAAATGAAGTTCTTAATTGAGTAAAGACCTTATCAAGAAATGAGTAAAGTATATAAACGAGAGAGCAAGACATCCCTAAGAGGTATGACACAATTTACCCCAAATATCATAAATCCATGATTCACTACTGCTCAATCATTAGTAGAAAGAAATTGGCATCAAAATAGAAAAGCTCATGCCAGTTAATTAGACAACAAGATTTTCTTTTTCTTTTCCGGTAGAAGACAAGCAGAACAGATACGATGGTTTGACATCAGCCTTAACAGTCTCCATAATAAATGGTCGACGATCACCCTGAAGCAATAATTTGTATTTTTAAAGCCTGGTTCTATTTCACAAAGGAACAAAGAAACCCAAACATGATAGAGCATAGGATTTTACACTTGAGATTGTTGGAGTAACCTCCAAAAGATCTTTCACCAAATTGAGCATTTCTCTACCACGGTCATTTCTGTAAATTTCAGAAAGAGCTCAATATGAAATGTATATAAACAAAAAGAGAGAATATGAAATATATATATATATAAAGCTTCCAGCATACTCTAGTCTTGTATTAGCTGACCGTAACATACTGGGGATGTTGTGTCATGCTGACTCTAGAATATTTTGGCACACCCATGTAACCCACTACAAGGTCCTGCATTTACATGTACAAGATAATTAAGAAAAGTTGGGGCATAACTGAAAAAATCTGTGGGACTTCTTTGCAGCAAAACAATTGATCACAGCCTGAGAAAGGCTTCTATGCATGTGGCAGTAATCCTACAACATATGACAGGCAACTGACTGTGTGTATGACAAACAAATTTTGAGATATTGGATTCAAATAGGTAACTATGTAACTAGACAATTGACAAAATCATAGAACATCAAAATGCCTGGTCATAACAATTGAAACTCACTGCTAAAGCATTTGTAAATTGTCTAGTTACAGATACTCCGACGATCAAGTCAGTATAAGTAGGAGTAGTAGTGAGAGAGAGTAGAGTGAGAGTGTGAAGAGAGAGAGAGAGTCCTCCTCCCTCCCCCCTTTCTACCTAGGGGGGTATTTATAGGAGATCTAGTAGGGAGGCGTCATCTCTAATAGGTGCCGCTTGGGTGCCATGGGGTGATGCCGAGAGGATGACGCTTGTGTGCTTGCCGGGGGTGGGAATAGGCGCCATATCATGCTGGATACCCCCCCCCCCCCCCGCTGACGTCGACCACCCCCCGGTAGCAGGACTAGTAGGAGGCTAGGCAGGCCCTACAGTAGGATGAATGCTATCTCTTCTGCGTCACGACAGGTTTGCAAAAATCTTTGAGTTCCTTTGCGTCCTTTGATGCCCACGCCGCAGATTCTTGCTAAAGCTCTATAGGTGCTATCTCTGGCAGACAACGCTAAGGTCCTTTCGAGTGGCGTCCGACATGACCTGGGATGGGATAACGCCAATCGTAGAGATAGGTGTCACGTGAGAGCCCTCCCGCTAAGGTCGACCATCCCAGGGCTTGCCACCAGGCTAGGGGCGGCATGGACAGTGTCGAGTGTCCAAGGAATGAGTTGGAGATGCCGCTAGCTTGTCAGAAGCCGTTAGGTTGTCATTTTTGACGTTTGCGGATTGTTGCTTCGTTAATCTGGTTGGCTTTGCGAGAAAACGCCAAGACATAGCCACAACCAGAGTAGAAACTGAAGATTCATTCTTCATGTAGAGAGAGAATATGGCGGTGATGGACCAGAGGTGACGAGAGCACAGGCCTCAATACTCAGAGCCCAACCAAAAACTGTTGACGAAATCGGCAAGAACTATGTACCCTCAGCCCAACCGAAAACGGTCCTGGTATGCAATACCAATGACATGGAGGCAGCTGCTGACAAGGAGGCACCTGATAACATGGCGGCACCTGACAAGGAGGCCGCTGATGACATAGAGACATGCTGATAACATGGCGGCACTTGACAAGGAGGCTGCTAATGACATAGAGACATGCTCACATGGAGGCACTCGCTCATATGGAGGTATCACAAATCACATGGAGGCACTCGCTCACATGGAGGCATCACTAACATGGCGACATCACAAATCACATAGAGGCATCGCTCACATGGAGGCCTAAAAAATCACATAGAGCCATCGCTCACATGGAGGCATCACAAATCACATAGAGACATCACTCACATGGAGGCACTCGCTCACATGGAGGCATCACAGATCACATGGCGACATCACTCACATGGAGGCACTCGCTCACATGGAGGCACTCGCTAACATGGAGGCACTCGCTCACATGGAGGCATCACAGATCACATGGCGACATCACTCACATGGAGGCACTCGCTCATATGGAGGCATCACAGATCACATGGCGACATCACTCACATGGAGGCACTCGCTCACATGGAGGCATCACAGATCACATGGCGACACCACTCACATGGAGGCACTCGCTCACATGGAGGCATCAGCCTCTTCACTATTTTGATATTTCATCAACTTTCCTGCATATTCTCAAATGTTGTCTCGCCATGTTAGTAAAAATAACATATAATGACAAGTATTAGTTGCCCTTAGAGGCTTTCACTCGCACATATCGGGGTGTCGTTGATGTCACTTTTCCCATCCAAGCTCGTTGGATCCGGCCTTGCTGTGAACCGCCTGCAATATTGACGAGGTTTCACGCCATAAGCTACCTACAATTTGTGTGGTTTTACGCCATAGATACCTGCAATATTGACGCGGTTTTACGCTGGTCCGAGCTACCTGTAATATTGATGCGCCTTTACACTATAGGCCACCTACAAATTGTGCGGTTTTATACCGTAGCTACATACAACATTCTGTGGCTAACCTTTGATCTCCCTTGATGGTGACAACCCCGTCCCATGAAGGATACTTCAGCTTCAAATGTTGCTGGGATATGACCTCCCCAAATGCATTGAGAAACGGCTGGCCTAAGATCCCATTGTACAGTAGATTGAGATCTACTATCATGAACAACTGTTCCACGGTTCTCATTCCGCTGTCCTCTAAAAAGAACACAGAAAAGTGAGTCACCCCTACTACGGGAATTGGGATCCCATCAACCCCTATGATGGGTTTAGGGCACGAAATTAGCTCGGATTCGGGGCGACCCATCGCCTTGTACGCCTTGTATGACAGAAGGTTGACGACGCTACCATTATCGACCAGAGTCCTTGCGACCCGGTAACCCCCCACAACCGTTGTCGTAACCATAGCGTCATTTTGTTGGTACACGACCCCAATCTCATCTTCCTCTGAGAATGAAATTACCATGCGATCCAGCACGTCGAAACCCATATCCTCCTTCAAGGACTCCTCTCTTTTCCTTTTTCCTCCGGCTAAAGATCCCTCTTCCTCATTTGCCCTACTACTAGTAGATCCTTTCAGGCTCTCAGCTCCTCCAGCTATTAGAGAGATCAAAGGGAAATCCCCCATGGCTGTCGCGGCAACCTCCTTGGATTTATCCTTTCGCCGGTCGGTAACGGGTATCTCCGTTGACTCCCTATTAGCTGTTTCCTCTCGATTTGACTCCAGTCACGGCTCAGTTCCCTGACGACGACCTTGAACTGTAATGTATCCCCAATAGCCATCTTCTGTTAACCTCTCAATCGCCAATTTCAACGCTTGACATCGCTCAGTGTCGTGCACGGTTGCTTTGTAGAAGCGGCAATAAAGATCCTTCCGTCCTCCCAAGTTCATTCCCGGTCTATGAACCGGGTACTTAATTGGCAATCCCTTCCGTTCAATGATAGCCAATATCTCAACCCTCGGTAGTAACAAAGACAAGGATCTGCTCTGCTCCCTGCCTTCTTCGAGGAATACTCTTTCCGAGCCTTCTCCTCACTCTTTTTCACTAGAGGTGACGCCTTCCGTTTCCTCCTTTGGTAGTCTGTTTCTTCCATCCTGGCGAAATTGCTCGCCCGGATGCGCAGGAGATCTAGCGTTGTTGGTGGGTCAACCAACAGTGTGTCTTCCAATTTGTCGTAACTGCAGTTCCGCTTCATTGCCTCCACTACAATTCCCACCGTGACGTCAGTCATCACAACCATTTCCAGATTGAACCGCTCTAAGTAAGTCTTCAGAGACTCCCCTTTTTTCCTTCTTATATCGAACAAATCCGCCGAGGATTTTTTAAGGGGAATCGAGGTGCTAAACCTGCTACGAAACCGCTCTTCCAACGTGGCAAAAGAATCAATAGATCCGGCTGTCAACCCTTCAAACCATTTCCTGGCCGCTCCAGTGAGCGTGAGGATGAAGAACTGACACAGAGCCTCATCCCTTCGTGTCTGAATCCTCACGAAGTCTTTTACCCTGTTACAGTGAGTGACGGGATCCTTTGTCCCATCGTACTATTCCGTGGGCAGTTTGATCCTTCGGCTAACTTGATGCTGACGGACCCTATTGCTCAACAGATGCGGGGTGTTGATACCCGAATTTTGAAGCCATTTTTAATTGATTTTAGCATTTCTGTTATTTACTTAATTTACTGTCATTTTTAGTTAATTTACTGTCATTAGCATTTTTAAAATTTCATCGCGTTTTAGAATCATCGTTAGCATCGGCAGCTTTCGAAATCGCATTTTTAATTTTTCGTCACGTATTTTCATTATTATTGTCAATATTATTTTTAGCCTTAAAATCACATTTTTAATTATCCGGCAGTCGTTTGCTAGTTTTTTCTTCGTTTTAGGTCATCGCATGAATTTTAGGATTTTTAGTTTTTTTGCGCATTTTTTAGTATTTTTATTATTTTATTATTATTTTCGTTCGAGCTTTTATTGGACCCGAGTAAGTTCGCTCAAACAATAGCTTGACTTTGAAATATTTTCCATCAACTAGTTGCTAGCTTTTTTTCCGCTCGCAACGGTCTACAACGTTTCATATAATTTTCGGCGTAACGTCTTTATTTTTCCGTTCGAACGTTTCACATTTTTGAACGAGAAAATAAACGCGCTAAATGAAAAATTCTCGTCATTCACTGTAGACGGTTAAACCCGTCATATTTTTCTCTACGCGCTGGTACATTCAGTTCGAAAAGTCTGAACGATTGCTCGCAGGACTTGGCTCGAGGCCATTTAAATAAGACTAAAAGGGCCTTTGATCTCAACTGTTGATCTAGTCAACCATGAAAAGTCAACCAGATCAACGGTTGACTAATTAAGTGCATGGTGCACATGCACCATAAGCATGAACCAGCAGCGGAGCAGGCCACCAAGCAGCCTGCTCCCGTCGTGTCCTAGCCGTTTCCTGTCCCGTCGATCATCATCACCCTCGACCTAGACCAGCCACCTCACGGCCGTAGCTCCTCCACCGTGACAAGCAGCCACCACGCGCAACCACGCCCTCCAAGAGCCACGTGACTTCGGCCTATAAATAGCGAGTCATTCCTTTGAACAAACGGCACCAAAATCGCAAGAAAAACTTGCTCTCTCTCCCTCCTTGATCAGCTTGCTCACTTAGAGCGACAATCGCCCAGTTAAAGCTTGAGAGAGTAAGCTTTATCTCTCTAAGCATTTTCATTTTTCTTAAGCATTTTTCTTCTTTAATTCGTTGGGCTTCGTTTTGAAGAGATTAATTGTTTGTTTCTGTGCCATTAATTCATGTGCATGATGTAGATTAAATACATACTTTCAATTTTAAAAATCGTTAGCTAGATTGTGCGAATTAATTAGTTTTCGATAATTAACGGTTTTGTCATTTTTTCGAAATTAAACTCGGTTTGTTTTGGAATAAAATTCGAGCTTCGTACGGTCGAGACGCCGCCGAGTAGACGAGCGTCTCGGTATGAAGATCGCGAGAAACGGACAAGGCTAGCCGGAACTTGGCCGCCGGCAGTAGCGCCGGCAACCAAGGAAAATGATGATGAATAGTGCCACCGTTTAAATATTTTCCTTGGGCCAGGCACTATTCCTGGCCCATTTCATTTTTTTCTTTCCCTTTTAAATCAGGTCAAGCCCATTTTTAATTCTTTCCAAAACTTCGGATCGCGCTTTTTTATAAAAATAATTCGTATGCTTCGTATGATTATTTTTTCGTACTATCAACTATTTAACTTTCTATACTTATCAACTGTTTAAATTATTCGCACTTTAAATTTCCGCAATTTACTTTCGGCAATTTAAATTCAATTATTCATTTTACCGCCGACATGGTCTGTCGCATTTTAATTCTCCTAAATATCAACTGCTTTAATTTTTTGCAAGCTGCTGGAAATTCTTCCGCAAATATCAACTGTTTTATCTTCCGCAAATATCAATTGTTTAATTTTCTGCAAATATCAATTGTTTTATTTTCTGCAAATATCAACTGTTTTACTTTCTGCAAATATCACCTGCTTTAATTTTTCACAAGCTGCTGGAAATTCTTCCGCAACATCAACTGTTTTATTTTCTAAAATATCAATTGTTTTATTTTCTGCAAATATCAATTGTTTTATTTTCTGCAAATATCAATTGCTTTATTTTTCCGCAATATCAACTACTTTAATTTTTCGCAAACGGCTGGAAATTCTTCCGTAATATCAACTGTTTATTTTCTGCAATTATCAAACTGCTTATTTTCTGCAAAATATCAATTGTCTTAATTTCCGCGCACTTATCATACTGCTGGAAATTCTTCCACCAATATCAACTGTTTATTACCTGCAAATCATCAACTGTTTTAAAACCCCCTGTGAATCGTCAACTACATTTAATTTTTCTGCACTCATCAAAACAACATTTAAATTTCGTATGCGTCAAATAAATCATTTCTCGCATGCAATCAACTCAGCATTTAAATCTCGTATGCGTCAAATAAATCATTTCTCGAATGCAATCAACTCAGCATTTAGACTTCGTATGCATCAAATAAATCATTTCTCGCATGCAATCAACTCAGCATTTAGACTTCGTATGCATCAAATAAATCATTTCTCGCATGCAATCAACTCAGCATTTAGATCTCGTATGCGTCAAATAAATCATTTCTCGCATGCAATCAACTCAGCATTTAATTCTCGTATGCGTTAAATCCATCATCTCTCGCATGCAATCAACTGTCATTCAAATTCTCGCATTCATAAAATTGTTTATTTATTTCTCGAGCTATCGCTAACACTCTCATTTTGTAGGTTTTAAATTCAAGCTTCGCTCGAAAGTACGCCTTTCGCTCCTTTTTATTTACTCAACGCTTTTCGTAAATATCAATTGTACGCATGATATATAGAACTGCTAGAACTAAAGTCAACCCACATGAACAACGTGTTTAAAGATTGCTTAAAATGCCATGTTCATATGATTTTAAATTCTCGATTATATTGACTGCATGTGCATGGGGACTTTCAATCCCACATCAGTTTTATCATCTCAAATCTTTCATTTAAATTTGTACTCTGTTAGCAATCCATGATAGAATCATGTAGTAATTAATTTAATCATGCATGGCCCGATGATGGCATAGAGGGCGCTCATTCAGTCTTACGGAAAACTCAGTCCCATCACATTACGGTCAGGAATAATCGATCGATCTTGATAAACGGTAACCCCGTCCGAAACATCTTTTTATTATTCCTGAACGGTCACGATCATAGAAAAGGCTAAAGTGACGATTCCTCTGAGGGCCCCCTTTTCAAAACGTATTTTATCAAACACCTTTTTTAACACCTCTCTCATCAACCGGTAACCATTTTCGGATGTGACTCGGGTGCCTAACACCTTCCCGAGACCATAATACCACCCCGAACCTTTGTCAGGGGTCCAGACCCCTTTTTTGTGTGCCTTTAGTTTTTTTACTTATTATATTTCTTATGCCATGACGATTAAGGTTCCCTAAACCTAGAAACCAAATTAGGTTGGCGACTTCATTGCATGTTGCGAGGCGTCTGTTTACGCTGAGCATTGTAAGGTCTCAAATTTCGTTGCACACTCGCGAATTTTTAAATTTTCGTGGGGAGCGATAGTTTGGCGACTTCACTGGGGACTTTAGGGTCGGAGCCGGTTTTATCTTTTAGAGGTGTTTTATTTTTTTATTTATTTATTTGCTTTGATCAATTGCTGGTCTGTTCATTTATTTGCTTTATCAATTGTCATATGCATTTCATAACGCCCTACACCCAGGGGACAATTACCAAATTAGGAGGGTAGTAGTGACTCCCTAGGACACATGTCCTGGGTAGTGTTCGCCAATCCCAACTCGGATGAACCCCTAAAGCCAGTCGAAAGGTTACACAATTTCGCAAGAAATCGGGACACTGGACGACACGTTAGGGACCTTTTCATGGTATCATCCGAGAACCATTCAAGCCAGTTAGAAATGTCGGAATCAGAGCCCCAACACGTGCATCATGATTATACCTATTTCTCATGGCTCTATTTGTCTTGTTGGCATATTGACGTAATTTTTCTGTTATACGAACTGCGGATTTCTTACACGTGCAGGTTACTGTGCATTTAAAATTTTATTGTTGTCCCACAGGACCCGTTTTGCTCATTCAATATGTCGGCACCTACACTACTTTCACTTGATATTGTCGGGGAACGAAGTTTCAACAATCAGACACTACAAAGCCGAATTGCCGCTTTAGAGGCTGAGATAGAGATGCAGAAAGGGGAGTTGGCTTCGATGGAGTACCTTTGGCAGCAGAACTCTGACGTCCAGGATTGATACCTTGATGGGAAGGCTCGAATATCGGCAACCCCTTTTTCTTTTTCATGTAACTAGGACCCCTGATTTCATCTATCTTAGCCATTTTTGATGAATTTAGGTAGTTGGCAAGTTTACCATATTTTGTAAACACTTTTTAATAAAGTCGTACTCTTTCGGATATTTATTAAATCGCCTAAACTTTTCCATATCAATTATCCATCCAAAGCAACTCAAAAGACCATCGCAAAAGGAAAGAGATAAACACAATCGTTTCACCAAAAAACTGAAAAATTCATACCAAACAGTCGGAAAAAAATACGAGTATTGCTCACTCATGGCCATGTCCTCTTAGCTTATCTAAAAACTCCAAGTTCATAGCATAGATCGTCGTCCCTCCCCTCGGTTGGGTTCACCAGGCATCAGGCCCTACATCATTTGTGAGCCTAGTGTAAAAGAGATCTTCCTAGCATGGCGGCATTGGTTGCCCCTGTTGATTTGAGTTTCGCAGATAGCATCTCAGATTGCTCCATATCGTTGGAATGAATAAAGGCTTCCTTCGCATATCATCCACAGCCAGGAGATCACGCCCTGAAAATATCAAGTGAAAGTGTGGCCGGAAAATGAATGAGCAACGTGGAGGCCTCGGGATTGCACATCACCTGTATATCCTCACTTGTACTTACTCTTTTCTGTGTTTTTCCCTTTTTTAGGTTCACGATAGCTCCTCGGAAGCACGCTACTCCGCACGGGCTCCCTGTAACTAGACTTCAAAAATGAAAAATGACTGAACAGGCTAAGGCCAATGAAGCACTAACAACCAAAATAGCAGAACTAGAAGAACGAGTTCGGGCATTGCAAACAAAAAAAGGATGGGATCCTTCGTCAACCCAACCATCTTCTGTTCAGTGGAAGTGGCAGGATCCCTACATTAATCCCAACCCTACAGCTGCAGTAGGTACAACCAGACAGTGTTCCCACCCATCTCAGGGTTGTTCTACCCAAATCACAATTTCGAGACCATCGAAAACTAAGCTTCCGGGAAGCGATCCGACACAGCCACAGTCCTCTCTTGAGTATTCACCGACCATGGGTTTTGGCACCATTAGCGGGAAAGGGTTAAGTATTAATCAATTGAGCCTACTAGAGGAAAAACTAAGAGCTATTGACAGATATGACCCTAGGGATCCCGCCGCTAAAAGCATGATGCTAGAAATTGCGATGCCTCAGAAATTCAAGATTCCACAACTCGAGAGTTACGCGAGGATTGAACGCCCCAAAACTCGCCTCAACATCCACTACAACGAAATGTCTGAGCAATACAAGCTCGATGTAGAAATCACACCTAACCATTCTGATTTGCAAAATCTGGAGAAAAGGGTCGAGGAATCAGTAAAAGCTTATGCTCAGAGATGGAAAGAACTAGCTGCAAGGATTTCTTCTCCTTTGGATGACAGGGAACTCTTGTCAATTTTTGTGAAAACCTTTAGAGCTCCCTACTACGCTTATCTTACCCTCGGTCCGTCGAGTAGCTTCCTCGACATGGTCCAGATTGCTGAGAGAATAGAGCAAGAGATTAATTCCGGAAGGATCATCATTCCTACGCCAGAGGTGACGCCTATCATAAGGAGAGACGTTGGCTTTGTCTCTCCCCAACCTAATCACAGGCGACCTTTCCTGCCACCTCCCCCTTATTTGTCACCACCACCATATCCTTCCCCATCACTATATCGACCCACATTTTTTCCTTTTCCACCAACGCCCATTGCTAACAGGGCTCCCCAAAACCCTACGCCATCTCTACATTACCCATCACCTCCAAAATAAATACCGCGACTTACACAACCTAGACCATGTAAACCGCCAAATAAACCAAGAAACCAAAATAACCATTGGGATCGAGGACCATTGCCTCCACTTCCCGTTCCTTTGGGGGAGATTTACGAACACCTTTTGGCTGCTAAACAAATTGCACCCACCCCAATCCAACCTTTACAGCCTCCTTACCCGAAGTGGTACGATCATAATGCTAGAAGTGAGTACCATGTCGGAGCTCAGGGTCACACGATAGAAAATTTCTCTGCACTAAGAGGAAAGGTTCACCATTTGATCAAATGTGGATGGATCTCTTTCGAGGATTTAACCGAAAGACCCGCACAACCTAGGCCCTCCAATCCACCAAAGGAGCCAAATCAAGTACCAATACCGCCACTCCCACTCCCCGCGGGGGAAATATACAAACATCTCATCACAGATGGACAGATTGTGCCAATCCCGGCCCAACCTCTACAACCTCCCTACCCAAAGTGGTACGATCCTAATGCTAGATGCGAGTATCATGCTGGAGCCCAGGGCCACATGCTAGAAAAATGCTTTACCTTTAAGAGAAAAGTTAATCACTTGATCAAGAGTGGATGGGTCTCCTTCGAGGGCTTGGCGAAAGGACCTAACACGGCCATCGACCCTCTCCCAAACCGTGCCTCAGGGGGTGAAGGTATGAATACTATTTCGATGGAAACGGTTGAGAAGAAGACTTGTGAGTTAGAGACAGTTGACACCGTCAATAAGGGTCCTCTCACCTCTTGTTCCCGCAAATATATGTCTCAAGCTGGGCCAGTAACAAGTGAATTTGCTGATACTGGGGGCATGACATGGAAGGCAGAATGTATCCCCACATCAGAGCCATATTCTCCCTCGCAGTCGAAATCGTCAATATGAATCCTACCGTGGTCAGTATAGCTTCAGATTCCTGTATTGATGCTCCGGGAGAAGAAGAGTCGTCGCCTAGTTCAGTCATTTTCGTAAGGAAGTCAGAGGAGTCTGTGTGCAACTTGACCATCACCATGCTTCTGGATGTCTCTCCGTAATTACTCCTTTTAGAAAAATATATGTTTGCATGTTTTCTCACGAGAACATTTTTGTAGGAACTCACGTTCCCCTTTGTTAAAAATCAAATATATATGCAATTTTCATTTTACGCATCTCCTCTTTTCGCACTTTTATTTCAGGATGAATGTTAGTTCGGATTGTCTTGATAAAACCTATGTCTTTACTGGCGAAGAAATCATCGCTACGACCGAAGACAAAGCCGAAATCTCCGACGAATTGGCCCGTTTACTAGAAAGTTCGGAAAAGGAAATAACCCCTCATCGAGAGGAGTTGGACGAAGTAAATTTGGGGGCAAGCAACGAGAATCAGAAGCCGGTTAAGATCGGAACCACCCTGGACATAATCCAGAGAGAAAGGTTAATTTCCCTCCTCAAAAACTACTCGGACGTATTTACATGGTCATACGCCGATATGCCAGGGCTTGATCCCGGGATAGTTAAGCATCGTATCCCATTAAAGCCTGAGTTTAAGCCTGTCAAACAAAAAATTTCGGAGGATGCATCCAGACATCCTTTTGAAAAATCAAAGAAGAAGTTAAACCAAGCAATGGGATACGATGCTCGTAAGACCAAGCCCAGGATCTATGGCAGACACAGGATTCCAAGCTCATCCCTTATCAAAGGTTACTCACCCAACTCACGCGGGAATTCGAGGAAACCAAATTCGACCTAGTCGATAGAGAAGAGAACCGCTTCGCTGACGCATTAGCCACTTTGGCATCGATGTTCAAGTTAGAGTGCGGAGTAATGCTTTAGCCATTGAGGGTGGAAGTAGAGGAAACTTCGGCATGCTGTGTCACCTTAGAAGAAGAGCCCGATGGGAAGCCATGGTTCCACGACTTAGTACAATTCATCAGAAACCGGGAGTACCCACCGGGGGCAAGCCGGGTTAGCAAGAAGACCCTCCAACATTTAGCGCTAGACTTCTACCTCGACGGCGAAGTTCTATATAAAAGGAGAGCTGATGGAGTTTTGCTTCGCTGCCGAGGCAAAAAGGATCATAACGGAAATCTACAAAGGGGTTTGTTCCACACACGTAAGTGGGCACATGATGGCCAGACAGATAATGAGGCAAGGGTATTTTTGGCTCACCATCGAACGAGATTGCATCGGCTATTTCCGGAAGTGCCACAAATGTCAAATCTATGTGGACCATCTCTATGTCCATCCAGCCCCTCTCTTCAGCATGACATCACCTTGGCCTTTTGCGATGTGGGGAATCGACATCATCGGTCAAATTCACCCAACAACCTCTAATGGCCATCGCTTCATCCTTGTAGCAATCGATTACTTCACCAAGTGGGTAGAGGCCGCCTCTTACCCCAACATCACTCAGAAAATGACCATGCGATTCATTGAGAGAAATATCATTTGTCGTCATGGGGTCCTAGAAACCATCATCACAGACAACGGCACCAATCTTAATGGAAAGATGAACGACGATCTTTACCAACGGTGGAAGGTGAAGCACCAAAACTCGTCACCATATCAACCAAAGATGAATGGCGCAGTCGAAGCAGCAAACAAAAACCTGAAGAGGATCATCCAAAAGATGGTAATCACTCACAAAGATTGGCATGACATGCTTCCCTTCGCACTACATGCTTACCGGATAGCAACCCGTACATCCACAGGGGCAACTCCCTACTCATTAGTTTACGGCATGGAAGCCGTAATTCCCCTCGAGGTAGAAATCCCTTCTCTTAGAATCCTGGCAGAGTCTGAAGTAGAAGAATCAGATTGGGCAAGAGTGAGGTACGAGTAGCTGAACCTCCTTCCCGAAAAGTGTTTGGCCGCTATCTGCCATGCACAATTATATCAGCAAAGAATGGCCAACGCTTATAACAAGAAAGTGCGGCCTCGCAAGTTCGACGCTGGGGATTTAGTGTTGAAGAAGATTCTTTCTCACTAGGAGGCTAGTCAAGGAAAGTGGGCCCCAAGGTACGAGGGCCCATATCTGGTCAAAAGTGCATTCTCAGGGGGTGCCCTAATGCTAACCAATATGGATGGAGACGATCTCCTGAGACCGGTAAATGCCGATGCAGTCAAGTTGTACTTCGCCTGAAGCGTCGCGAACTGGGCGTTCGGCCAGACCAAGGACATAGGGTTTTATCATGATAATCTAGCACAAGCAATTGTCCTGAAATTAATAAAACAAGTTTTTTTTCAGGAGATACTTATTCTTTTAAAATTTATTGTCCCCTTCTTTTTCTTAAAATTGTGAGATGACAAAAGGAGGCATGGCATGGATGGCTCCCTAGGAGTAGCTCGGGACGTAAGACACGTCACTTAGACTAACGCCACTAATCAATTTTAAGTTTTGCAGGGACGTAAGGTCTCACTCCTCATCTCGTCATCGCGATAGAACCAGGGAGTTCCGCTCGTAGCAGCTCTTGAATTGCCGCAACAGGCCACCTTCAAGAGCGAATCAGGAAAGATTTTAAAACAAACCGTCACCATCTAAAGCGGAAATTATTTTTTCCTCGCAGTACTACCAACACATACGGCATCGCAAACAACAGGTCTCCAAAGACCAAACGCATCATAAGGGGGACCACCCCGCGGAGCTATCATCCGATCATCTAGAGGATTGTCGGAGCCTGCGACACTCCTTAAAGAGCGTAAAGCCCATCCACTATCAGGATTCCACAACAATGCTATCATCCAGTTCAAGCAAGGGCTGAATGCTGGACCAAAGTCACAAAGCCCATCCTACACCGGCCGAGCTGTCGGAACGCTAGCAACATCAGCTCCCATCTCCGTTCGCCTATTCGGAGGAGCTCATCACTAAAATTCCATGGTCGCCCCGCGTACCTCTACATACATGACTCCTAGAGAAGAAGGACGACGGAAGCCCAGGACCACAATCAACATACTTAATGCGGTCTTGTTCAAGAAGTGTTCCCAACACCCGCGCCATGATCAACGCGGTGAAGATCAGTCCTTTAATTAGGGGGGCAGCCGGACTGTAAGTATCACCCACGCCAAGGCAAGAGCTACAACAAAGCATCTAAAGCAAAGCTATCATCAACCAACATCCGGTGTCAGACACACCGCAGTGACCCACGGATGGCCCGTCCAAAAGGGAGAGCTTAAAAACTTATCAATCACATTACTTTTGCTAAAAATTGTCTTTCATTTACTCCTCATTTGTTCTCACCATACCTTTTTCAGGAACTGAGTCACCCCCATTTGTCGCCTGCATAAGAACGGTAAGCATGCGCCCTTGCAGCCCCGCTGCACATTTCGGGGATGGAGGGTTTTCCCCTCTATCCCAGAGCAATCACGAGGCCAATCACGAAGGTCCGGCCAGGACCGGTAAGCAAATGAACCGAATGCAGATCTCATCCTCACCCCGACTAGGATCGGCGGTTCCCGCAAAGCAGCTGAAAAAGAAACCAATCAAAGCAAAGCATCCCAGAACTGGAACCGCGTCGTAGCTATCCTCGAAGAACTGGGCTAAGGAGAGGGAGAATCCCTAAACTTATGTCGTTTTTGTTTTCAAATCAATCTTCTCTACTCCGTTGTTCCCTCTCTATTTCGCAGGGACGCGAATCATCTCACTGTCATCTGCATGGAGCTTGTGGAAGACGCCCTTGCCGCCCCACTGCACATCTCAGGGGAGTTCATCTTTCTCCCCCCTTCATTAAATTTATTTTCATTCCTGCTCGCTTTGTTAGCTTTAAGTCGAGTACGGTCGTCTGGCCCACTGGGGCAACCTTAGGTTCTCGTTAGACCCTTACAAATAAGTCGTCCCCACATCCTAGCAATCGAACTATCAAGCAATCAAACTATCAATCAATCAAGCCATCAATCAATCAAAAATCAAAAATCAATCAAAATCCCTTTTTAGCCCGGATAAAACAAAATCATACTACTCTCATAAGCATTTTCATGCATTGCATAGGTCGGGAGCCGTCATTTACGTTTTTGTAAAAATACCTTCGATTCCTGGTAGAGTAGTTGTCATTTATATTTTCTACAAATTATGTTTCTCTCGATATCCGAATAGATCTAAGTTTATATCTTTGCAGGACATCCGATCAAATCTATCTCCTCCTAGAGTGACGACATCAACAAAACTATCTCCTCCCAGAGTGACAGCAACCAACTATCTCCTCCCAGAGTGACAACAACCAACCTACCTCCTCCTAGAGTGACGACATCAACAAAACTATCTCCTCCTAGAGTGACAGCAACCAACTATCTCCTCCCAGAGTGACATCAACAAACCTGTCTCCTCCCAGAGTGACATCAACCAAATACCTCCTCCTAGAGTGACAGCAACCAATTACCTCCTCCCAGAGTGACATCGACGAACCTACCTCCTCCCAGAGTGACATCAACGATTACCTCCTCCCAGAGTGACGTCAACCAACTATCTCCTCCCAGAGTGACATCGACGAACCTACTTCCTCCCAGAGTGACATCAAGTGATTACCTCCTCCTAGAGTGACATCAAAAGCATACGCCCTCCCAGAGTGACATCAACCAACTATCTCCTCCCAGAGTGACATCCACGAACAACATCATCAATTTTGTAAACGCTTTTTAATCCCCAGTCATAGCATCAATTTCCTCATCACCAAATAACACCATCAAAAGCATATCTCCTCCCAGAGTGACATCAACCTACCTCCTCCCAGAGTGACATCTACAATATACCTCCTCCCAGAGTGACGTTCAACAACTACCTCCTCCCAGAGTGACATCCACAAACTTACCTCCTCCCAGAGTGACATCCGCGAATAACATCGTCAAAACTATCTCCTTCTAGAGTGACATCAACGAATAACATCATCAAAATTATGCCTTCTCCCAGAGTGACATCTACGACAATACCTCCTCCCAGAGTGACATCTACGACGTACCTCCTCCCAGAGTGACATCAACAAGCCTATCTCCTCCTAGAGTGACATCAACCGCAATATCTCCTCCCAGAGTGACATCTACAACAATATCTCCTCCTAGAGTGACATCTACGATATATCTCCTCCCAGAGTGACATCTACGACATATCTCCTCCTAAAGTGACATCTACGACATATCTGATCCCCGAGTGACATCGACGAAACTACCTCCTCCCAGAGTGATAGCAACAACCTGCCTCCTCCCAGAGTGACATCAACGAATAACATCGGCAAACTACCTCCTCCCAGAGTGACAGCAGCAACTTACCTCCTCCCAGAGCGACATCATCACTGTAAGCTTGAGGTAAGACCTGCGGTGTCGCCAAAATTCGGATATGTAGGGGCAACTGTCTTTACTGCTTATCAAATACTTTGATAAGACAGTAAAGAGGGGGCAACTATTGATACCTGAATTTTGACGCCATTTTTAATTGATTTTAGCATTTCTGTTATTTACTTAATTTACTGTCATTTTTAGTTAATTTACTGTCATTAGCATTTAAAAAATTTTCATCGCGTTTTAGCATCGACAGCTTTCGAAATCGCATTTTTAATTTTTCATCACATATTTTCATTATTATTGTCATTATTATTTTTAGCCTTAAAAATCACATTTTTAATTATCCGGCAGTCGTTTGCTAATTTTTTCTTCATTTTAGGTCATCGCATGAATTTTAGGATTTTTAGTTTTTTAGCGCATTTTTTAGTATTTTTATTATTTTATTATTATTTTCGTTCGAGCTTTTATTGGACCCGAGTAAGTTCGCTCGGACAATAGCTTGACTTTAAAATGTTTTCCATCAACTAGTTGCTAGCTTTTTTTCCGCTCGCAACGGTCTACAGCGTTTCATGTAATTTTCGGCGTAACGTCTTTATTTTTCCGTTCGAACGTTTCACGTTTTTGAACGAGAAAATAAACGCGCTAAACGAAAAAATCTCGTCATTCGCTGTAGACGGTTAAACCCGTCATATTTTTCTCTACGCGCTGGTACCTTCGGTTCGAAAAGTCTGAACGATTGCTCGCAGGACTCGGCTCGAGGCCATTTAAATAAGACTAAAAGGGCCTTTGATCTCAACCGTTGATCTGGTCAACAATGAAAAGTCAACCAGATCAACGGTTGACTAATTAAGTGCATGGTGCACATGCACCGTAAGCACGAACCAGCAGCGGAGCAGGCCACCAAGCAGCCTGCTCCCGTCATGTCCTAGCCGTTTCCTGTCCCGTCGATCATCATCACCCTCGACCTAGGCCAGCCACCTCACGGCCATAGCTCCTCCACCGCGACAAGCAGCCACCACGCGCAGCCACGCCCGCCAAGAGCCACCCGACTTCAGGCTATAAATAACGAGTCATTCCTTCGAACAAACGGCACCAAAATCGCAAGAAAAACTTGCTCTCTCTCCCTCCTTGATCAGCTTGCTCACTTAAAGCGACAATTGCCCAGTTAAAGCTTGAGAGAGTAAGCTTTCTCTCTCTAAGCATTTTCATTTTTCTTAAGCATTTTTCTTCTTTAATTCATTGTGCTTCGTTTTAAAGAGATTAATTGTTTGTTTCTGTGCCATTAATTCATGTGCATCATGTAGATTAAATACATACTTTCAATTTTAAAAATCGTTAGCTAGATTGTGCGAATTAATTAGTTTTCGATAATTAACGGTTTTGTCATTTTTTCAAAATTAAACTCGGTGTTTTTTGGAATAAAATTCAAGCTTCGTACGGTAGAGATGCCGCCGAGGAGACGAGCGTCTCGGTACGAAGATCGTGAGAAACGGACAAGGCTAGCCGGAGCTTGGCCGCTATCAGTAGCGCCGGGGACCAAGGAAAATGATGATGAACAGTGCCATGCTTCGGCACTGTTCACGTGTGTAAGGGTGATGGGCTTGGCCCATCACCGTTTAAATATTTTCCTTGGGCCAGGCACTATTCCTGGCCCATTTCATTTTTTTCTTTCCCTTTTATTCGCACTTTAAATTTCCGCAATTTACTTTCGGCAATTTAAATTCAATTATTCATTTTACCGCCTACATGGTCGGTCGCATTTTAATTTTCGTAAATATTAACTGCTTTAATTTTTCGCAAGCTGCTGGAAATTCTTCCGCAAATATCAACTGTTTTATCTTCCGCAAATATCAATTGTTTTATTTTCTGCAAATATCAATTGTTTAATTTTCTGCAAATATCAACTGTTTTACTTTCTGCAAATATCACCTGCTTTAATTTTTCACAAGCTGCTGGAAATTCTTCCGCAACATCAACTGTTTTATTTTATGCAAATATCAACTGTTTATTTTCTGCAAATATCAATTGCTTTATTTTTCTTCAATATCAACTGCTTTAATTTTTCGCAAACGGCTGGAAATTCTTCCGCAATATCAACTGTTTGTTTTCTGCAATTATCAAACTCCTTATTTTCTGCAAAATATCAATTGTCTTAATTTTCGCACTTATCATATTGCTGGAAATTCTTCCGCAAATATCAACTGTTTATTACCTGCAAATCATCAACTGTTTTAAAAGCCCCTGTGAATCGTCAACTACATTTAATTTTTCTACACTCATCAAAACAACATTTAAATCTCGTATGCGTCAAATAAATCATTTCTCGCATGCAATCAACTCAGCATTTAGACTTCGTATGCATCAAATAAATCATTTCTCGCATGCAATCAACTCAGCATTTAGATCTCGTATGCGTCAAATAAATCATTTCTCGCATACAATCAACTCAGCATTTAAACTTTCGTATGCGTCAAATAAATCATTTCTCGCATGCAATCAACTCAGCATTTAATTCTCGTATGCGTTAAATCCATCATTTCTCACATGCAATCAACTGTCATTGAAATTCTCGCATTCATAAAATTGTTTATTTATTTCTCGAGTTATCGCTAACACTCATTTTGTAGGTTTTAAATTCAAGCTTCGCTCGAAAGTACGCCTTTCCCTCCTTTTTATTTACTCAATGCTTTTCGTAAATATCAATTGTACGCATGATATATAGAACTGCTAGAACTAAAATCAACCCACATGAACAACGTGTTTAAAGATTGCTTAAAATGCCATGTTCATATGATTTTAAATTCTCGCTTATATTGACTGCATGTACATGGGAACTTTCAATCCCACATCAGTTTTATCATCTCAAATCTCTCATTTAAATTTGTACTCTGTTAGCAATCCATGATAGAATCACGTAGTAATTAATTTAATCATGCATGGCCCGATGATGACATAGAGGGCGCTCATTCAGTCTTACGAAAAACTCAGTCCTATCACATTACGGTCAGGAATAATCGATCGATCTTGATAAACGGTAACCCCGTCCGAAAGATCTTTTTATTATTCCTGAACGGTCACGATCATAAAAAAGGCTAAAGTGACGATTCCTCTTAGGGCCCCCTTTTCAAAACGCATTTTATCAAACACCTTTTTTAACACCTCTCTCATCAACCGGTAACCATTTTCGGATGTGACTCGGGTGCCTAACATCTTCTCGAGACCATAATACGACCCTGAACCTTTGTCGGGGGTCCAGACCCCTTTTTTGTGTGCCTTTAGTTTTTTTACTTATTATATTTCTTATGCCATGACGATTAAGGTTCCCTAAACCTAGCAACCAAATTAGGGTTGCGACTTCATTGCATGTTGCGAGGCGTTTGTTTACGCTGAGCATTGTAAGGTCTCAAGTTTCGTTGCACACTCGCGAATTTTTAAATTTTCGTGGGGCGCGACACCTAGGGTCATCATCCCGCTCCCTTCGTCGAGCCGAGGTGGCCGATGGAGAACCTCGACGTGGTTCTCTTTCGTGTCTACTGTGCAGACCACGCACAGAGCGGTTTTCATGTGGTTACCTGTCCCAACTTCGCCTGTCCTCTTACTCCCTGGCCCTTCGATGTGACCGACTTCTTGCAAGGTTGCGCTCCACCCCCTGGTCATCCTCCTTCTCAAAATTTTCCATGTATCCCTCCTCCCTTCGCGGGACCACTTCCGATTGCAACCTCTGGTGGACAGGTTGGCCTCTTCCAATCTCCGAGACCAATGGTGGTGGTGGAGGAAGAGGTTGCGACACCTGTGGCAACGAGGCGAATGGATTCAATGTGACTTGAGGTGTCGAGAGATTCGGCAACGGGTGGGGGTACGCCACTGACTGCCCAGCCAAATTTGATAACAACTGATCGCGCGTCGAACACGTCAAATATAAGTGTATAATAGATAAGAAAAAGGGGTAGAAATACAACTTATCACTTGTCCACAAGGAACTTGTAGATGGTGGTAAGAGGATCGTCCACAGAGACTTCGGGGGATTTGTAGTTCTTGGTTGACTTCCTCGTCACTGAATTTGGTTGGTTGATTCTGAAAATTAAAACAAAAACAAAAGCAATTAAATAGTTCAAAACAGTCTTGGTCAAAGGTTTGGCTAAGACAGGGGTCAAGATTGAAAACAGTAAAAAGAAGGTTCCCGGTAAGAGCATGAACGGGCTATGTTCTTATGATTCGATCACTGATTCAATGGTGTTCATCTCTATATTTGCAGCGCTGCTGTGGATAAGACAACACCCAACTCAAGTTTACCCTCGGTTGTCAGTCAAGGCCCACGGTTGTCAATCGGGTTTGAGTTGTATTATTCATTTAACTGGGTCTCCCAAGCTAAAATCTGAATTGTCAGTTCTAAACTTGAACAAGGAAGTAAAGAAACCAGAAAATAAATAATTACAAGAATAGAGATTATTAAGAGTAATTAGATCTCACGAAATATAAGAAGCATAACTCTCAAGCTCTTACCAAGAATGGTGATTAGCTAGATGTACTCATGAATGAATTATAAAAATACTTGCTTGCATAAATAAAATAAATCCGTGGATTCAAAGAATTAAATCCAGGAGCAAGGTACAAAGTGGCGGAAGAGAGGAGAAGAAGAAAGTACGTCCGAGCCTGTAGAAGGGGAGGACAAGTTCAGCTATAAGTAAGCTAAAACTCCTCTATCATTCTCCAACTCAATCTCCTAAATAATCTCCTAATTAATCTCCTAGCTAATCTCCTAAATAATTATCCTAATTTGTTTTGAATAAAAATAGGAATTTAAAATATACAAAGATGGAAGGAGATCCATGATAGGATTCTTAAATAAATATCTTCCTGATCCTTCTCTTTGTCACTGGACAGCTGTGATTTGCCAGCTCGCAAGGCCCAACGCTGCTGCTCAAGATTCCTCTTTCGCGGATCAGTCTTGGCCGGCGTCTTGGCCAAGACGATGGTCAAGAGCGCGCTGCTTCGGATGAGAAAACATCTAGGCCAAGATCCCGGCCTAGACTCAGGTAAACAGCTCCAGCTCTCCTTAGATCAGATTCCTCAATATTTTACCTCCAGACTAGACCTGATAAGATATGGGAAATATAAAGATACATCAGTAGATTTACTGCCCAAAACAACAAGTAAATGGACAATAAAACATGATGAAATGCAATGTAATCAAACTCCCCACACTTAAACTATGCTTGCCCCCAAGCATACAGACTCAAAGACATATAAACAAAACAAATAGACATGGCAAAATAGAACAGACACCATAACCCCAGAGTTCTCCTTTTAGTTGTTTACCCTACCACTGAATTTACCAAGACACTTCCCTAACCGACCCAATGCTAGACTAACAAGGAAAAATCAATACCCTAAACAAACCTCATCCAAATGGTATCAAGACACCCTGCTAGATTTTATTTATTATGTATAGGGGTCTAAACTTGCCACAGATTTGAGTCCCACCAAGTGCTATTCTATCCAAACGTGCCTAAAGACTAGTGCCATTTAAATCATTTTCAGCAGATTTATTCTCTCTTTTTTCTATGTCCTTTGTATTTTTACAGACATATGCATCATCATTTTTTCTCTATGCCCTATGTATTTTTACAGGCATATGCATATAGACAGAGCTTGTTTTTTTTGGGCACCCAGAACTTCCACCTTTGCTACATTCTGCTATGACATTCCAGCACCTTTTTATGTCTCACACTAAAACAGATAGAACAACACACTCAAATCAGGCGCAGTAAGCCTAGACACCCTAATGAAAGTTAAGTTTTTAAGCTAGACGTCCTTTAGACCATGTGGATAGTGTTTGTTTGGGTGACATTAGATGATATGCCCCTTAGGCATTGATCAAGTTACGCTCATTCGCTTCCCTGTTACTAAAGCATTGTTCCGCCTAGACAAGTGTCTACATGTATTTCAGTGGTTGACTAAACAGCCTATGTTGAAATCTGGGTCTCTAGTATGCACTCAACAAGACAGACTCAAACAAACATAAAAAGAAAAGAACAAAAAAATCATGCAAAACAGCAGACTCAACCTAGATTGTCTTGGTCAAAGGCTTGGCCGAGACAAACTAAAAAAAAATTATTCACAAATATTTACTCACAAATATACACAATCACAACACATATATTCACAAATACTCAAAGACTGGACTCACAGACTCCCTCCCCACACTTGAAAGACACAATGTCCTCATTGTGTGGAGAGACAAATCAAAGACAGAAAAAATAAAAAGAAAAGAAAGAAACGACCTGGGGGCAAAAGCTGGTCAAGCTGCTGGAGCGGGAGGGTCTTGGCCCGATGTTTGGCCTAGATCCACACTAGAGGGGGCTGCTTGGCTGGTTTTGGAAAAATGTCTTGGCCAAGACAACCGCCGAAGCTGAATTTTTCCTCTGATTTGAATGCCTTCCTAGTGCTGCAACAGCCCTGGAAACAAGAGTAAAGAAGGATAAGCGGATCAACGAAAAACCTCTGAATTTATTCACGAAAAATTAAAATTAAAAAAAAATTGGAAATAAAAACATAGGTTGCCTCCCATGCAGCGCCCTCATTTATTGTCTTGGGCTCGACATTGCCATGGATTTCTTATCAAGAAACTTTCCCAAATTCGCTCCATGCTCTAAGCTTGACTGGACTCTTGGGTGACATTCCTTGGACAACCCCTAAAGGTATAAATTTGAATGGGTCGGGAGGCTGTTCCAGCTCATAATTTCGTTGTCCCTGTATCACAAAAGGTGAGTTTTGGCTACTGTAGGTAGTAGGGAACATCTTGAGAAGATGGTCAGTCCACCAGTCCATGGCTTTGGGCGGGCTAGCTGGCAGAGATGAATCTTGGCCTACGGCTTGGCCAAGCTCGAGGCCAAGACTGCTTTTAAGCTCAATTTATGGTTCCTACACACTTGAAGGTGGAAGATTAGGATAAACTTTTGGTAATTCATGGCTGTTATGAGTATCAGTATTTGGTTCAAAAAATTCAAGATCAGAAACAATGTCTTGCAAACCATCATTAGCCACAAATTCTTCATCCTTCAACTTTTCATCCGAATTTTCCCTGCTAAGAACACCATCAGAAGGGTTAGCTGCATTTGATTCATAACTCTTATCAGTATCATGTCCAAGGCTGTCCACAAAGTTGTCACTATGCGTTTTATTAGGATTTTTGTTGGCATCATGCATGTCAATCTTTATTGTTGTACCACAATATTCTAAGGAAATACGTCCATGATACACATCAATTTTGGCTCTTGCTGTTCTTAGGAATGGCCTTCCTAACAGCACATCCGTCAAGTTGGAAGGTAGGTTAGTGATCATCTCCACAATATAAAAGTCTACAGGATAAATAAAATCATTCACCTGCACCAATACATTTTTCACTATTCCTTTAGGGAGTATAACAGATCCGTCAACAAGTTGAATTACTACCCTAGTTTCTTTCATAATACCAATGTTCAATTTTTTAAATTCAGAAAAAGACATCACATTGATACCTGCTCCCAAGTCGCATAAAGCTTTTTCCACTTGTTGGTTACCTATTTTGCATGGAATTGTAAAAGTGCCTTCATCCTCGCATTTTTCTGGAAGTTTGGCCTGTAGGATTGCAGATACATTCTGAGTCACGTTTATTCTCCCATCTCCTGCAAGTTTCTTCCTACTGCTGCACAATTTTTTAAGATATTTAGCATAGCTAGGAACTTTAGCAATTAAATCAAGCATAGGAATATTGAAAGCAATTTTTCCAAAAATATTCATAAATTCCTGTTGCATTTTCTCCCTTTTAGTCTTTGCAAGCCTAGGAGGGAAAGGAGGTGGAATTTCTATCTCTTCTTCTTGAGATACGACCTTCTTACCTGGCTTGGCCAAGACTGGTTCTTCCTTTGCTGTTTTTTCTGGAATGTTGAGCTTGGCCATGGGCTTGGCCAAGATCGGATCTGTCTGGATTTCTTCATCCTCCTCATCTTCTTCCTCATCGTCGAACTGATTTATCACACTTCCACTTCTGAGATGCATAGCACTCACATTGTGCATGGACAATCTGCCTTGGTCAGGTTGCTGTTTTTGTGACAATTGAGCGATCTGTTTCTGCATCTCTACTAGGCTGGATTGGGTTGCCATCATGAACTTTTGGAGAGTCTCTCCCATAGATGGACCAGCAATCTGCAGAGGTTGAGGAACAGGCGGTAACTGTGGCACAGGAGCTTGACCAGGAGCTTGGCCAAGACGTAGGCCAAGATTATGTTGTGGAGGGTGCGGCATAGAATGTTGGGAATTAATGGGGAATTGTTGCCCCTGGTTGTATCCGTATGCTACATTGACCTGGACTGGATCACCTGGATGTTGTACCATGTAGCAATTGTGGGTTGGGTGATCCTGCTGTTGGCATATTCCACAAACCATGGCTACTTGTTCTGGAACTCCTGTTGGCCTTGTACCTATAATATTAACAGAAATATTTTTAACCATGTCAGTTAATTCATTCAACCTCTGTTCAACATTAATAGCATTAAGAGTGGAAGGAATAGAATTTTTTTTCTGAAACAAGATTATTTTGGCAATTATCTGCCATTGTTTGAAGTAACAGTTTGGCCCTTGTAACAGTCAGGTCTTGCAACGCTCCACCAGCTGCTGCATCCACTTTTTCTTTGCTGCTCGGAAGCTTCCCATCATAAAAATACTGGATCATCGTTTGATCTGCAACTCCGTGGGTGGGAAAAACCTCTTGCAACTCACGAAACCTTTGGTGATATTCACTGAAACTCTCGTTGCTTCTTTGCAAAACAGCAGCCATGTTCTTCCTGGCTGTCCCTGCCTTTGTCGCATTCCAAAATTTGTTGAGGAATATATTAGACATCTCAGCCCACGTGTTGATAGTGTTGTGGGGCAAGCTGTAAAACCAATTTTGGGCTGCCCCTTCAAGAGAACATGGGAAGGCCTTCAGTTTTGCTCTTTGTATGTTCACTGTAGCAGGTTTCATGATATCACATTGAACGTGTAAATTCCTTAGATGCTTGAACAGATTTTCGTTCGAATGTCCACAGAACTTAGGGAGATTGGCCACCATATTAGTCTTTAAAGACCAATCATTTGCAATAGTTGGCAAGTTGATACAGGAAAAGGTTTCCTGTTCTGCTATTTTATTCAGTTCCCTCATCGTCGGCTCTGGTTGATTTTCTGCCATGTCTTGGCCGGAGTCTTGGCCAAGATCGTGGTCTAGACTGCAAAACAAAAAAATAAAAACACAAAAACAGAAACAAAAACTACAAAACCGTTAGAAGTCCCCGGCAACGGCGCCAAAATTTGATCGCGCGTCAAACACGTCAAAAATAAGTGTATAATAGATAAGAAAAAGGGGTAGAAATACAACTTATCACTTGTCCACAAGGAACTTGTAGATGGTGGTAAGAGCATCGTCCATAGAGACTTCGGGGGATTTGTAGTTCTTGGTTGACTTCCTCATCACTGAATTTGGTTGGTTGATTCTGAAAATTAAAACAAAAACAAAAGCAATTAAATAGTTCAAAACAGTCTTGGTCAAAGGTTTGGCCAAGACAGGGGTCAAGATTGAAAACAGTAAAAAGAAGGTTCCCGGTAAGAGCATAAACGGGCTATGTTCTTATGATTTGATCACTGATTCAATGGTGTTCATCTCTATATTTGCAGCGCTGCTGTGGATAAGACAACACCCAACTCAAGTTTACCCTCGGTTGTCAGTCAAGGCCCATGGTTGTCAATCGGGTTTGAGTTGTATTATTCATTTAACTGGGTCTCCCAAGCTAAAATCTGAATTGTCAGTTCTAAACTTGAACAAGGAAGTAAAGAAACCAGAAAATAAATAATTACAAGAATAGAGATTATTAAGAGTAATTAGATCTCACGAAATATAAGAAGCATAACTCTCAAGCTCTTACCAAGAATGGTGATTAGCTAGATGTACTCATGAATGAATTATAAAAATACTTGCTTGCATAAATAAAATAAATCCGTGGATTCAAAGAATTAAATCCAGGAGCAAGGTACAAAGTGGCGGAAGAGAGGAGAAGAATAAAGTACGTCCGAGCCTGTAGAAGGGGAGGACAAGTTCAGCTATAAGTAAGCTAAAACTCCTCTATCCTTCTCCAACTCAATCTCCTAAATAATCTCCTAATTAATCTCCTAGCTAATCTCCTAAATAATTATCCTGATTTGTTTTGAATAAAAATAGGAATTTAAAATATACAAAGATGGAAGGAGATCCTTGATAGGATTCTTAAATAAATATCTTCCTGATCCTTCTCTTTGTCACTGGACAACTGTGATTTGCCAGCTCGCAAGGCCCAACGCTGCTGCTCAAGATTCCTCTCTCGCGGATCAGTCTTGGCCGGCGTCTTGGCCAAGACGATGGTCAAGAGCGCGCTGCTTCGGATGAGAAAACGTCTAGGCCAAGATCCCGGCCTAGACTCAGGTAAACAGCTCCAGCTCTCCTTTGATCAGATTCCTCAATATTTTACCTCCAGACTAGACCTGATAAGATATGGGAAATATAAAGATACATCAGTAGATTTACTGCCCAAAACAACAAGTAAATGGACAATAAAACATGATGAAATGCAATGTAATCAACAACAACATCATCTCATCCATTCTCTGGTGTAACACAGCTACCGAATCCACCGTCATCGATAACGGCCTCCCTGAAACACTTGATCCGGCAAGAGGGAATTGGACGTATTCGTGTTATTTCCCGGTGTGTGGAGAAAGTCCAAATGCCTGAAAAGTGGCTGATTGTTGCCCATATTGGGTAGAGTTAACGATTGTGTCATTCTAGAAATCTCCTGACTCGATACCACCGGAATATTGGTGGGTCCAGAAACCTGAGGTTCTGAAGTCATTTCTCGCAAGTGTGAGAAAGTTCTCTAGCTATGTGGAAAGGAGAGCTTGGATTATCAAGGCTGTCTCACTCAACGATCCAAACCTCTCAATGAAAGCACCAAATGATATTCTACGATTAGGGGTAATCCCTTTTAGGTAATTGTGGCCGCTGCTTCTTATCCTTCAAGTCTGCTCCGTGTCACCTGCAATGCGCCGGAGAAGGTCTACGGCGTGAACTCTCCGACGGTCAAGTCAGTATGCTATGTGAGGCACAAAAGCTAAGGATAATCACTCTTTTCCTGTGTGTGTGCACGCGGGTATTACCTTGCTTTACCCTGCTATTTATAAGCCATACCTGACAACCGTTACAATGGCATTAATGTGACAATCAACACCATTAAAAGGAAGATAATAACTCAGTCTGCAACGTGCGTAACGGTCCACTCACGACCGTTACGAGCCAATAACTGAATCATTATAGCAACCGGTACTCAGTTACCGTCAGCCCGCTATCATAGACCTTTCAAGTACCAGGAGTGACGTCCTACCGGTACCTCACTAGTTTGTTACTGTTAACATTACATGTACCGGTTATTACATCCTACCAGTACCTATGGCCAGCTCATCATGGCTATGCCCGCGTGGCCCTACAACCAGTCACTAATCAGAGTTAGAAGACTTCTTTACCCTTGTGATTTATCTATGTGTTATCAGTTATGCTTGCTGAAATCTGTAAATCATTATGATATACATGTACATTTTAATCACATTGTATGCAATACCCCCAGAGGAGATTTCCTGGGAAGATACCGGTCCATTTGACGGAGGGAACATCCTATACGAATGATAATTGGTCCATTTGACAGTATCCCCATGAAGGTATAGAGAGATTGAGATAACTGATAACTGAGCAGTGAAAACCTGTGTAAATGGCATTGCAAGGAAAACCACTCTAAAATCATTTGGGAAGTCTACTTGACAATCCTTCGGAAGCAATACAGAATCATTTGGTAAAATAAGCAATTGAAGCTTCAAGGTACAATTATATTCTTTTTGAAGTTTTTTAATTCTTACCGTCTGTCCTAACAGACAAGTAATGCTTAAAGTAAAAATATGCAATATGCAATATATATTTAAATTGATATGATAACAATCCACCTAAAAGAAAGGGTATTTTCGTCTATCACCCGGTGGGAAGAGGCATAGCTACTGTTTCGCACCACCACGGTAGGGACAAGATTGCTACCTTCCCCAAAGGCTAACGCTACAGAGGCTAACGGGGCCCTACCGGCTCCTCTCATGGACCTCCTGCTTGGCTCAAGGAGTTATCTCACCCCCAGAGGAAACCACGCGTCAGGATTAACGCTCCGGCCATTATCCTACCGCAGCAATATCTACCTAAAACACCTACCGCCAAGGTAGCGTATCATGATAAGGGCGAACCACAGACCCTAACGCGAGCGATAGCTCCGTACCCGTTTACTCGGGCGGGAACGCCCCCTTTCTTCTATAAATACCTCCCCCACAAAGGAGGCAGGTAAGCGGACTTGACTGGCCAAAACTCTGCCAATTTCAGTACACCTACTGACTTAAGCATCGGAGTGTTTCCGCCGGAGACCCCCTCCGGCGCATTGTAGGTACTGTGGACCGTCGCGCACACTGATCTGAGAAGAGCTGCTCCGCCATACATCCTTCGGCAGAAGACAAATTATTATCAAATTGGTGCTTTCATTGAGAGCTTTGGTTCTATTAAGTGAGCATCCTTAATAACCAAGCTCCTCCTCCCCGAAGCTAGAAGGATTATGGCCTCAGAGTCAGATCCGGCGCTGTCCCGAACTTCCAACATCCCATACAACACCCGCAGACGCTTGTTTCCCTTCGCTACCTCTGATGCCCCCACCCCAGGGCAGGACGTCGCTGCAGGAGAGTTAGATCTTCCTCGCGGGTCAAGTTCAGAAGAAGTTACATTCAAGATTTGCTCTCCCTTCTCCCATATAGCAGGAACCAGCCATCCTACCCCCCAAGCGGGAAGATCTATGATAAGAGAAGCGGACAACCCTTTCGTGAATTCAATAGCAGCTCTCCAAGCTCAACTGGATCAACTGACAGAGATGGCTGCTGGATTTACTCCTCATGCCTCAAGACCTGGTGTGTCCTCCCAAGTAATTTTCACCCCGTCCATTGTCACCGAACGACCCTTATCGCCCCAACAGTCTAGGGCACTCCCGTCCTCCTTACCTTTCCCCTTGGCCCCCATAAACGTCCCACCATTCACGCGCGGACCTGCCGACCATTCTGGACAATACAGGGGAGGAATCTCTATCCCCGAAGCAGTCCGCCAGCGTGACGAGTATAGAGAGCCCTGGGATGATCGACGGGGGGATATAGTGAGAGATCCATCTCCTAGATACAGCGAGAGATCTAGCAGCAGAAGTCGACGAGCTCGAACTCCAAGGAGCCGTAGTCGTTCTCCTAGGAGACATCAGGAATATGACCCTCAAAATCCCAGGTACGACGCTGAAATTCCACATCAGCGTCAGCCTCGTAGGATCCCCGATGCTAACATGGGTCATCCGTTCAGCTACCGTGTCAGGCACCACAGAGTCCATCGACATGTGAAACTCCCATCAGAATCATATGACGGCACAAAAGATCCCATTTCTCACCTCAATAAGGTGAAGGATTTCGTGCAATTCCAAACGCGCAGTGACGCAGCATTGTGTCAAATTTTCGTAATGACGTTGTCAGGAGTGGCAAGTCTATGGTTCGAGGGGCTCCCCGCCGGGTCTATCGATAATTTTTCTCAGTTGGAAGAAAAATTCAAAAGTCGGTTTAGCACGGCTATTCCTATCAGAAAGTCAGCAGCTGCGCTGTTCGATATCCATCGAAAACCACAAGAATCGTTGAACGATTTCTTAGGTCGATTTGATCTTGAAATGTCCCTAACGTCGGGGGTCACTATCGATTTTGCGATTGAGGCCCTGAAACGCAATTGTCGATACAGTAAACTGAAAGATACGCTAACGGTGGAACCCCCAACGACCCTGGATGCATTGAGGTTGAAAGCGCATAACTATGCGAGAATGGAAGAGGAAGAAAATAGAGAATGGATCCGAGGCATGCCGGCGGACCCATATGTGGCCCCTAACGACTTGAACAACAATGCCCCTGACGCTAAACCCACCGAGGATCCTGGGCAGCGAAAAGAACATAACACCAAGACCTCTAACCGGCAGAGAGGCAATTTCTCAAAAGGAAGACCTGGAGGATCCCCCACTCGGAAGCAAACGGACCCGCCAAAGGGCCGGATATACGATCCTGACCTCCCATCTCTCATACTCCCAAGGGCGGAGATCTTAGCAATAGTCCAACAGAGAAATTTGCCTATCCGTTACCCAGCTCCCGTGAAACTAGGAGTAATCATGGGAGGAAGAGAAAATGCATACTGCAAATTCCATAAGGTCAAGGGACATTCAACAAATGTATGCAGAGAGTTAAAATCGGCTATAGAGCGATTGGTCGAAGAGGGCTACCTTGGGGAATTTGCCACAAAGGCCAGGGAGGAAGCCAGAAACAACCCAACTGGAAATACAACTGAGCAGAGGCAAGCGCCCTCGCACGCTACAGGGGCTAACGCAGTTCCCCTCGGGCCAAATAGAGAAGCGCTCGCTATCAATAGCGACCAAATGCCCATGATAAATATCATTGCAGGGGGAGCACCCTATTGCGAGGAAATTATGCCGCAAACGCCCAACCCCGGAGAAAAGCGCAAACGGGAGAGCGCGCAAATGAAAATCGAGGCGATAAGCGCCTTAGACAGAATGATATTGTCTTTCTCAGAGGAGGACGAAAAAGGCATCGTCTTCCCGCATAATGACGCGATGGTTGTGACGCCCGTCATTGGAAGTCATGGGGTAAGAAGGACCCTTGTCGATAACGGGAGTGCAGTGAATCTATTTTCATTGGAAGCGTACAACTTGATGAAACGACCTGACGGTGAGTTATCGCCTTGCACGAGGCCAATTATTGGGATTGATGGAGTACCGATTCTGGTAGCCGGAATAACATCCCTGCCGGTGTACTTCCGAGAAGACACATCCAAACGCTCCGAAGAGCTACTATTTCTGGTCGTAGACCTAACGCTACCGTATAACGCCATTTTGGGGCGACCATTCCTTAATCGTTTTGGAGTGGCCATATCTCAAAAACACCTGCGGATGAAATATCCCTCATGGGACGGCGTGGTCTCAATCAAAGGGGACCAAAAGTTGGCAGCCGAATGCTACTTACCTATGACTCAAAGGAGTTGTGACCGCTACGTTTGCATGGCAGACGACCCTTTCGATGATAAAGAAGAAAAGCGCACTCAGCCGCTAGATCAGATGGTATCAATCCCTATCGGTAAGGATAGTGAAACGAATCTCTTAGCCAGTGAGAAACTAAGCCTTGAAGAGAACGCGCAATTAATCCGGCTGTTGAGGAAATGCAAGGGAGAGTTTGCGTGGAAACCAGCAGACATGCCCGGAATCTCTCGGAAGGTCGCGGAACACCGGCTGAACGTTAGTCCTGACGCCAAGCCTGTTCAACAAAGGCGACGTACTTTTTCATCGGAAAAGATAGCAGCCATCGAAAAGGAGTTGCTAAAGCTCACAGAGGCGGGGTTCATTCGAGAAGTCCAGTACCCGACCTGGCTAGATAATCCTATGTTAGTCCCAAAGCCTAACAGGGACTGGCGCATGTGCATCGACTTTACTGACCTAAATAATGCATGTCCCAAGGACTGTTATCCCCTTCCGCGAATAGATCAGTTAGTCGATCAAACCGCTGGGTATGCTTATCTAAGCTCCCTAGATGCGAATTTCGGATATCACCAAATCCCTATGGCCGTAGAAGACGAAGAAAAAACTGCCTTCATCACTCCTAGAGCTACATACTGCTATACTGTAATGCCGTTTGGGCTAAAGAATGCTGGTGCAACATTTCAGCGTATGGCAAACAAAGTTTTTGAAAATCAAATCGGGAGAAATGTAGAGGCCTATGTAGACGACATCTTGATCAAAAGTCGGAGTTTCAGAGAACACCTCGCTGACTTGGAAGAAGTTTTCAATGTGATGAGAAAGCACAAGATGAAGTTAAACCCGCGGAAGTGCATGTTCGCATTCCAAACGGGAAAATTCCTGGGCTATGTGGTCAGCCAGAAGGGCATCCAACCCAACCCGTCAAAGATAAAAGCCATCCAGGATATGATATCCCCGCGAACTGTCAAAGAGATACAGAAGTTAACCGGGCGCATCATTGCGTTGGGGCGATTCATATCTAAGCAAGGCGAGAGATGTTTGCCTTTCTTCAAAGTCATCCGCAACAAGGCTCCCTTCGGATGGACAGAGGAATGTGAAAAAGCGTTTGCAGGACTAAAAGCTTACCTATCATCAGATTTAGTGCTAACGAGGCCTGAGCCCGGCGACGAACTATATCTATATTTGGGAATAGCTGACGAGGTAGACAGCGCCGTCCTTGTGCGAAGTGAAGGGCACGTGCATCGTCCTGTATTCTTCATGAGTCACATATTGAAAGATGCCGAACTGCGATACGCTCCTATCGAGAAGATAGCACTCGCTCTAGTGCAAGCCACGAGAAAGATGGATCGATACTTCCAAGCCCACCCCGTCATTGTACTCACGGATCAGCCGTTGAGAAGAATCTTCAGAAAACCTGAATCTTCAGGAAGAATGCTAATTTGGGCTATCGAGCTCGAACAATACGGGCTGCAATACAAAGCTAGACCAGCCGTTAAGGCCCAAGCGTTAGCTGACTTTATAGCTGAGTGCACATTCACAAAGGACACAAAGACAGATCTGTTGGAGGAAGAAGCAGAAAGTCCATGCCTACCGTCTCCGGAGACATATACAAATACGTGGGTCATCCACATAGATGGAGCAAAAAATCAAGAATTAGCTGGCGCAGGAGTTTTCTTAGTTGGACCAAATGGCCTGGAGATGCGATACGCCATCAGAATCCTGCAGCCATTGTCCAACAATGTGGCTGAATACGAAGCGTTGCTGGCAGGACTCAGAATTGGAAACAGTTTCTCTATCGGAGCCACTCCCGGTGGGGAGAAGGAAGACAGAACACGTTTAAAGATCCGAGGAGATTCCAAGCTAATAATGGATCAGGTTCTGGCCCAAGCCAGAGAACCCATCATGGCCCAATACTTAGCCAAAGTGAAGCATGAGCTGTCAAAGATACAGGAAAAAGGCACCCTGGTCACCTTTGAGCACATTCCTAGAGAAAACAATGAAGAAGCCGATAGCCTCGCCAAGATGGCAGCCAACCCGGAAGCCTCAATACCTAGTGACGTGCGCTATGGAGAACTACCTATACCTTCTTTCATGGAAGAACAGGCATCGCTCTGTGTGGAAGAAATGGAAAATGATTGGAGGATCCCAGTGATAGAATATCTGAAACATGATAAACTACCGGGAGACCAGACAGAGAAAAAGAAAGTCCTAAAACGGGCAGCACGATGCACATATTTTAACGGAGAGTTAATACGAAGATGTTTCTCCCATCCGGCCGCTAAATGCATAACGGAGCAAGAAGGCTTACATGTGTTACGTGAAATTCACGAAGGGATATGTGGCATGCACATTGCTAGCGGCACTCTGGCAGCCCAAGTCTTTCGGTCGGGATTTTACTGGCCCACCATTCGACGAGATTGTCATAACTTCGTGAGAACCTGTCAGAAATGCCAGGAATATGCTAAGATTCCTCGAAAACCTATTGTGCCAATTTCAGAAATAGTCGCACCGTGCCCGTTTGCAAAATGGGGGATTGACATCCTGGGCCCGTTTCCAAAGGCTAGATCTCAGTTAAAATTCGTGGTAGTAGCGGTAGACTACTTCACAAAGTGGGCCGAAGCTGAGGCGTTAGCTACCATCACCACCGAAAAAATTTGGCGTTTCTTAAAATTCCAAGTCATCATGCGATTTGGAGTACCACGCGTGCTAGTTAGCGACAACGGGACACAATTTACAAGCCAGTTCTTCAGGGATCAATGTGCAGAGTTCCAGATAGAACAAAGATTCTCCTCTGTGGCACATCCCCAAACCAACGGCCAGGCGGAAGTAACTAACCCAGCATCCTTAGTGGCATCAAAAGAAACTTGGAAGGGTCCAAGAAGAAATGGCCAGACGAATTGCCATATGTACTATGGGCCTACCGCATGACTGTCAAGGCCAGCACGGGAGAGACCCCGTTCGCGTTAGCATTCGGAACCGAAGCTGTCACACCAGTCGAGATTGGCATGATGAGCCTCCGGGTGGCTCATTTCAAAGAAGAAAACAATGAAGAAAGGTTACGAGCTAACCTCGATACTCTACCAGAAACACACGAGGAAACCCTCCTGAAAACCCTGCACTACAAAAGGAAAATGGCACAATATCACAACCGGCAAGTGAGGGAGCGATTGCTCAAAACCGGAGATTTAGTGCTCAGAGACAGAAGGGCAGCAGGACAACTTATGGGAAAACTCAGTCCAAACTGGGATGGACCGTATCGTGTCACCCGCATTGTGGGAAAAGGAGCATACCACCTGGAAACGCTCGAGGGAACGCCCCTGCAGAACTCTTGGAACATCGCTCGGTTGAGGCTATACCACGCCAGGAGCTAATCGGGTAACATCAAAGTTATTCTAATAAATGAATATTGAGATATTCACAGTGCGTTTGCTACTGGTAATATGCAGGTAGCGAAGAATGCCAGGGGTGAAAATCCTATCCTTGTGATGGCTGGTCTTGATCAGACAGCTCATTAAGACGAGGCACGCCCTGGCATAACAAGGCGTTTGGGAGTGAAAATCCTATCCTTGTGGTAACCGTGCTCACATAGACAGCCCATTAAGACGAGGCACGACCCCAAACGGCTCCCCGGAGTGAAAATCCTATCCTTGCGGCAACCGTGCTCACATAGACGGCCCGTTAAGATGAGGCACGCCCCGGAATCCTTGGGAGTGAAATCCTATTCTTGTGGTAACCCCATAAGGAGAGACACGCCCCAAGGAGAGACTAACTCCGTCCTGGAAGTGAAAATCCTATCCTTGTGGTAACCGTGCTCACATAGACGGCCCATTGAGACGAGGCACGATTCCACGGACGAGAGGTACAACGCTTGGGGGTGAAAAGTCCTATCCTTGTGATGGCTGGTCCTGATCAGACAGCTCACTAAGACGAGGCACTCCCCAAAGCCTATCTGTGGCGAAAGGAACAAAGACATCCCAACTAGTAGCCGCGCGGTCGATACCCGGTGAAGCGATGTTGGAGCCTATCTGTGGCGAAAGGAAACAAAGACATCCTAACTAGTAGCCGCGCGGTTGATACCCGGTGAAGCGATGTTGGAGCCTATCTGTGGCGAAAGAAACAAAGAAATCCTACCTAGTAGCCGCGCGGTCGATACCCGGTGAAGCGATGTTGGAGCCTATCTGTGGCGAAAGAAACAAAGAAATCCTACCTAGTAGCCGCGCGGTCGATACCCGGTGAAGCGATGTTGGAGCCTATCTGTGGCGAAAGAAACAAAGAAATCCTACCTAGTAGCCGCGCGGTTGATACCCGGTGAAGCGATGTTGGAGCCTATCTGTGGCTAAAAGAAACAAAAGAAATCCTAACTAATAGCCGCGCGGTTGATACCCGGTGAAACGATGACAGAGAGGTGACCATACTGCAACAACAACGTTGAAACAGACGTAAAGCCCCCTCTGACAACGAGGGACGGCAGGAATATGAGTGCAGCAGATGCGGAAGCAACGCTGATTTACACTCAGAAAGGCTATCGGAGGATATAATGGATATGCTACTTGAATGCAGCTGATGAAAGCTAACGGGATACAACGAGAAACTATGCGTCTATGGAAACCTAACGCCAAACGTCCCATGCGGACAAGTGATCAAACGGCATTATGAAGAAAAGCAGATAAAGAACTTCTATCCAAAAAGAGTGGATTAGCCAAGTCAAGGCCGACATTGTTTAAAGTACAAAATATAGACGGGCCCGTCAGCCACAAAAATGTAAAACATCTAAACAACAAAAAGTCTAAAGATTGGGCGGCGCGTTGACCCCTCCTTGCTGAGCAGCCTTCCACTGATAGAAACCGCTATCAGTAATGGATGAGGCTCTCTTGTCAAAATACGCAGAGAGATCTTCAATACGGAGCTCCTCAACTCCATAATGATGCATCACGGCTTCTGACATGATTCCCCCACCCTGCTCTAAGTACCAACGGTTCTTCTCAGTGTTAAGGGAGGAATCGGCAGAAAGCTCAGCATTCCTCTGTCTCTCCAGACGCAAGCTACTCTCCTCCTGAGAGAGGCGTATGGCCAGATCAGCGCGTTGTCGCTTCTCCTCCTCCAAAGCCAACTTAGCGGCCTCCAACTCTTGCTTAACCGCGATAGCCTCTCCCCGAGCAGTCTCCATACTTTCATTGGCAGCAGCAAGGGCATTTTCAAGACGCTGTCGCTCTTCCAGCAGCCTGTTTACCTCTCCTTGCCCGTTAGCTGCAGCTCTGGCATTCTCCTCATCCATATAGTGAAGATAGCAAAGCATAGAAAATGCCTGAGAACGAAGGAAATTGATGCGCCCCTGCTCGCCCCGAGCCACAAAGGCATCCCTCTCTCTTGGAAGAGACAGAATCTCTGCCACCAGATAAGCGGTAGAGGAAATCATGGTCTCATGGTCAGCATCGGCAGGAAACTGCAGAATACTGTCCCTAAAGGAGCGTAAGCTAACGTGATGAGTCGGTAGGAGAGGAGGCTCGTAGGGAGAGATACCAGCCATTAAGGCAGGGGCGGGGCCACCCCTCGCAATAGTTGGATGGGGCATCGGAACAAAGAACAATGCACCAGGAGAAGCTGGCCGGCTAGTGGAGCCCTCCACGTTAGGCATCGAGACCTCATTACCTCCGGGCACCTCAGGATTAAGGGCATCAGAATCATAGCCCGTTGGGGTGTGCGCGGAATGGATCGAAGAACCAGGAGGCACATGGGGTTGACCACCAAAATCAACAGGTTCCGATTGATCAGCAGACGCACCCTCGCCCCCAAGGGCACTCGAACTACGGTTGGCGGCCGAGGAAGAAGGGCTATTCGGGAGATCATAGCGAGCCTTCTTCTGACGCTCACGAAGGACATCAACGATACCTATATCTCCCTGGGAGGTAGAGGGGACAGAAGCAGCAACGACTTCCTAAATAACGCAGAACGTGATAAGAAAACCGTGCAAAAAAGAAAGACAAAAGTTTTAAAAATGCTCACCTGAGTGGTGGAGGACACAAGAGGAATCCCAACAGGAATCGGATCAACCGTAGCCTCTGAAGAGACAACAGTCTGGGACGAAACGGATGGGGCAGCACGTGCTTTCCTAGGCCTTTTCTGTCTTACAACCCGAGGGCCCGTAACGTTAGCGGTAGCAGTGGCCTCCCCTTCCTCGGCGTTAGCAGCAGCGGCAGCAGCAGCCCTAGCTTCAGCGGCAGCTTTCTTTTTCGCCTCCTGTTTCCTCCTCCTTCGGAAATACTCGGGCTCCCAACCAGGCGGAGGCACTGCACAATCACAAAACGTTAGCGTTAGTACTTCTTGACAACGCAAAAGAAAAAAGGTCAAACGCTCACCCTTCTTGCACTGTTCCACGGGCAACCCGTTGGCCACTTTTCGGGCATCAACGCTAAAATCAAATTGAAGCAGCGTCTTCAACCAGCCATCCTCCGGGTCGGAAAGGGGTTTCCGATGACCCCAAGCCCTATCTTTAATTGTTTCGTTGAAGTCAGCCCTCCACAACGGCTCAGGCAGATCAACAATAAAAAAATCCTCTTTCCAGTGAGGAATAGAAGACTCAATGCCCATTAGTTTCCAAGTAAAGGGCTTCAAAGAACCGTCTTCGTAGCGAGGCGATATCGATATCACCCCTTTACGGGAATACAATTGGAAAATGTCATGAAGCAACGCTAAGGTGGGAGATTCTATTCCCTTGAAACGGCACAGTGCGGCAAAAGCACTAACAACGCAAATCGCGTTAGGACTCAACTGAGCCGGAGCCAACAACAATTTTACAAGCGGGTCAAGAGGGAGGCGAAACCCATGATCGAAGAGCTTAGCATAGAGCATTCTACTATTTCCGGGCAAAATGTTGTTCAGTCGAAGTGACTCAGAAGCAGGATGCACGGGATATTCCTTGGGAAATCGTGCAGAAAACCCAGCAAGTCTACGGTTAATTAAGGGCAGCGTGTACAAAGAAGTGGGAGTGGTATCAATTACTTCTTCCCCGGAGGACCTTTGAGGATCTCCTTCTTCAGAGGATTTCTTAGTTCTAGCCATGGCCAACAAGGAAGAAACAAAGAGAAAAGAAAAAGATGTGTACCTTGTACCTTCGTGAAAGAGAATGCGAGGAGTCTTGAACCAGAAAGAGAGAGCGGCGCAAAGTATTTATCCAAAGACACAATAGCGTATAAGGGAAATATGGAAAAAGAAAAAGTGGTAGAAGAAACAATAGATATAACCCTGAAAGGGTGACCAGTCAGCAGCAGACACGTGGCAAAGCAGCGCGTCATAAAGTAAGGCACGCGCCAGAAGGTGCAAATTTGAAATAAGGACGAAACGCCTCTGCATTCGCAACTCCCTAGGAGACGCTTGCTCTAAACCCCCCTCTGAGGAAGGACACGTGTATTCTTTCATCATTACCCTTCAAGTCGCATTAAATGAGGGACAGAGGGATTGATTAAAAAACATAAAAAGCAGCGCTGGCCTTGCCAAACGGCGCGATGGTACAAAGAAGATAAAGAAGGAATAAACAGTAATATCATATAGTGCGACAAAGGATACAAAGCGTCAGCATTATTACAAGAGAAACAATGTTCGAATGGTTTTCAAGAAATAACAAAAGAAGAGACAACAACAAGAAAAACAAGGAAAGGCCCAGCACCATCGCTAGCGTTAGACTTTCTCCCCCGAAGGGCCAGAAGAACCGCTGTCACCTTTGCTAATCTCACCCATCACGATAGATATGTAATCAGCTACCTGGGCCGGATCCGAAGGGTTACCTTTGAAACGGGACGCAAATCCAGAAATGAAGGCCTCCAGAACCCTCTTCCTCCATAACTCTTCCTTTAATGACGCCCTAGCAGACCCCTCATCTCGAGCAAGTACCTCTTCGTGGAGAAAGAGATTCTTCTTCCTTTCTAGCGCCAATTCCACCTCCAGAACTTCTACCTTGGCTTTCCCGATACATTTTTCTCTGTCCAATTCCGCCTCCAGAACTTCTATCTTGGCTTTCCTGATAGATTTTTCTCTGTCCAATTCTGTTTGGGACGATTCACAAAGACGCGTCAGCAACCTAGAGTGCTCCACCGCCTTCTCAAGCTGCACCCTTGCAACACACAATGCGCTGGAAAAATTACGTGACTCGCGATCGTGAATTTCGAATTGATAATTCAGATGGCGGAAAAAGTCCAGAGAATCATTCAGAACATGGTGAAAGCGTGCCGAGGGAGGGAGTTGAAGAAATTCCTCTTTCTCCTTTTTGAAACTCAGCATCTCCCCTATCAAGGGTACAGTAAACTCATCTCGAGAAAAAGGTTGGGGAACCCCGACAGCGCGAAGGGCATCAAAGCAAAACCCTGCAAGATTCATACGGTAGGCCGGGACCCCGTCAGGACCAAGATTGATTGAGGGAGGTGGAGAAGAGCCCTGAGGAAAAATACTCTTGAAAGGAGTAAAAAATAGCTGCGGAGTAACCTTAGGCGGTAGCTCAGCAGTCGAATCCGCCACAGGAGGCGTGACCATTACGTTAGGAATACAATGAGCAATCAGAGAATCGGGAGCATCAAATATGGGAGGAGGGCATTCCATCGGTAGGCCCTCTCCCTTAGAAGAACAAGTTTTTTCCAACGCCTCAGCGGCTCCCGTTAGCTGAGAGGCGCCCGCTTCAGACAAAACAGCAGGCGTAGAAACAGTCGCCACATCCACAGGAGATGTCCCGGTAGCTTGCCCACCAGAGGCCACTCGAAGTTTTTTCCGACGCTGGGAAGCAGCAAGGGAAGAAGTGTGGCAAAGGTCTGACTTAGCATCTGCATCCTCATCATTGCTAGTAATCACCGTCGTTGCGACAGGCCTGGAGTCCGTCCCCGCGCGACGCTCCGGTAGCCAATTTTCCACAAAGCGAGAAGTTCGTACAGAGCTAACGGGCCTTCGCCCTCCCCGGGCAACCGTTTTAGTTCTCTTCCTCGAAGGAGGAACGCCACCCTGACTTGAGCCCTCGGCCGAAGGCGAGGCCGGTAAAGTTTGAAGTGGTATTACGTTTAGAGGAGTACCAGCGTCACCTGGGAATCAACCGTTAGCTTCTTATAGCAAACAAAGCACGCGAGGACCAAAGTAAAGAAAATATGGAAAGAAATAGGCTCACCCATAACGCACTCTTCCAGAGGCTTGAACAGAGCAAAGGCACGAATACGGTAGTGGGTATTCTCGTCTAACAAAGCGTTAGCCTGGCCCAACTCAGTTCTGGACAAAATCGCGGGATTTTTCCAAACGGGACCTGCCAGTTCCTGATTGAAATTGATACGCCACAAACGTGACAGTAGCTCCAGAACAAAGAAGCTGCTCTTCCAATCAGCTACACCCTTCTTGAAGCCGTGAAAACGTTGCCAAAACGACTACAAGAGCGCATCATCCCACCGGGGAGTAATCTCGATTAAACAATTGTAGCAAATCATGCTAAAGAATTTGCGAAACAAATTGATAGATGGGGTAAAAATGTTCTTCAACTCGCAAGCGCGAAGAAAAACATAAACCGCACACCAAGAGGAAAGAGTAATCTGGGCAGGATTAAGGCTATACTCCCGCAGCAGAGTTAGTATCGACTCATGAACGGGAAAGCGGAAACCATAAAGGAACATTTTAAAATAAAGAAGCCTACTGTGGCCCCACTGATAGCATGTATTTTATGCATGTTTTTCCTTCTATTTTTGCCTTGATTTAGGCCTTGATACTACTAATCTACTCGTATTTCCATCTTTATCACAGATCAAGGCCAAGGAGGAGAAATGTGCGAAAAGACATGCTTTTTGGGTGATTTTTGCGGACTCCAGGCTTCAAGACCATCGTCGAGACCAAGGACCAATTTCTTCATCGAGGCCTGTCATCGAGCCCTCGACGGATCAAGAGCCTTAAATCCACGTGTCCTCGCAGTTGTGCTTCCACGTGTCCCCTCGGACGTCCCCCAGAATATTCCCTCAGATGCGGATGTCTCCTAGAATATTCTCTCAGATGCTGGTCTCGCCCGAAGGAATATTCCATAAAGATTCTTATCGAGACCCATTCCAGAACATCCCAGAACATTCCAGAACGTTCTAGAAGGTTACCAAAGATGCTGATCTGCCCTCGACATGTCATCGAGACCTCGACAATCTTATCGAGGCCTCCACAAGTGCAAAACGCCAAGTCCACGTGGCTCCACTCCAATCACTCCACGTGTCCTCCCTGGTGCATGTCAGATGTTCTGCGAGGATCCCGAGGAATATTCTCCTTTTCTGCCATCGTGGGTCACCCTTCTGCAGGAGCGTGGGCACCTTGTGTTCAGCTCCCCTTAGCTGGAATTTTTATCCCTTAGTGGGTGGCTGGTGTATATATACAACCTTATGTGCTAGGGTTTAAAAAAAACCACTTTACACTTTAGATATTTTTACTCTTAAACTAATTTCAGTAGCTTTCTTCTAGTTTAGTAGTTTTGGGGCTTGTTCCTTCCTCTTCTCTCCATAGTTGCTGGATCCAAGCTTTGTAACAAGCACCATTAATCAAGTTTTATCCTTAACTCTTCCTTTATATTTTATTATGTTATTTCCATCTTTTATTTGTTTATCTCTTAACATGAGTGGCTAAAACCCACGTTCTTGGTAAAGGTGTATCGAGGGTTGCTTGGGTAGATTCGAGGCCTGATTGCTCTTAACATGTTCTCTTTGTTATATCTGGTTGCTTGTCATTTTAATTCCATTTTTTGCTTAGGGTGATTCGAGGCCTGATCAACTTTTAATCTTCCCTTTGTGATTATTGTCGTGACTCTGCAGTGATAACTAGCGTGAGACTGTTGGGTAGGTGTAGACAACTAGATTAGTGTTCTCGGGTAGAGCTGGGTTCATTAGTCTAGGGCACGCAGCTGGTTAGGGTCCTGTCGTGATCCTGACAAATCGAGGCATCGCTCCCTAGATGTGTCTTTCTTGTTCTTTATCGATGCTCTGATATTCTGTCCGCTTTATGCTAGTGACAAGCTGAAGTGAAAAAGGCTGTCTTTTGATGACAAGATAGGTGGCTGAGAGGATATCAAAGGATCGAGGCCACCTTATTAACAGTGAAAACGGGGGGTGGCTCCTTACAAAAGAAAGCAGGGGGTCTACCTGAAAACATGACCCCTATAGCACGTCTGTAACGTTAGAACGGAAAATCTTTGCGCTGATGACAATCGAGCCCTCGACGCAACCCAAGAAAGCCCTTTACCAAGTTCCCTTCTCCTTGACTTATTATCTTTGCTTATTAATCTAATTGTTTATTTTGTGTTCTATTTTATCTCTGATCTTTATTATTATTGTTTACTCGTCGTGACCTCGATTGCCATTTTTAATAGTTAGAATTGTTAGCTCTGATCACTCTCTTGGTTAACTTGATTAACCTATAAACCCCCCCCCCCCCCCCCCCCCTCCTTTTGTTGTTGTGATTTTGTGCATTTTTACCTCTGTCATACAATCGAGGGCTTGATTTCAGTTCTCACAATCTCTGTGGATCGACCCTGTTACCGCTTTACACAAACTAGTTTGTGCATCTAGGCCTCAGGAAATATATTATTTTTGACCCGTTTCGACGGCGAGTCAAATTTTGGCGCCGTTGCCGGGGATTGTAACGAAACTGATTTTTCTCTCTTGTTTGCATGACTAGGAGATCTGCACCAGACCTACTACCCCTCGATCACGAGCTTACTCGAACTGAGAAAGGACTTCGAAGACAGGCCAAAGGACCATCTACCAGTCGTGGGGAAGCCTCACGTCCTGCCCTCGATAGTCACCGATCTCACTCGTATAATCACGGTATTCTATTTCATCAAGACCTCGACAACTCAGTTCTACACACTATGGAACACGATCCTCCTCCTCCCCCTCCTCCTGGTCCCGATCAGCCACCAAACATCCAAACCATCGATGACCTAAATGCTGCCCCTGAAACACCAAGCACCTGCATTGATTGGCCTACCGTTGCCTACGACTGGACACTCAAATCAGCAGTCATGCACCACCTTCCTCTTTTTCGTGGCATGGCCAAGGAAAACTCTCATCGACACCTCCAGCAGCTCCACAATATCTGCGAGGCCATGAAGCCCACCAATGTCAGCATAGAGCAAGCTAAGCTCCGTGCCTTCATGTGGTCCCTCAAGGACGATGCCCTAGATTGGTTCTACGACCTCCCTCCTAAATCCATTCGATCGTGGCCAGAAATGTCCAAGGTTTTCACGGACAAGTATTATCCAGCGTCCATGGCCATGATCACTCGCAAGCAGTTGGTCTCAATTCTTCAGAAGGACACGGAGAACCTCAATGAGTATTATGAGCGCTTTAAGAAGATGCAGGCGTTATGCCCCTCCCACAACCTCACCGAGCACGCCTTGATCCAATATTTTTGTGAAGGTCTGCGAGCCCACGACAAGGCCCTGCTAAATGCCGCCGCAAATGGCTCTCTCACCCGCCTCACTCCTGCTGCTGCTAAGGCCACGATCGAGCTCATGGCAAAGAATGCAGTGCCCTTGATCAGCAACAGCAATCAAGACGCCCGCTCAGCAGCCATGGAAAATCAATTGGCCGCCATCACGGGCATGCTTCAAAACATGGCATCGGGACAACCTATCCAAATGAAAGCTTGCCAAATCTGCCAATTCTCAGATCACGCCACCGACGCGTGCCCATTCATTCCTGAAGAGATCCAAGTAAATGCAGCGGGAGGGTATCATGCCCCATATGGCCAAAATTACAATCAGAATTGGAAACAGCCCAATCCCGGATGGGTGAACAACCAGCAATCAGCGGGACCAAGCCAACAACACCAGCAAAATCCTTATGGTAACCACCCACCTCCATACAACATGCAAAATTTCAAACCGAGGCCCACATACCATAACAACCAATACCAATATCAGCCACCACCGGGACAAGTCTTCGTGGCCCCTCCCCCTATCTCGCCTAGCGAAGAACCAGCCCTCAAAAGAGTCGCAGACCTCGAAAAGCAAGTCGCGGTCTTGACGGCTGAAATGAAGGAAGTGAAAAACAAGGGCAGACTACCAGGGCAGACTGAGCAAAACCCAAAACACGGAGCGTGTGCTATCACCCTTCGGAGTGGTCTCGAATTACCATCTCGTGAAAATCCAGACCTCGATGGCAACCCATCTAGTTCCTCTCTTCCAGGCCCCGATGATGACTCTGTCGAGCCCTCGACCAAAAAGAAGCAAACTTCTAAGAAGAAGAACAAGGAGGCCAAGATCCCTGAATGCATGGAAGATCGCATCCGTTCCCCTCGAGGAATGACCCCTCGTAATGACAAAAGTCCGCAGGAGTTCTCCCAAGAGTATATCCATAAAATTCTTGAGCCGCCCTTTCCTCAAAGGTTGGTCAAGACCAAGAAGGAGAGTGAGGACCGCGAAATTTTCGATATGTTCAGCAAGGTCCTTGTCAACATCCCCTTGCTACAGGCAGTCAAAAACGTGCCTCGATATGCCAAATTCCTGAAACAGCTATGTACAAACAAATGCAAACCAGCAGGGGTCAACAAGATCAGCGTCGGGATTAATCTCTCTGCTCACATTCAACGAAAAATTCCACCCAAGTGCAAAGATCAAGGGATGTTTATTATCCCGATCAAGATTGGCACGGTTGATATTGGAAAGGCCATGTGTGACCTCGGAGCAGGCATCAACATCATGCCCTTGACGATTTATAACAGCCTAGGCCTCGGGCCCTTGACAGACACCAGTCTTATCATCCAGTTGGCTGACCGATCCTCTGTCCACCCAGAGGGGGTCATCGAGGACATCCTAGTGCAAGTGGGCGAATTCCTATTCTTGGCGGATTTCTATGTTATTGACATGGGGGATGCTGCATCCACCAAATCCACGGATGTTCTTCTTGGTCGACCATTCCTTGCCACAGCGAGGGCTAAGATCGACGTGCATGACGCCTCAATCTCCCTTGAGTTCGATGGCGAGACCATCAAATTCAACATGCTTGACTCAATGCGATATCCTTCTGAATTTTCAAGTGTTAATTATGTTGATATTATTGACCCTTATGTTGAAGATTTAGCTGATTTGCACTCTGTTGATCCCTTGCAGATTGCCCTCGACCGGAGCATCACACCTGAATCATTGGAAGTTCTGGCCTCGACAATAGCAACCCCACCAGAGTTGCATACTATTGTTGCCGCTCTAGAAGCACAACCTCTCGACGCATCTGCTTCTATCGAGGCCTCGAAGTTGCCAACGGACCATTCCAAACTCCATCCGTCTCTAGTTCAAGCACCTAGCTTGGAATTGAAGACCCTACCCACGCATCTGAAGTATGCTTATCTTGGCCCAGACGACTCCCTTCTGGTCATCATATCCAGTTCCTTGGCGAGACATGAAGAAGTCGAGTTGACAGCCTTACTCAAAGAATTTAAGCAAGCCATCGGATGGACTATAGCCGACATCAAGGGCTTGTCACCAGCTCTATGTACTCACCGCATTCATCTAGAAGAAGAGAGCAAAACTATCCGCCAACCTCAACGAAGATTAAATCCGCCCATGATGGAGGTGGTGAAAAATGAGGTCTTGAAGTTGTTAGATGCGGGAGTAATCTATCCCATTTCAGACAGCCCATGGGTTAGCCCAATCCAAGTTGTTCCAAAGAAATCTGGCGTTACAATCGTCGAGGGCCAAGATGGAGCCTTGATCCCGACAAGGATCCAAACCGGGTGGCGAGTGTGTATTGACTACCGTCGTTTGAATGCAGCCACAAGGAAGGATCATTTCCCACTTCCTTTTATTGACCAAATGCTAGAGCGTCTCGCGGGCAAGACGCATTATTGTTGTTTGGATGGCTATTCCGGTTTCCACCAAATTCCAGTTGCCCTCGAAGACCAGGAGAAAACCACATTCACCTGCCCCTTTGGCACATTTGCCTATAGACGGATGCCTTTCGGTCTTTGCAATGCTCCCGCCACCTTCCAACGATGCATGGTGAGCATTTTTTTGGAGTTTGTAGAAGATTGCATCGAGGTCTTCATGGATGATTTCACAGTATATGGCAACTCTTTCATGGAATGCCTTGCCAACCTCAGAAAAATCTTGCAACGCTGTGTCGAGACCAATCTGGTGTTGAATTTTGAAAAATGCCATTTCATGGTGGATCGAGGCCTCATTCTAGGCCATATTGTCTCAAGAGAGGGAATCCAAGTTGATAGAGCCAAGATAGAAGTCATCGAGACCCTACCCTACCCTACTTGTGTCAAGGACGTACGTTCTTTTCTTGGTCACGTTGGATTTTATCGACGCTTCATCAAGGACTTTTCAAAGATTGCCCAGCCCATGTGTCGATTGCTTCAAAAGGAAGTAGATTTCATTTTTAGTGACAGCTGCAAGGCCGCATTTGACACTCTCAAGGCCAAGCTCATTTCTTCCCCCATCATTCGAGCCCCTGATTGGACGATTCCCTTCGAGATAATGTGTGATGCCAGCAATACAGCCCTCGGCGCCGTCTTGGGTCAGAAGAAGGATAAGGAAACTTATGTGATTTACTATGCGTCGAAGCTGCTAGACCCCGCCCAACAAAACTACACTACCACTGAAAAAGAGCTACTGGCGGTTGTCTATGCCCTCGACAAATTCAGACAGTACCTCCTTGGCACCCATGTCATAATCTATACGGACCACTCAGCCCTGAGGTGTTTATTAACAAAGACCGATGCGAAGCCTCGACTCATCCGCTGGATCTTGCTTCTCCAAGAGTTCAACCTCTTGATCAAAGATAAGAAAGGCTCCGAAAACTCTGTGGCGGATCATTTGAGCCGACTTCAAGACCAACATGATGACTCTTTGGTTCCCATTCGAGACAATTTTCCTGATGAACGATTATGTCTAGCTCACGCTATTCAATTCCCATGGTTCTCAGATATAGCTAACTTTTGTGCTACAGGTTCTTATCCTGCTGAGGCCTCGACGTCTGAACGCAACAGGATCAGGAGACAGTCCAGGTACTATGTCTGGGACAGTCCCTACTTGTGGAAGCATTGTGCGGATCAGATCATCAGGCGCTGCGTGACTATGGACGAGGTGCCCTCGATCCTCAAGTTTTGTCACTCGACGACTGAAGGAGGCCATTTCGCATCTAAAAAGACTGCCTTGAAAGTCTTGGAGGCAGGCCTATTCTGGCCATCTATCTTTAAGGACTCCTATCTGTTTTGTGCATCATGCCCTCGATGTCAAGCAACGGGGAATATAGGCGCCAAGAACCAGATGCCCTTGACAGGTATTATCTCTTGCGAAATCTTCGATATATGGGGCATTGACTTCATGGGCCCATTTCCAAGTTCATTCGGACACACCTACATTCTCCTTGCCGTCGATTATGTCTCGAAGTGGATCGAGGCCAAGGCCACCAAAACAGACGACTCAAAGGTGGTAGCCAATTTCTTGCGGACCAACATCTTCAATCGGTTTGGGACACCTCGAGCCTTGATCAGCGATCGAGGGACACACTTTTGCAATCGAGTAATTTCTTCCCTACTCAACAAGTATGGGGTGACTCATAGGGTGTCCACGGCCTACCACCCTCAGAAAAATGGGCACGCTGAAGTGTCAAATAGGGAAATCAAGGCCATCCTCGAAAAAACAGTCAACCAATCAAGGAAAGACTGGAGCTTAAAGCTGGACGATGCTCTATGGGCATATCGTACTGCATTCAAGACCCCGATTGGCATGACTCCATACCGTCTCGTTTATGGCAAGCCATGCCACCTTCCAGTCGAGATTGAGCACAAAGCTCTATGGGCAATCAGAAAGGTCAACATGGACTTGAACGATAGTGGGCAGCATCGCCGCCTACAGATTCAAGAGCTGGAGGAGCTCAGGGATGATGCTTATGAGAATTCTCTGATCTACAAGAGCAAAACGAAAGCCCACCATGATAGGCGTCTCTCTCCTAAGAACTTCTCTGTTGGCCAGAAGGTTTTGCTGTACAACTCTCGTCTTCGAATATTTTCAGGAAACCTCAAGTCAAAATGGTCGGGGCCCTACGTCGTCACTGCCACTTTTGATCATGGAGCCATCGAGATCTCGACGCTAGATGGAGGAGAACCTTTCAGGGTCAATGGTCACAGGGTAAAGCCATTTTATGAGGGATTCAAGCCCTCAATCACAGAAGAAATGGAGGTGGCACCTCCACCCGACCAACTCTAGGCATCAGAAAAGCGTCGAGGCCTCGACGTTAAACAAGGCCACGATCGTGGAAAATGCCACGAGTCGTTGAAATACCCCTCACTCCTCCCTCCTTTATCTCTTTTTTGTTCCCTTTTTATTATTTAAATATTGCATGCCCTTTTCTTATTTAATTTTTGCATGCCTTTTTAATTCATTTCGTAAATTATTGCATGCATTGTTAATATTCAATTATTGGTTGCCTCTCCTTATTATTTAATTATTGCATGCCTTTTTAATTTATTTTGGCCGATCCCCATAATGCATGCCTTTTTATTTATTTTGCCTTCCTTTTTAATCCCACTAAAATTCAAAATGCCCCCTAACCGTTGCTTTTCCTCGTACTCACATGCCTTTCAAATTTTGAAATTTCAGATGGGAATCCGCGTCCCACCAGAGCCTCCAATCCGCGTCCGCCACGTGTCCAACGGTCCCAGCCGTCCTCCCTCATCCTATCCGCAATCCCAGCTCAGCCACTCATCGCGCGACACGTGTCGCGCAATCCGGAGGCCCAACCAAGGCGCGCCACGCGTCCCCTTATCGGTCAACGCGCGATCCCAGAGCGCCCACTCACCGCGCGACACGTGTCCGCGCTATCCTTATCCAAGGCGCCCTATCCACGCGCAATCCGCGTCCCCCAACCAGCGCCTGACACGTGTCCGCGATATCCTAACCGCGGTAGCCAGCCAGCCAGAGCCACCCGGCAGCTCCCCCAACGCGCCACGCGTCTCTTCCCCGTCATGCCACGTCATCGTCGTTTTCAGAAAATCAAAAAAAGGTCCCCCACCACTCCGTCATTTTCACAAAATATCCCCTTTTTCCCTATTCACCGTCCCCCCAACCCCAAAACGACAACAACAACAACACAAACACTTTTCCTATCCCTTTCAACCAACATCATCTTCTCCAACCCCCATTTCTCAAACCCACCACCCATTGCCGGCCATGGTGAAGCAAGTGGCCCACAAGCGCCCCTCGGGAGCGCGCCCGCCGGCCATACACAACTCACCGGAGCCCTCTGATTCTTCATCCTGTCAACCCGCCCCCACCACCGAAAAAACCATTAAACCACCGTTGGCCACAGCCAAACCAGCACCGAAAAAAATGAAGGCCAAGTCAGCCCAAAAAACTCTTAAGGAGCTCACGGTGGCGGAGGTTTTGGGAGAGATTCTGGTATCCGACGGCGAAGAGCAAAATTCCGGCAGTCAGGAAGAGTTTCAAGAAGATGACAAGGGTGGAGAAGAAGAAGTTGAGGAGAGTGGGGAAGAAGAAGTTGAGGAGAGTATGGAAGAAGAAGCAGAACGTGTCAAGGCTACTCAAGCCAAGGGGAAGGAAGCGAGCAAACAAAAATCTAAGGTCAACATTCCGGCCACCACGAAGAGGAAGCTCACCGTGGAAGAGAAAGGAAAGGCTCCGGCGACCACTTCTAAGAAGAAGCAGCGTGTTACAAAACCAGTGGTTATCGAGGGTAAGACAACCAAATCATCATCAGGACCTCAATCCGCAGCCAAGCCCCAGGTGCCCTCTGACCTCTCCTCTCTTAATGGCTGGTTGGTTTTTAATGATAAAATCTCTCGTGATAATCTGAAAACTTTTCTTGGTAAAGGCATAAGCCCCTGTGCACGTTTGGATTTTGAGTTCTTGGATAAAATGGGTGTCGGGTCTCGATGTCGAGAACTCATTAGGAATATTGGGTGGGAAGCTCTTTTCTACTTGCAATACCCGACGTATCTCGAGCTCTCGCTCGAATTTTTTACATCTTTTTGGGTTGCCACCGAGCATTTTAAGCCTCAAGGAAAATCAGGACCTAACTTGTCTACACCTGAAGTTATTAATTTCCGTTTAATGAACGTTTGGGTTCCATTATCTTTGAATGATTTTAATGCCTTGCTTCAGCCTGATAGTGATGATGAGATAGACCAGCCTGTTTCTAACCATGCCTTGACTGTTATTCCCCCTGTGTTTAATGCCGAAGAAGCATTTCGAGAGCTGACCGGCAACCCTAATGCCAAGTACCGCCCTCGACACGCGAAGGAGCATGCACTTGTGGACCTATCTCTACGAATTCTGCATCGTTATCTCGCCATCACCCTCTTGGGTCGTTCTGGTACAGCCGGCCAGTTAATGATGCAAGACTTGTTTCTCTTATGGTGCATGGTCCACAAGCGCAAGGTAAATTTGGGGTATTGGGTTGCCTCTTCCCTTTTGACTGTGCAAAATTCTAATCGAGCCCCCATCCTAGGATCGCTTATCACTTTGATTGCTACTAACCGTTATGGCCTCGATTTTTCATCTTATGATCTTTTCTCTCCTATATCCTTTAAAGATTTGGACCCCAAAGCACTAGATAGGATGGGGCTTTTATGTATCTCACAAGGGGTGTTGAGTTTCAGTACAGGTCTAACGCCGCAGAAGGAGCAAGTTTTCAACACAAGGAATGGTGGTGACTTCGTCTACCCAGACCTGTCGAGGCCTCGACCACCCTCTCGCCAAGAACCACCAAGCAAGACCACTCCAGCACAGTCTGTTCCTCTTAATCAAGCCCCCGCAGCTTCAACTTCAACTCCCACTGCTACCACCAGCGGCCCATCTCTTGTCCATGATCCAACCCTCGAGCGCCTCCTCCTGGCCATCCTAAAAGAAGTTCAGGCCTTGAAAACCGAAGTGGCCCGGCGCAACCTCCCTCCCTCTTGATCCCCCCAACAAAAACAATTTCTTTTTCATTTCTGTCTATATACTATTCTCCGTTTTATTTCGTTTGAACTCCTCTTAATTTTTATGTGTGTGCTCCCTTCTCACATTGAGGACAATGCGAGGCCTAAGTGTGGGGAGGGTTTTATGTGCGTTTGTTTTAATTGCAATTGCTTGACTGCATGTTTTATTTTTCGCTTGTTGCATGTTTGATTGTTTTGTGAAATATTTGCGGAATTTTACTCTCGATTTTCTCTAAGTTTTTGCATGACCTCGCTGCCCTGTTTTGAAACCCCATTTGCATGAGCACATGACTTGAGCACTGATTTTGCATGATTAGACCAATCTTTTATTATATATGCTCTCTGCCTGTTGCCCCTTATGTCTACATCGAGGCCTGGATACTAGTAGTCACATTTAGCACCTTGTGAGCACATTGAGCATCCATGCCATATCTTTTTCATGAGTGAATGCATAGCTAGGCACTTGCTAGGTTTGCATGATATCCCTGGGTGTAGGCACCATTAGACTTGGGAAAGCAGCGATATGACGAAAGCCTCTGCATCATTTTATTTTCTCTTTATTTCTCTCTTCTTTCTTTTCTTTTCCTCCATCGTGACCTAGACACTCTCTGTTTCTCTCCTAACCACTTGAGCCATTTCCTTGATCTTTCCTTGGTAGGTGAGTAGCACTTTTCACAAGAACAGCAAGGGCTAGGCACGGAAAGACCAAGTGGGGGAAACGTAAAGATCAAGGGCAGACCAGAGCGACCGCAGATAGACCAAGATCGAGGGCAAACCAGTAAATCAAGACTGCTTCCTCTCCACAGCAAAACCTAAGTGTGGGGAAGCAATGTCAAAAAAAATATCGAGCCCTCGACGTTAAGCAAAAAAAACAAGTAGCGAGCCCTCGACGCTAATCAAGGTCAAATCATTGAGACCTCGACGCTGATCACTCAAAGCAAGAAAGAGGCAAGGGTCCCCAGCTGCAGCCCCTAAAGTGTATAAAGGCAAGCTAAATTTTCAAGGTCTGTGTCTGCAAATAAATAAAAATAAATAAAAAATAAAAATAAAAAAAAAAAAAAAAACAGACCACACACAAAAGCAGCCAATATCACAAGTATGGAGCCCTCGACACAGAATGCAGATCGAGACCTCCCCCACTGAAGAATGAAGAAATTACCATCAAGCCCTCGCTGTCGCACCCTCTCCAGCAAGTGCTTACTCACCGCCTCTCCTTTTTCCGGCCAAGGAATCCCTCAAACCAGTTGGTTATCTCTTCTCCATCTTCTTTTTGTTTCTTTTCCTTTTCCTTTTATTTTCTCTTTTGCCATATCTCTTCTCCATTTCTCTAAACCCAACTCTTCTTCATTTCTCCTCCCCTCTTTTTTCATGATGCAAAGTTACTTTTTGATTGTTAGATTGCCCAAGCATGTGGATTAATGTACTCGGATTGATATGCAAACTCTGTTTTGTACTGTGTTATTTGCATTTTGAGTGACTAAACACATAGCCTTGTTTGTGAGTGAGAGCGCAAACACATATCTGGTGAGGAGTGCTTGTGGCCAGACTTGATGTGGAAAAGTTCTACCTTTGGGGTCGTTATCCCTCTGGTTTAATGCAGGTGTGCATCTAGGCAGGAAGCATCTTATCGAGACCTCGACAATTGATTGGTTTGATCATTCCAGTGTTTTGGTTGTTTGTGTTTATGTTTTGGGGCTGTTTTAAATTTTGTGAATGCTCGAGGGCGAGCATTGGGCAGTGTGGGGATATTTGATAGCATGTATTTTATGCATGTTTTTCCTTCTATTTTTGCCTTGATTTAGGCCTTGATACTACTAATCTACTCGTATTTCCATCTTTATCACAGATCAAGGCCAAGGAGGAGAAATGTGCGAAAAGACATGCTTTTTGGGTGATTTTTGCGGACTCCAGGCTTCAAGACCATCGTCGAGACCAAGGACCAATTTCTTCATCGAGGCCTATCATCGAGGCCTGTCATCGAGCCCTCGACGGATCAAGAGCCTTAAATCCACGTATCCTCGCAGTTGTGCTTCCACGTGTCCCCTCGGACGTCCCCCAGAATATTCCCTCAGATGCGGATGTCTCCTAGAATATTCTCTCAGATGCTGGTCTCGCCCGAAAGGAATATTCCATAAAGATTCTTACCGAGACCCATTCCAGAACATCCCAGAACATTCCAGAACGTTCTAGAAGGTTACCAAAGATGCTGATCTGCCCTCGACATGTCATCGAGACCTCGACAATCTTATCGAGGCCTCCACAAGTGCAAAATGCCAAGTCCACGTGGCTCCACTCCAATCACTCCACGTGTCCTCCCTGGTGCATGTCAGATGTTCTGCGAGGATCCCGAGGAATATTCTCCTTTTCTGCCATCGTGGGTCACCCTTCTGCAGGAGCGTGGGCACCTTGTGTTGAGCTCCCCTTAGCTGGAATTTTTGTCCCTTAGTGGGTGGCTGGTGTATATATACAACCTTATGTGCTAGGGTTTAAAAAAAACCACTTTACACTTTAGATATTTTTACTCTTAAACTAATTTCAGTAGCTTTCTTCTAGTTTAGTAGTTTTGGGGCTTGTTCCTTCCTCTTCTCTCCATAGTTGCTGGATTCAAGCTTTGTAACAAGCACCATTAATCAAGTTTTATCCTTAACTCTTCCTTTATATTTTATTATGTTATTTCCATCTTTTATTTGTTTATCTCTTAACATGAGTGGCTAAAACCCACGTTCTTGGTAAAGGTGTATCGAGGGTTGCTTGGGTAGATTCGAGGCCTGATTGCTCTTAACATGTTCTCTTTGTTATATCTGGTTGCTTGTCATTTTAATTCCATTTTTTGCTTAGGGTGATTCGAGGCCTGATCAACTTTTAATCTTCCCTTTGTGATTATTGTCGTGACTCTGCAGTGATAACTAGCGTGAGACTGTTGGGTAGGTGTAGACAACTAGATTAGTGTTCTCGGGTAGAGCTGGGTTCATTAGTCTAGGGCACGCAGCTGGTTAGGGTCCTGTCGTGATCCTGACAAATCGAGGCATCGCTCCCTAGATGTGTCTTTCTTGTTCTTTATCGATGCTCTGATATTCTGTCCGCTTTGTGCTAGTGACAAGCTGAAGTGAAAAAGGCTGTCTTTTGATGACAAGATAGGTGGCTGAGAGGATATCAAAGGATCGAGGCCACCTTATTAACAGTGAAAACGGGGGGTGGCTCCTTACGAAAGAAAGCAGGGGGTCTACGTGAAAACATGACCCCTATAGCACGTCTGTAACGTTAGAACGGAAAATCTTTGCGCTGATGACAATCGAGCCCTCGACGCAACCCAAGAAAGCCCTTTACCAAGTTCCCTTCTCCTTGACTTATTATCTTTTCTTATTAATCTAATTGTTTATATTGTGTTCTATTTTATCTCTGATCTTTATTATTATTGTTTACTCGTCGTGACCTCGATTGCCATTTTTAGTAGTTAGAATTGTTAGCTCTGATCACTCTCTTGGTTAACTTGATTAACCTATAAGCCCCCCCCCCCCCCCCCCTCCCCTTTTGTTGTTGTGATTTTGTGCATTTTTACCTCTGTCATACAATCGAGGGCTTGATTTCAGTTCTCACAATCTCTGTGGATCGACCCTGTTACCGCTTTACACAAATTAGTTTGTGCATCTAGGCCTCAGGAAATATATTATTTTTGACCCGTTTCGACGGCGAGTCACCCACCCTGGATTATGAAGCCGCATATCACTTCCGGGAATAGAAGGCTCATGCCCAGGAGGAAAGGTAATACCATGTTCCTCCAATTCGGCTTTCAGAACCACATCGCAGGTAATAATACTCGGTGATTGGGCAACCTCGGGATCCATGGGCCTAGAGATAATCTGGCGAGGTCTATTCCTAGCCATAGCAAACCAACAAAAAGGAAATCTGAGAAGGGACGAATTGATACCTTAAAAAAGAAGAACCGCAGAGAAATCGGCGGACAGTGACGAGCGGCCGAAAAGGTATTCGGAGAAGAAGACGAAGGAAGACAAAAAGGAAAATTCGAAGTGAGGGCAAAAGTTTTGAGAAATTGGAGAATGGCCCTTCTTAAAGGATAAAAATGCCACCGCATTAATTGAGTCACCAATCAGGCGAAGACGCGTGTAAAAGAAGCCGGCCACGTGGAAGCGCATTAAAGAAATTTGAAAAAAGAGAAGTTATTCGTCGAGACTCCCCAAAGGGGCGAGACAGTATTGACCCGGTCAGAGTAACCGCGAAGCGATTGCCTCAGTCAGGCCAACCGCTTGCGTTAGCTATCACCAAGAACCAGCAGGCTAACGGAAATAACGACAAAATTGAAAAGGCAGAAAACATTATTTTATTCATAAAACGCCAATATGCGGGTACAATGCAAAACGGCTAATCCTCATCAGGCCAATAAATGCCATGGTGATAAACCCCGTCATCATCAAGGAACGGCATCTTCCCGTCAGCATTCGGGACCGGCTGGTCTGCCTCCCTTTCTAGGCAGGACCCTGACGGGCATGATTATCCTTTGGCGCTCGAATCTGCCAACCCCACACTAGCACTGATGGGAAAATCCTCGTTCAGCGAGCAATCAGGGGAAGAAAAGCGTTTGCCACCCTCTTGAATAGCAGAACCAGAAGAAGCCAAAGTCGCAAAGGGCGTCTTGGAAGTCTGTTTCCCCTGCTTCTTACGACCCTTTCGGCGGACCGGAGGCCTCCATGGTGGCGAAGGAGGGGGATGATCTGAGTCCGGCGAAGTCGGGGGAGTCGGTAAGGAGTCACGATCCATGGAACTTAAGAAATAAAAATCTGCCATGTCACCTGCAAAAGAAAAAAAGAAGGAAAAGGATGAAGATGAACAGGAAAGGGAAACCAAACTCCCTTATATAGCCGAGTGAGCATTTCGATCCCTGAAAAATCAATTAAGACGCTTAGGAAAAATAACTGCAATTGCAGAATCCGATCCGTCACAGACGCATCTGCTCGTTGAACGCACCAATCAAAGGGCACCAAAGAACCGCCCAACCACCTGCCACTGAAAAGACGGCCCTGTAATAGTCAAGACAGAGCATTCATTGCTAATTCCCGGAACACGACCACTGCAATACAATGTCCCGAGGAAGACCCGTTTTCAGTTGGGCTCATGACAAATATTTCCAACCAATAAAGCAAGCAACCAAGCAAGAAAAAGAGAAGACTTGGGAAAAAGCAGAGACAGTTATTTATTTATGGCCAGGTGGCCTTAGCGTTCAAATATGTACAAGAAACATAAGAAAAGCAATGAGAAGAAGCGGAGCCAGCGGTCAGATATTGGACTCCGCATCATCTTCCCCTGGCACAACGGGAACCTCCCTTAAAGCGTCAGCGACGGAGGTCAGTTCGGAAGAGCAAGCTCTCATGCCCTTTAGGCAGCAGGCCAGCAGATCTTTCCTCTGCTGCAGCATCGAGGCCACCACATCAAGGTGAGCACTGACAGTGGCCAGTTTCGCCAAACTCTCTAGGGGATTAAAATCCTCCAGAGTTATTCCCAGCTGTCTAGACAGAATAGGGGTTAGTACCCCCTGCAACTCCAGGACATCCTCGGAGGTCTTGGTGATCATCCTCTCCAGGAAGTCGATATCACCCTCAGTAAGATTCTTCAGGGTCAGAGTTTTGGAGATCAGGAAATTGCGAGTCAGTTCATCCATGGCGGAATATGAAAAGAAAGAACGTAAAAAATGCGAAGAAACTAGCGCAGAGGAACCTCTGATTTATAGATCCTAACAAAAAACCGTCAGGACCATCTTCTGAGGCAAAACCACCCCGGTACTTAAAGGGACTCTCAGTGAGAGAAGGAACATTAGCCCTTGGTAAACACTCGGGCTCATTTTCAATTGGGCTTATGATAACAATCCACCTAAAAGAAAGTGTATTTTCGTCTATCACCCGGTGGGAAGAGGCATAGCTACTGTTTCGCACCACCACGGTAGGGACAAGATTGCTACCTTCCCCAAAGGCTAACGCTACAGAGGCTAACGGGGCCCTACCGGCTCCTCTCACGGACCTCCTGCTTGGCTCAAGGAGTTATCTCACCCCCAGAGGAAACCACGCGTCAGGATTAACGCTCCGGCCATTATCCTACCGCGGCAATATCTACCTAAAACACCTACCGCCAAGGTAGCGTATCATGATAAGGGCGAACCACAGACCCTAACGCGAGCGATAGCTCCGTACCCGTTTACTCGGGCGGGAACACCCCCTTTCTTCTATAAATACCTCCCCCACAAAGGAAGCAGGTAAGCGGACTTGACTGGCCAAAACTCTGTCAATTTCAGTACACCTACTGACTTAAGCATCGGAGTGTTTCCGCCGGAGACCCCCTCCGGCGCATTGCAGGTACTGTGGACCATCGCGCACACTGATCTGAGAAGAGCTGCTCCGCCATACATCCTTCGGCAGAAGACAAATTATTATCATGATAATTATAGTTTGCATGCATATATATATTTTCCTTATGACATTCGGCAAAGCTAACGCCTTATGTGCGCAATAGCATTTATATTATGAGAAATGTGTTGGATAGAAAGCAACCAGAAAGAAAGCAAGCTTGATCATGGACAATTGGGTTTTTGGGTTTTGAGGTCTGTCTTCTCTTTACCTCTTGTCCGTTATCGCCATGCTTTTCTCTCTCTGAATAAATAAAGTCATTGGTATGACATGGTCCATGCTTCGTATGCAATCTTCCGGCATCACTTTCTGCTAATAATCTTCCGGTACAGTTTTATAATATTATGTTTCCGGGAAGAAGGTACTGCTGGACAGTTGTTCATCACTGCTAGACAGTTGTATTTTTAGTCAGCCGGGTTTGTCTTCCGGGTTTGAGATTTCGAGAGCATTGCTTATGCTGATGATAGACAAGAAAAGTCTTATAATTATGCTTGGATGGGTACAATTGAAGGACGTGAAAAGCTTGAAGCGTCCTTGACTATTCAAGGTTCATTTGGGGACAAAGATTGAAGCGGTGACAAGAATAATATTGTGGATCAAGTCTTCTGATCCTAAAAGGAAAAGTTCTGGTTCTCTCAAGTGGGAACGATGTCCTTGATGTATTAGAACATGCTTTTAAAGCTAATAATATCGCTTATATCCGGATGAAGGGTGGCAGGATGTTGGTCTTTGGGTCCTTTACTGAATATGAAACAAAGTCATGGATGGAAAGGAAGACATCTAAGAATGCTGTAAAGCCTGTGGAGAAGAAAGGATTTCAATCCGTATTCTTGAACTCAGGAACTGGAATAACTTTTGGTAATTTTGGTAGTAAGCCGGGAAAACAGTTGGGTTCTACTAATGGGAAAATAAGTGTTCAACTTGCAAATTTGATTAGAAAGGAATAAAGCCAGTTGTTTTCCTGGTGTGGCGGCAAGCTCTACACAAAATGGGAGGAAGGAGAATTCCAAGTGCAAGTTTCCTCATAGCAATGGTGTGAAGAATTTTAATGCAGGAAGTATTGATTTTACTCCTGTTTCTTTAAAACAGAAGGATGATAGTCCCATAAGCCAATCGCAAGGTTCAAATTTTTCTGTTCTTGAAAATGAAATGATGAAAGATGGTGGTACAGATGGGCCTGGGTCTACTAATGATTCATTGATCTATGTGAAAAAAAGAGGATATCCGGAAAGCCTCTGATGGGCCAGTTGCAGCAGCTATAAATTTGCTGCCTCATGAATTAATTAATTCTGGGAATTTATGCTTCTTTAGTACGACGCTACAGGCTCTCTTATCTTGTTTATTTGATTGATTCCGGATCTGTAAGTATTGAGGCACGGTTTGCTTTCATTCGGGATTTGCCTTCATGCTGTTGGGACGCATACCATCTGCAACTGGTATCGTGACAAAGAGCAGAATCACAGAGAAAACAACGCAAAGGAATCACGAGAGAAGTTTATTTATTGTTTTGAAAGATATATGCCAATAGAGAATCAAAGCTCAAGGCTGTAGTAGATTATGCAGAATTAGATTATCTAAAATTGGAGAATGAACAATTCAAGAAGATGAGCTTGAAGTTGGAGAAACCAGAGGCCCAGTTAGAGTGCATAACAAAGGCATGAAAACAGGTTATCGAATGCAGGCGAACTCTGCAATTTCCGGGGTTGTGTTCCGGATGTTGAGCATTAAACTCAAAAACGTCAGTTTTTTTGGGGCATTTTCAACGGAATTTTGGAAGCTCAAACAACATCCAAATTGAACGTATGACCAATGGATTTTGATGCCCTAGATGTCTACTTTCTGTTGGTTCAAGTGTCAGGTCATTTGAAGGTGTGTGGAAGGAGTTACGGCAGTTTTAGTACTGAAGGGTCAGGAGTTACTGCACTGTTATTAAAATTCAGTTTAATGATAATTATAGCATTTTATTGTTGCTTGATGAAAGGCTCAATGGTGAGACTATATATTGAGATTGTATCTCTTTGGTAATGTAGGAGCAGCAGATCAATTAATAAAGAAAGTAGTTCATTCTCCTCATTTTTGTTCTTTCTCTTCTCAAATTTTGTCTTATTTTGTATCAAATTGGTAGCGGAGCTATGTCGAACTATGGGAGCACAACATTGGGGCAAATGCGGAGTATTCAAATGCGTACCTTACTCGATGCACAAGATGCGTGGGAAGTAGTTGCAATCGGCTACAATGAGGAAGAAGTCGCCGCTGCCACCATAGCAAATCAATTAAAGGCAGTGAAAGAAAAGCGGAGGAAGAAGTCGCCGCTCTCTATCTCTTGTTCCAAGCAGTAGACGAAACGGTTTTTGAGAAGATTGTTGGTGCATCGACTTCAAAAGAAGCGTGGGACACTCTGCAAACGGTGTTCAAGGGTGCAGATCGAGTTAAACAAGTACGCCTTCAGACTCTACGAAGAGAGTTGGAGTCCATGAAGATGAAGGAGTCGGAAGACATATCCAGCTATGTCACCCGTGTGCAAACGGTAGCAAATCAACTCAAACGCAATGAAGAAACTCTCACGGATGCAAGAGTTGTGGAGAAAATCCTACGGTCATTGACCGATGATTTTGAGAATGTTGTATGTGCAATCGAGGAGTCAAAGAATTTGGAGGAAATGACCATAGATGATCTCGCGGGTTCCCTTGAAGTGCATGAACAAAGGAAGAAGAAAAAGAAACAAGAGGTCTTGGAGGAGGCCTTACAAACAAAGATGACTATCACGGAGGAGAAGGCAAAGTATGCGCAACACAACTAAGGAAGAGGACGCGGCCGTGGAGGACATATTTTCGGTCGCGGCAGAGGTTATGGTCGTGGAAATAACAATGAAGAGAGAGGACAAACAGGCCAACAAAATTGGCGTGGACGAGGCCGTGGTCGTGGAAGAGGAGGTCGCTCAAATCGTCCAAATGTAGAATGTTACAATTGCGGAAAACATGGACACTATGCAAAGGATTGCTACTCCGGGAGGAAGGTTGAAGAAAACGCGAATTTGGTCGCGGAAGATGAGACCAAAGAGAATGGTGTTCTCATGATGGCCCACGAAGACACCACTCTAGATGGTGACATGGTGTGGTATCTCGACACGGGTGCTAGCAATCACATGTGTGGGCACAAACATCTATTTGTTGATATGCAAGAGATAGAAGGAGGACATGTGTCTTTTGGAGATGCCTCAAAGGTTCAAGTCAAAGGCCGAGGAAAAATATGTTTTTTCTAGAAAGATGGAAAAGAAGGTACTGTGGAGGATGTCTACTATGTACCTGACTTGAAGAGTAATATTTTGAGTATGGGACAATTATTAGAGAAAGGATGCTCGATGTTCATGAAAGACCGGATGTTGCACTTGAAGGACAAAGATGGCCAGATGCTTGCACACGTTGAGATGGCGAAGAATCGGATGTTCAAACTCAACTTGAAGAACATACGAGAGAGGTGTTTGCAAGTCAACATGGAGGATAAGGCATTGTTATGGCATTTACGGTTTGGACACTTACATTACGGTGGACTAAAGGAGTTAGCAAAGAAGGACATGGTCCACGGGCTACCGAATATGGATTACATCAAAAAGTTTTGTGAAGATTGTGTGCTTGGCAAGCAAGCAAGAACAAGTTTTCAAAGGAAGGCAGAATATTGTGCAAAGAGATATCTTGAGTTGATACACACTGACATATGTGGCCCAATCACTCCGAAGTCTTTCAGCGAGAAGAGGTATTTTATTACTTTCATTGACGAATATACAAGGAAGACTTGGGTTTATTTTTTGAAGGAAAAGTCAGAAGCGTTTGAGGTGTTCAAACAATTCAAGGCAATGGTGGAGAAGACAACCAATCTTTACATCAAGGCTCTACGATCGGATAGAGGCGGAGAACACATGTCAACCGTCTTCATAAACTATTGTGAGGAACAAGGTATCAGAAGATTCTTGACCGCACCATATTCACCTCAGCAAAATGGCGTCGCAGAAAGGAAGAATCGAACAATCCTTGATATGGTTTGATCAATGTTGAAGAGCAAAGACGTACCGAAGGAATTTTGGGCAGAAGCGGTACAATGTGCTGTTTATGTGCAAAACCGATGTCCACATACAAAATTGGCGAATCAAACACCACAAGAAGCTTGGAGTGGTTATAAACCAACCGTATCACATTTTAAAGTGTTTGGCAGTGTGGCCTACGCGCATGTACTAGACCAAAGAAGAACCAAGCTCGATGATAAGAGTAAGAAATATATGTTCATTGGGTATGACGAGAAGACAAAGGCTTTCAAGTTGTTTGACCCAATTGACAAAAAGGTGATTGTGAGTCGAGACGTTCAAGTGAATGAAGAAAGTGCGTGGGACTGGAAGAATCAAAAGGAAGCAATACAAGGAGAGTCATTGAGTGTTGCGCCAATAATCACTCCAATGACTTCTCAGGTACAAGACGAAGAAGAAGAGCCAAATCAACCTAGGATGCGAAGCCTACAAGATATATATGACTCAACTAATGAGGTGCATCTGGTTTGCTTATTAGCAGATTCGGAGAACATTGTTTTTGAGGAGGCCATAAGAGAGTGGAAAGCCGCAATGGATGAAGAGATAAAAGCAATCGAAAGAAACAAAACTTGGGACTTGGTGGAGTTGCCAAACGGATGTAAACCGATAGGTGTAAAATGGGTATGCAAGAAGAAGATGAATGCCCAAGGTGATATTGAAAGGTTCAAGGCGCGCCTGGTTGCAAAAGGTTACAGACAAAAGGTAGGAATCGATTATGATGAAGTGTTTGCTCCAGTTGCAAGAATGGAGACAATTCGACTTCTTATATCTCTAGCTACACAACTCGAGTGGCCAATCTATCAAATGGATGTAAAATCTGCATTTTTAAATGGTGACGTTGAAGAGGAAGTTTATGTGGAGCAACCACTTGGGTACGTAAAACCTGAAGAGAGCAAGGTGTTGAAGCTAAAGAAGGCGCTCTACGGGTTAAAACAAGCGCCTCGAACATGGAACACCCGAATTGACACTTACTTCAAGAAAACTGGATTCATACAATGCCCCTATGAGCATGCGTTGTACATGAAGAAAGAAGAAGGTAATACGCTTCTTGTTGCTCTTTATGTTGATGATCTTATTTTCATGGGAAGCAATGAGAAGATGGTTGTTGATTTTAAAGATTCTATGACACGGGAGTTTGAAATGATAGATTTGGGATTGATGAAACACTTCCTTGGTCTTGAGATTAGATAAGGAAATTTTGGAATCTTTGTTTCACAGGAAGCTTATACGAGAGATATTTTGAAGAAGTACAAGATGGAAGAATGTAAGCCTGTCGCAACACCAATGGAGCTTGGCACAAGACTCTCTAGATATGAGGGAGGAGATCAGGTGAACACAAATGAATATCGTAGCATAGTGGGGAGTTTACGATATCTCACTTGCACAAGGCCGGACATTGCATATAGTGTCGGTGTAGTGAGTCGATACATGGAGGATCCAAGACACTCTCACCTCAAAGGCATCAAAAGAATTCTTCGATACATACGAGGGACAGAATCACTCGGACTACTCTACACAAAGACGAGTGAATTCAAACTAATAGGATACTCTGACAGTGATTGGTGTGGTGATATAGATGACCGAAAAAGTATAGGGGGATATGTGTTCTACATGGGCAATACGGCATTCACATGGCTCTCAAAGAAGCAGCCAATCGTAACTTTGTCAACATGTGAGGCGGAATATGTGACAGGATCTTGGTATGTGTGTCACACGGTTTGGCTAGGGAACTTACTACGTGAGTTAAATCTAGAAAAACATGAGGCAACCGAAGTACGGGTCGATAACAAATCAGCTATTGAGTTGGCAAAGAATCCAGTTCATCATGAGAGGAGCAAGCATATTGATACCCGTTTTCATTTTATTAGGGAACATGTGAAAAATGGAGAAGTGAAATTTATTCACGTTGCAAGTCATGACCAAATAGCAGACATTCTTACAAAGCCTCTGTCAATAGCTCTGTTTGAAAATTTGAAGAAGATGATCGGAATGAAGGATGGAAGAGTTTTGAGTTTAAGGGAGGAATTTGTTGAGCATTAAACTCAAAAACGTCAGTTTTCTTGGGGCATTTTCAACGGACATTTGGAAGGTCAAACAACATCCAAATTGAAAGTATAACCTATGGATTTTGATTCCCCAGATGTCTACTTTCTGTTGGTTCAAGTGTCAGGTCATTTGAAGGTGTGTGGAAGGAGTTACGACAGTTTTAGTACTGAAGGGTCAGGAGTTACTACACTGTCATTAAAATTCAGTTTAATGAAAATTATAGCATTTTATTGTTGCTTGATGAAAGGCTCAATGGTGAGACGATATATTGAGATTGTATCTCTTTGGTAATGTAGGAGCAGTAGATCAATTAATAAAGAAAGTAGTTCATTCTCCTCATTTTTGTTCTTTCTCTTCTCAAATTTTGTCTTATTTCTATCACCGAATTTGTGCATTCCGGGTTTGTTCCGGACTTGTGGTTCCAGGTTTGGTTCCAGATCTGCTCTGCCATGGTTAAGATGATCAGTATAAAGTCGCCAATGGAAGAAAGCAAGAGATGTTCAGAAGAAAAAACTCTCATAATTATTTAGCATCGTGTTTTTCGTATGAGCTCTATCCTCTCCATCCTTGTCAGCGCCTTGTTCTGCACCTGCGTCAACCTCTGTCTCTATCTACTATTATGTTTGTGCTTCGACTGATTCAGCAGGATCTGATCCGGGGTGAAAACCAGTTTAAATTCAAGTCCAAACAGCAAAATCCCCAAAATGCCCCGCACTAAAGTAGATATCCCACCACCACTCAACTGTGCTGATTTTAATCTCACATGGAAATGCTCTACAAACACTAGAAACTTGTCCCAGCTCCCGTATCCAGATCCTTTTTCTTCCATTACCTGTCCGGATTCTTCATTTGTCCGGATCCTTTTTCTTCTATTACCTGTCCAGATTCTTCACTTGTCCAGATCCTTCTTCTTCCATTACTTGTCCGGAATACTTCCGTTGGATTCACAAGAAATGGAGAATTTGTGCCAGCAAGATTATCCAATGTTCGGCGGTGTTATGTGGTTAGTGATAATCCAAAACTACCCCCTGGGCATTTTAGTCTTTACACGAGGTAGCAGAACTGAAGATACTGTAACCCCTACCTGGTATCCTGCTTGCTCTACTTCCGGCGTGGTCGAGATCAGCGAGGGGGCCTTACCCGGTACCTAATCCGGAAAGGCACTTATCCCACACCCGGAATACCCTACTATCCCGTATGACCAAGCACCCACCTCAAGTACCTATAAATACCCCCGTAAGGCAAGTAAGAAGGACAAGCTGAGACAAGTTGAAGCAAGCTCACACACAAACAAACACTCTGCAGAGTCACCCCTTACTCTCTCTCCATACTCTCTCTCTACCCCTTTACTCCCTTAACTCCTGCCTACTTCCTATTTATCACTATACTAACTTAGGCATCGGAGTACTTGCGCCGGGGACCCCCTCCGGCGTTGTGCAAGTACAGCAACGGCTATGATGATGGTGAAGACCTCCTATTCCCACAATTATCCTCACCCCCGGGTAAAGGATTATCAAATGGTGCTTTCATTGAGAGCTTTTGGTTTATTAAGTGAGGTTTTCCTTAATACCAAAGCTCTCCTCTCGTTATCTCATCATCAAACATGGTGTTCAATCAAGAGTCATATATCAAATTGGTTCATCAATCGTCATGGTTGCTGCTGGTTTTCTGCTCATGATTTCACCATATGATTCAAGTCTTGCTCGTATGAGATAATTATCAGTCTATATGATCAGCCTATTGCTATATGGATCAGACCTGGAAGGGGAGAAAAAGAGAGGAAGAAAAAGAGTTATAAATCAGTCATGATTTTACCTTGATTTTTTATTCAATCCATCTTTGAGAGAAGAAGATAATGGAAAGAAAGGTAACAAGAAAGGAAAGCAAAGAGGAAAGGAAAGATGGAAAAAAAGTACGGTGATTGATGTTCAGATCCGGAATAAAAAGAAAAATACTACTTTTGTCACAGGCGCAGATATTCCGGATCCTTTGAATAGTTTTGTTGGATGATGTGCAAGTGTTTAATTTGGATGAAAAAGAAATTCCAATTTATGATTTATGATTTGCTCGTCATTTTGGATGTGTCCTTTACCGGAAATGAGCTAATTACCTTGCTGCCAAGAAGTGATCCGAAATAGTAGTGGATGAACAGTAGCCCGGAATGGGATCCGGGTGAACAGTACTGGGCAGTTATATTGAATTTCATGAAAAAAATCATATCTTTTTCATATGGGATCAAAATTTTGTGCATGATAGTTCGATCCAAAGATACTTTAAAGGGCTACAATTATTATGAAGACCTATAAATGAAATATTGACATTAGCTGCACGATATTGAGCTTCAAAGATCCGGATTGAGATTTGATTCCGGGTCACCGGTTCCGGGTTTGATGATTCCAGGTTTGTTCCGGGTTAGATCTGGATTCCGGGTTTCCGGATTTGATGATTTTGGGTTTCTGGGTTTGTGTCCTCATTGGATGATTCCGGGTTTTTATGAGTTTATAAATCCCGGTTTAATGATTCCGGGTTTGGATTTGGTGAATCCGGGTTTGGGGATCCGGACAGTTACATCACGTTTTGGTAGAAAAATCGTATCGTTTTCATACGTGCCCAGAAGTTTCTGTATAATAGCTCGATTTGAAGATAATTAAAAGATCTACAATTCTTATGAAGACATCTAAGGGAAATGTCGATGTTATCCGGGTGGTATTGAGACTCAAAGTGAGGTGACAATTGAATCCGGGTTCTGATTTGAGTCCGGGTGGTGATTTGATTCCAGAGATATTAATGAAGTTTTTCACTATATGTTAAGGCTTGCTGGTGCTTTCTTTGATGGGTTGACTACTTCATCAAATTCCAATTTAAGCCATCAAATATTAGGTAATCTTCTTAGTGGTCCGAGGAAATCTGGTGCAAAAATTAATCAAAATTGCTTCCACTAAAGAAAAGCTGAGAAATTTCAAGCATTCCTGGTGCTCTCATTCGGCTGCTACGGTTCCGGGTTTAATTATTCTGGGTCTGATTCCGGATTTGTGGATGTTATTTCTACATTTGAGAATATTAATTCCGGAATAACAGAGAAGACAAAAGCAGTCACAAGGGAAATTCATTTTTTGAAAAGATGGTATGACAATAGAAGGACCTCTGAATCAAAGGTCACGGTAATTTTATTACTTTTCTTTATAAATTTTATTATTTGTACTGGTACTCAGTTGCAGGTCAACTACCTGGAAGTTGTTTCTCTAGTCCTTCATTTTGGCAACATACCGGGTTACTCATATTAACTCGGCAAAGGAATGTATCATTTGGAGAACGTGAACGGTAACCCGTTATCTAGCTTTTGGGATACTACATATTTTAAATATCGAAATTGAATTATGGTAATACTAACACTGTGGATATAGGCTTTAATGCCGAACCACGTTAAAAAATATTTCTGTATTGCCTTGTTTATATTTTGCATATGGGAAAGTTTGGTACCAGATATCAAAAAATTATTAATATTAAAAGGTTTCAGGGCCTAATAAATCCGACTCCTAGTCCTGAAACCAAGGTCTAGTTCCTAATCTTGATGATTAGTTGAATATCATTCCGGATTTTAGAAATCCGCCTCCTAACCCCAGTTCCGGCAGTGGTGGCAAGGGTTTGTTGAGAGGTCTGTGTCTGTGAAATAATACGACCATGCTATATTAAAAGGCATCCGGGCTTCATAATTCCGACTCCTAATCCCGAGGATTAGTTGAGTGTCATTCCGGGCTTTAGAAACCCGACTCCTAGTCCTGATACCGAGGACTAGTTGAGTGTCATTCCGGATGTTAGAAATCTACCTCCTAACCCCAGTTCCGGTTGCGGTGGTAAGGGTTAGTTGAGAGGTCAGTGCCTGTGAAATGATACGACCAGGCTTATTATTATTAAAAAGGCATCCGGGCCTCATAATTCCGACTCCTAATCCTGAAACCAAGGACTAGTTGAGTGTCATTCCGGATGTTAGAAATCTGCCACCTAACCCCAGTTCCGACAGTGGTGGCAAGGGTTAGTTGAGAGGTCTGTGTCTGTGAAATGATACGACCAGGCTATATTAAAAGGCATCCGGGCCTCATAATTCCGACTCCTAATCCCGGGGATTAGTTGAGTGTCATTCCGGGCTTTAGAAACCCGACTCCTAGTCCTGATACCAAGGTATCAGGACTAGTTCCTAATCCTGATGATTAGTTGAGTGTCATTCCGGATTTTAGAAATCCGCCTCCTAACCCCAGTTGTGGCAGTGGTGGGAAGGGTTAGTTAAGAGGTCTGTGTCTGTGAAATGATACGACCAGGCTATATTAAAAGGCATCCGGGCCTCATAATTCCGACTCCTAATCCCGAGGATTAGTTGAGTGTCATTCCGGATGTTAGAAATCTACCTCCTAACCCCAGTTCCGGTTGCGGTGGTAACGGTTAGTTGAGAGGTCTGTGCCTGTGAAATGATAAGACTAGGCTTATTATTATTAAAAAGGCATCCGGGCCTCATAATTCCGACTCCTAATCCTGAAACCAAGGACTAGTTGAGTGTCATTCCGGATGTTAGAAATCCGCCACCTAACCCCAGTTCCGGCAGTGGTGGCAAGGGTTAGTTGAGAGGTCTGTGTCTGTGAAATGATACGACCAGGCTATATTAAAAGGCATCCGGGCCTCATAATTCCTACTCCTGATCCCGAGGATTAGTTGAGTGTCATTCCGGGCTTTAGAAACCCGACTCCTAGTCCTGATACCAAGGACTAGTTGAGTGTCATTCTAGATCTTAGAAATCTGCCTCCTAACCCCAGTTCCGGTTGCGGTGGTAAGGGTTAGTTGAGAGGTCTGTGCCTGTGAAATGATACGGCCAGGCTTATTATTATTAAAAAGGCATCCGGGCCTCATAATTTCGACTCCTGATCCTAGACCCGAGGATTGGTTGAGTGTCATTCCGGGCCTTAGAACCTCGACTCCTTGTCCTGAAACCGAGGATTAGGAGTATGTCATTCCGGGCTTTAGAAACCCGACTCCTAGTCCTAGACCCAAGGATTAGTTGAGTGTCATTCCGGGCCTTAGAAACCCGACTCTTAGTCCTGAAACCGAGGATTAGGAGTATGTCATTCCGGGCCTTAGAAACCCGACTCATAGTCCGGAAACTGAGGGCTAGTTGGGTATCATTCCAGATCTTTAAAATCCGATTACTAATCCTTATTTGATTGTTTACTCAACTTGTCAGGGCAAAGTGGTGGAAATATTAAGGTAATCAAAGCCTATGGTTTCCAAGGAATGAATTCTAGAATGAAGTTTTGCTCAATATATAAATTTTATGTTACCAGAATGGATTCACAGTGAACAGTATGCTGCCATAAAATAGTAAGATTTGAATTTTTCCTGTTATTATTTGATCATGACTCTTCGGCTCCAGACCACTTGCAATCTGAATTCTTCAGCTTCAGTATAAATTTTACCATTACAGTCTGAATTCTTCAGGTATTATCTGGTTATCAGTTTTGTTCTCAGATTAATATCTGATTGTAGTCAGATTTTTCAGTTATCATCCGGTTACAACAGATTGCGGTGGTATGGGTTAGTTGAGAGGTTTGTGCCTATGAAATGATGCGGCCAGGCTTATTATTATTATAAAGGCATCCGGACCTCATAATTTTGACTCCTAGTCCTGAAACCAAGGACTAGTTTATAATCCTGATGATTAGTTAAGTGTCATTCCGGATTTTAGAAATCCGCCTCCTAACCCCAGTTGCGGCAGTGGTGGGAAGGGTTAGTTAAGAGGCCTGTGTCTGTGAAATGATACGACCAGGCTATATTAAAAGGCATCCGGGCCTCATAATTCCGACTCCTAATCCCGAGGATTAGTTGAGTGTCATTCCGGGCTTTAGAAACTCGACTCCTAGTCCTGATACCAAGGACTAGTTGAGTGTCATTCCGGATCTTAGAAATCCGGCTCCTAACCCAGTTCCGGTTGCGGTGGTAAGGGTTAGTTGAGAGGTCTGTGCCTGTGAAATGATACGGCCAGGCTTATTATTATTAAAAAGGCATTCGGGCCTCATAATTCTGACTCGTGATCCTAGACCCAAGGATTGGTTGAGTGTCATTCCGGGCCTTAGAAACTCGACTCCTAGTCCTGAAATCGAGGATTAGGAGTATGTCATTCCGGGCTTTAGAAACCCAACTCCTAGTCCTAGACCCAAGGATTAGTTGAGTGTCATTCCGGGCCTTAGAAACCCAACTCTTAGTCCAGAAACTGAGGATTAGGAGTATGTCATTCCGGGCCTTAGAAACCCGACTCATAGTCCGGAAACTGAGGGCTAGTTGAGTATCATTCCGGATCTTTGAAATCCGATTACTAATCCTTATTTGATTGTTTACTCAACTTGCCAGGGCAAAGTGGCGGAAATATTAAGGCAATCAAAGCCTATGGTTTCCAAGGAAGGAATTCCAGAATGAAGTTTTGCTCAATAATGGATTCACAGTGAACAGTATGCTGCCATAAAATAGTAAGATTTGAATTTTTCCTGTTATTATTTGATCATGACTCTTTGGCTCCAGACCACTTGCAATCTGAATTCTTCAGCTTCAGTATAAATTTTTCCATTACAGTCTGAAATCTTCAGGTATTATCTGGTTATTAGTTTGGTTCTAAGATTAATATCAGATTATAGTCAGATTTTTCAATTATCATCCGGTTACAACAGATTCGGCAGAAATAGTTTGATTACAATCTGAATTTGGCAGCTCTGGTTTGAATGTATCAGTTATAATTTGATTACAATTTGAATTCTTCAGTTCCGGTCTGAATTCATCATCAGTATTAATCTGATTCTTCAGTCAGCGTATGATTACTGCATATGATTACAGACTGGTTTTCCCATTATTATTGGGTTACAGCATGATTTTTCAGTTATATTGAGATTCACGAGAAAAATCATATTTCCTTGGTACATGATCAGAATTTTCTATATAATAGCTCTAGTTCAAGATAATTGAAAGAGCTAAAATTCTTATGAAGACGTCTGAATGAGATATTGACATTATCTGGGTGTTATTGGGTTATAAAGAGATGATATGGCTGATCCCGAGTTTATAAAAATTGTGATTCGGGGTTTGAGATTCCAGGCTACGATTTTGATTCCGGGTTTGTGTTGTGATTCTGGTTTGCAATTTGATTCCGGGTTTGTGAGGTAATTCCAGGTGGTGAATCGATTGGGATTTGAATCCAGGTTATGATTTGAGTACAATCTGAGTTCTACAACTATAGTCATAATCCTTCAAAAACAGTATGAATTCTTCAGTTATCAGCTTGAATTGTTGAGCAACAGTATCAGTTATCTATCTGAATTCTTCGTCTGATTATGCTTTATAGTTGCTTATCTATTTATCATCAGTTTATCGCTGCTACAATCAGAATATTATCATCTATCGGGTGAATATCTACCCCGGATGATTCTTATTTCAGAATATTATTATCTATCGGGTGAATATCTACCCCGGATGATTCTTATTTCAGAATATCATATGGCCATCTTATTATCATTTGCAGAGAAAAAGTTATGCTTGCTGAAATTCGTAAATTATTATGATACACATATATATTTTAATCACATTGGATGCAAGTGTTTGTTGTGTATGCAGATATTTGTAATACTCCCAGAGAAGATTGCCTGGGAAGATACCGGTCCATTTACATAATTATTTGGTAAAATAAGCAATTGAAGCTTCAAGGTACAATTATATTCTTAAAGTTTTTTAATTCTTACGGTTGTCCTAACAAATGAGTAATGTTTAAAGTAAAGATATGCAATATGCTATTTCAATTGATAATTATAGTTTGCGTGGAAAGATAAGTGTTCAACCTCCAAGTTTGGTAAGGAAGGAATAAAGCCAATGGTTTTTCTGGTGTGGCGGTAAGCTCTACACAGAAGGGGAACTATGAAAGTTCCAAGTACAAGTTTCTTCATGGCAAGTCCCATAAGTCAATCCCAAGGTTTAAAATTCTTCAGTTCTTAAAAATAAAAAGATATAGATGGATCTACTAATGGTTCATTGATATATGTAAAAAAAAAGAGGACATCAGGAAAGCTTCTACTGAGTTAGTTGCAGCAGCTATAAATTTGCTACCTTGTGGATTAATTAATTCTGGATGCAACAAGCTCTCTTGTCCTGATTGCTTGCGGGTTTGTGAATATTATGGTTCCGGGTTGTGTTTCCGGGCTCTAAAGCCACCATCTTGCCATCATCAACTATTTCCACTACTGCTTCTTTTGCAATAAGCTTTATCTTGCAATTAGTGGTTAAAACCGTCTGTCACTAGTTGGATTGAGTGCGGATGATGGTGATGGTGTTGGATTTATAGTATATTATATAAGTGTTTGTGTGTTGTAATGGGTATTGGAAAGGCAATTGAAAAGTGTGAGGAAATATAAATGGTTTATATATGGAAATGATCCATAAGACTTTGTCAACAACCATTTCTTTTCGTTTGAACCGAAGAGTTCCAACAGTTGGAATGGACACAACGGTTGGTGCAGATACAACTGTTGGAACGGACACAATGGTTGGTGCAGACACAACTGTTGGAACGGACACAATAATTGAAATAGACATAACTGTTGGAACGGACACAATAGACCGAAGAGTTATAACTCTTCTTTTCAGGCATTTTCATAATCTATATATAGAATGCAAATCAGTAAATTGATTCATTCGAATCATTCGAGAAATTCAGAATTCTTCAGAATTGCTATCTGCAGAATTCATTGGTTTTGTTATATCCTGGGAGGCAATTTGCTGGTAACCTATTAGAAAACTCGATACGAGTGGGGGCAAATATTGTCTTAAGGAAAGCGATATTTCTCGTGACTCAAAACCAGATTATTATTCTTTCCATTTAACACAATATTCCCAACAATCTTAAGACAATATTCGACAATGGAAGGAACAACCGCTTTCAACTTCATGAATCAAGATTTCGTAAAACTGGACAGGTTCGATGGAATAAATTTCACTCGTTGGCAGGATAAGATGAAGTTCTTCCTGACTGCTCTCAAGGTTTTCTATGTTCTGGAAGAAGACCCACTGCCGGAAGCGGGTGAGAATGATACTGATGCACAAAAGGCAGCGAAGAAAAAGCGTAATGATGACGAACTGGTTTGTAGGGGACACATTCTGAACACTCTGTCTGATCGGTCATATGATCTGTTTACCGCTACAAAGTCACCGCGTGAAATCTGGAATGCTTTGGAGGCAAAGTACAAAATCGAGAAAATAGGTACGAACAAATTCATCATTCTGAAATACATGGAATTTAAAATGGTTGATTATTTATCTGTTCTGGACCAAATACATTGTACAAAACCAGACATAGCGTTTGCTGTGTGCAAACTTTCTCGTTCCACTAGTAATCCTGGTATAGAACATTGGAAAGCAATTGGAAGAGTCCTTGGATATTTAAAGAAAACAATTAATCTTGGACTTTCCTATTCTAAGTTTCCGGCTGTACTTGAAGGGTACACGGATGCTAGTTGGATTACTAGTGCAAGTGATAACTTGTCCACATTTGGTTGGGTCTTTACTCTTGGTGGAGGAGCCATATCTTGGTCCTCTAAGAAACAGACGTTATTTCACATTCTACGATGGAATTTGAATTCATAGCGCTAAATGCGGCATGCAAGGAAACAGAATGGCTGAGAAACATGTTATTGGATAACTCTAAAGTTATGGCCACAACCGATGGGAGTCATTTCCTTGTATTGTGATAGTGAAGTCACTATGTCAAGAGCATACAATAAAATCTATAATGGAAAGTCTAGACACATTAGCCTTAGGCATGAGTATGTTAGACAACTAATAGTTGATGGAGTCATAACTACTGTCTACGTTCGGTCAAGCAGAAACTTGGCAGATCCTTTTACCAAGGGTTTATCTAGAGACTTGGTAAGAACAACATCCATAGGGATGGGACTAAAACCCTTTTAAGAGAATCACTAGTAATGGGAACCCAACCTTACTTTAGATTGCATCTACTAACCAAGGTTTAAAGGGTAATAACAAGTTACTAATACGTGGTTAGGAAAAGCATTATTTGAAATAAAGTCCCGTCCAGAATGGATTAGTGCTGACAGTTACGATTGAGAAGGATGAGTTATACTCTTAATGAAGTTCAAAACAAATCAGGTGATATGTCTTGGTAACGGGGACATTAATGGAACTTCACCTATATGAACATAAAAGTGGTGCCGCTTTAACATAAGCTTGGGTTTACTTATGTAAATGTTCATGAAACCGGGACGAAAACATATGGCCATAGCAATGCTAAAAAGTGTGTGAATTTCTTGAAAATTCATATACCTCTATGTGTGGCTTGTCTCCGGTCTTAGGACAAAGAATTTTGGTTTAAGCTTAGGCCACCTTTAATTCTCTTAAGACTTTGAGATAAGTTCACTAAGGGATGGTTTAAGTCGAAAGATACCTTCTTTTATGCATAGTGATATCAAAAGTGATCTGGTTTGCGGTGACATTACAACCTAGTGGGGGAATGTTATATATATGCATATAAATCAGTAGATTGTAATGTGAAACTATTACAACCTAGTGGGGGATTGTTGGATTTATAGTATATTATATAAGTGTTTGTGTGTTGTAATGGGTATTGGAAAGGCAATTGAAAAGTGTGAGGAAATATAAATGGTTTATATATGGAAATGATCCATAATCAACAACCATTTCTTTTCGTTTGAACCGAAGAGTTCCAACAGTTGGAACGGACACAACTGTTGGTGCAGATACAACTGTTGGAACGGACACAACGGTTGGTGCAGACACAACTGTTGGAACGGACACAACAGACCGAAGAGTTATAACTCTTCTTTTCAGACATTTTCGTAATCTATATATAGAATGCAAATCAGTAAATTGATTCATTCGAATCATTCGAGAAATTCAGAATTCTTCAGAATTGCTATCTGTAGAATTCATTGGTTTTGTTATATCCTGAGAGGCAATTTGCTGGTAACCTATTAGCAAACTCGATATGAGTGGGGGCAAATATTGTCTTAAGGAAAACGATATTTCTCGTGACTCAAACCAGATTATTATTCTTTCCATTTAACACAATATTCCCAACAGATGGTGGTAGGCTACTAGAATTGGCTGTTGCTGTCAATTTCTTCAGCGATGAAAACGATAGTAGCGGGGAAAAGAGAGGGAGGATGCGTTACTGTGTGGGGTTGATTTGGTAAACAACTCGACGGTGGCAAAAGAATGATAACGGAAAGATGACGGTTTTCCCGGAATTGCCTCATGCTATACCTTTTCCCGTGGGTATTTTGGATCACTTCTCTAATCTCCGCAATTGCTCCTTTGATCATAACAAGTTCAAGAAAAATAATTATCAACAAGGGAGATTGGAATGAAAATAGATAGTGAAGGATGTGAGAAGAAAGTAAGGAAATCAGTGGATCTAATGAAAGGTGCAGAGATTGACAGATGCTATTGCAATCATGAAATGATGATGACGGGCTCGACATACAGTGACGGGCTCACAAATTCCAAGGGAAGCCTCTTACTGGATCCCCACAAAGGATTAAGTTAGTGAATATTATCAAGCCTAAGGAATATAGTTGCAATCCTATTCGTAACAACACCAGGATGGAAGGTATGTTTCTACTTAATAAAAATTGTAATGTTCATATATTAAGGTAAGCAATACTGTGTCTCTTATGTGTTCTAAAAGGAGAAAGTATTGAAACATCAAAATAGTGCAATTGAAACACTAAAACAGGCCAAACGTCATATTATTGCTTGTTCTTTTGCTAATAGAATTGAGAAATTTCCCTTTTGCCAGTCTATAGAAGAAATTATAAATAAGGAGATAATTTAATAATGAATATCTGTGCACAAGATATCTCCTTATTAATATTGCATTCCACTGGTCAAGGTACTTGTAATATTATAAGCCTCTTAAGATTGTCTGTTCTTGTTTAATTCATTTTAATTATGGTATATCTCTCAAGATTGTCTGCTCTTGTTTAATTCATTTTAATTATGGTATATATAACCATCACCCATCTTCTTCGGAAATGTGTGAGAGCTGGAATTTTATTACCCAGGTAATTTAATTTAGGAGATTCTTATGATTTATTCTTGCAAGTTGTGTTTACGGAAAGTTTGACAGGATATGAGGAAATATGAAGGAAATATAGGAATAAATGTCAAAAGTATGGCAACACGTAAACCTGTATTCAGTTACAATAGTGGGATCACCATCCACTGGATAACTTTTTCCTGGCCGGATAGCTTTACAGAAGCCATGTGAAAGATCTACTTGACAATTCTTTGGAAGTCATACAAATCATACGGTAAAGTGAGCAATTAAAGCTTCGAGGTACAGCTACATTCTCTTTAAAGTTTTTTATTCGTAATATATCTTAACAGACAAGGAAAGCTTCAGGCAAGTGTCATTTGTGTTTAAATTTGATTATTACCATTGGCCTGCATATATAATTTTTATGCTATCTGCCAAAGCTAACAGATTATGTGTACAAATAGCATGCATATTATGAAAAGTATGCAGGATGATAAATACAGGTAGTTGGATCAAGTAAGCAGGTGTTGTCAACAATTAACACCAACTGGAGACATATTACTGTGTTCTAGCGGGAGCAACATATGGGATGGTTTGGCATCTGATCAAAATATTCATGCTTCTGGAGTCTTGGAAAGATGGGAGTATTTATACCGTCAGATGTGAAGGCGAAAATGAGTGGACAGAAGCCGGAATGTGTGACCATGCAGAAGAAATTTAGCACCAATAAGAACAGAGTGATGACAGCCTATGAGGGATGCGGATCAGTGGATAAAGTGTGGATGTGATGCTGGAATTTTCAATAAATTGCCATTGCATCAACGACAAATAATGGAAGCAAACGGAGTGTCAGTTTAATTTTTAATCATCCCGGAAAGCCAATCCGGGTGAACAGTGAACAGTCAATCCGGGGAAGTCAACAAGTGAACAGGAATCGGAAAGTCAGCAAGTGAACAGTGTCCTGAATGTGTGAACAGTAATGGAATGGTGTTGGTGGGTAAAGCATCGCGATCAGCTTCATGTTGAGCGCATTGCTGTGTTTCTGCTCGTCCAGAAGTTGATTCAGCTTCTTATCCTGCTCGTCAAACAGCTTCTTGTAGATGCTGGACTGTTCGTCCATCTTTCTCTGCTGCTTGTCTAGCTTTCGCATCAGCCTGGACAAAGAAATCTCCTCACCTTCGTGTCTGGGAGGGTCTGCTTCAGCTTCTGCCGCTGCTGGACTTGGAGGAATGTCCGCCGTCTGGGCATGGTCAGTGGCAGCAACCTCTTCTTCTTCTTCTTCCGCAAACCTGAACTTGACTCCTCTGTTGTTTTGTCCAAAGATATGGTTGGCACACGGTGTAAATCTTGTATTACTGCACACAATACCATTTCTCAAGTGAAAGTATCCCATGGAATCCAAAGTGCGTAAATCTAACAATTTTAAATCACAAGACTTCAACAAATTGGTGTGTACAGTGATAAAACCTTGTTTAACGGCAATAGCAGCCAGGCACCTATGCAACACTCTCAAGGGCAGGTCAGCTATGGCATGAGCCTTAGCATGACGATCATCAAAAACAGCCATAGGATTCCTAGTTAATTGCCTATAGGCCTCATCTTTGTTAAAGATGGAAGAGTCGGGGTAATCAGACAAACAGTTAACATACCAAGCTGAACTTAAATCACTATCATGCACAAAACCTAGCAAAAGATTGAATTCATCGATAGAAAGGTGAGAGTACTAGTTCATTAACCGAAAATTAACCTCCTTAGCACCACGCAAAGCATTTTTACTCTTAGATTTGAACCAAAATGATGAGCAAAATTCTAAAATCAGTTCTAAATAGCATGGATGCTGCATGAAAAATAGAGACTCCCAACCAATGTTCTCAATCAACTCAGTCACAGCATCAGCAATTTTCAATTTACCCAACAAATCAAAATCCAAGACAGCACATTTAGATACACGACAATTATACTTAACAAGTAATTTATTAAGCAAATCTGAATCATCAAAATTCAACCAGCCATGGATGTTTTCCAAGGCTGGTTTTACCTCATATGATCGCCTGCTGCTCCTCGATTTGTCCTTTGCCCTGATTGACCCGCTTTGATTTTAGCCTTGGGGGGCGGCTGTCCTTCCTTTTTTCACCCACCTTCCCCTTCAATTTCATGTGTCTCAAGTGACACAGGGTTATTTCATCAAAATCTCCAGCCGATTCCTCTACATGCTCCGACGGGGCTGATTTAAAGGTTGGGTCGGATGTCGTTTCCTCGCCGGAGCTAGCTGACATTGAACTCGAACCCCATTCGCCCAAGTCGAGGTTGACCGGGTCTTGGGATTCTTGACTCTCTGTCGGGCCGAGAGGGCTGGTGTTGGTTGGTGTCAGTGGCGGCTGGTCAGTCGGCGGCGCTGGAGGAGCTGGAACCCGCGGGTTGTTCGTCGGATCTAGCGGAGGAGAGGATGGCGGCGCTCGGCTGAGGCTGCTGGAGTCGACTGCGGTCTCCTCCGCGTTGTCCTCTAGTAGAATCGGTGACGAGATCGTTGTTGGGGCTGCTTTCTTTCGCTTGGGGTTGGGTCTTGTGCCGTTGCTTGCGGCTCTTGTGAGTACCATGGCAGTGGTTGGTCGTTTGGATGTGAGGGGCGGCGGCTAGGGTTTCGGGAGGTAGAAGAAGATGGTTTGATTTTTTGTTAATTTTGGTAAAGGAGAAATTGAGGGAACGGCAAGGTGATGAAGGATAATGGGCTTATGTTATGTGACTTAAGCCCATAAAGCTCCTTGGGCTAAAATAAATTCATCCGCCATGAATTTAATCCCCAGGCCTTGTCTTTGAAATTAATTCACTTAGTTCTCGTTCTCCTGTCCAAGAAAACACAAAACCAAAACATCAAACTCCATGAGAATGTTATTGACAGGGAAGAAGAAGAAAATAATATAAAAATAAAAATAAAAATAAAAATAAAAATAAAAATAAAAATAAATTAATTAATTAAAAATTAAAAATATTAAAAAGACATAGGTAGTCTCCCATGAAGCGTCCTGGTTTATAGTCTTGGACTAGACATGATTTGCGATCAAATCGCTGGTGGTGGTTGAAGTTGGAGCTTGTCCACTGTGCATGGTTGAAATCCTTCATAAAAGGGTTTCAACCTCTGTCCATTAACCTTGAAGATCACCCCTGTCTTCGTTTCCTGAATGTCAACTGCACCATGAGGGAAAGCTTTAGAAATAACATATGGTCCAGTCCACCTAGACTTTAGTTTTCCCGAAAAAATCCTAAGTCTAGAATTAAACAAAAGGACCTTCTGTCCAACAAAAAATTATTTATGTTTAATTAAACGATCATGATATTTCTTGGTTTTTTCCTTGACGATCTCGGAATTTTCATAGGCGTCATGCCTCAATTCCTCCAACTCATGCATTTGAAGCTTCCTCTCTAAACTGGTTGTCTTCATGTTGAGATTGCATTGGCGGATGGCCCAGTATGACTTGTGCTCAATCTCCACAGGGAGATGACATGATTTTTCATAAACGAGCTTGTAGGGAGTGGTCCCGATTGGAGTTTTGTAGGCTGTTCGGTAAGCCCATAATGCGTCGTCAAGCCTTTGACTCCAGTCTTTCCTCTCGGGATTCACTGTCTTCGTGAGGATTGACTTAATCTCTCTATTTGAAACCTCTGCTTGTCCATTGGTTTGAGGGTGATAAGCGGTTGGCGTTCTGTGGTATATACCATATTTTGTAAATAGAGACATGAGTACTCTATTACAAAAATGAGTACCTCTATTGCTAATTATAACCTTCGGCACTCCAAACCTGTTCAACACATGAGATTTCAAAAATGAGACTACTGTCTTAGCATCATCAGCCATAGTGGCTTTAGCTTCGACTCACTTAGAAAGATAATCTACAGCAAGCAGAATATATTGGTTTCCCCCAGACCTGGGGAAAGGACCCATAAAGTCTATTCCCCAGACCTCAAAAACCTCACATGCTAAAATAGGATGTTGTGGCATCTGATTTTTAGATGAGATATTACCAGTTCTTTGGCAGTTAGAGCAACTCCTACAAAACATGTGGCAATCTTTGAATAAGGAAGGCCAATAAAATCCAGATTCTAGTATCTTTATGGTTGTTCGTTTAGGTCCAAAGTGACCTCCGCAAGCATAAGAATGACAAAATACTAAGATTTCTTCCATCTCATGTTCAGGCACACAACGTCTGATCATCTGATCCTTACCAATATTCCACATGTAAGGATTATCCCATACATAATGTGTAGAATCTCGTTTTATTTTTTATTTTTCTCGAGAAGACAACTCACCTTCAAACTTACCTGACGCTAAGAAGTTAGCGATATCAGCGTACCATGGTGTCCTCTCTTGGATTTGGAAAAGTCCCTCATCAGGGAATTTATCCCTCACAGCTAGGGGGTCCGGATTCACAAAGATCCTACTCAAGTGATCTTGCATTGAGTTCTCTTTACCACACTTGTCTCGTATTTCGATGTCGAATTCTTGTAGAAGGAGAATCCACCTGATCAGCCTTGGTTTCGCCTCCTTCTTCACCAATAAAGGGCGCAGAGCTGCATGGTCAGAATAAATAATAACCTTAGTTCCAAGTAAATATGACCGAAATTTATCTAAGGCAAAAATAACCGTAAATAGCTCTTTCTCGGTGGTTGTGTAATTTTTCTGCGCCTCATCTAGCATCCTCGATGTGTAATAAATGACATGAGGATCCTTCCCATCCTTTTGGCCCAAAACATCACCTACACAATTGTTAGAGGCATCACACATTATTTCGAAAGGTAAATCCCAATTGGGAGATTGGATTACAGGCACCGTGGTTAGTTTCCTTTTAAGCTCATCAAACACCTTCTTGCAATCCTCTCCAAACTGAAATTCTACATCCTTTTGTAATAATTTACATAAGGGGACAACCACCTTCGAAAAGTCCTTGATGAATCTTCTATAGAATCCTGCATGGCCAAGAAAAGAGCGCACTTCGCGCACACATGTTGGGTAAGTCAATGACTCTATGACATCTATTTTAGCTTTATCGACCTCAATTCCTTTTCGGGAAATAATGTGTCCTAGAACTAATCCATAATCAACCATAAAATGACATTTCTCATAATTTAGCACAAGATTAGTTTCCAAACAGCGTTTAAGAACTTTCTCTAGATTTTCTAAAAATTCATCAAATGAATTACCATAAACGGTAAAATCATCCATAAAGACTTCAATTCCTTTTTCGATGAAATCAGAAAATATGCTCATCATACACCTTTGGAAAGTTCCAAGTGCATTGCAAAGTCCAAAGGGCATGCGTTTATATGCGAAAGTCCCAAACAGGCATGTAAAAGTAGTTTTATCCTGGTCCTCAATTGCGACGGGTATTTGGTGAAAACCAGAATACCCATCGAGACAACTGTAGTGAGACTTACCTTATAGTCTCTCTAGCATCTGGTCGATGAAGGGAAGAGGGAAATGATCCTTCCTCATCGCTGTGTTGAGCCTTCGATAATCGATGCACACTCTCCATCCGTTTTGCACTCTAGTTGGCACCATTTGTCCCTCGCTGTTCTCAACCACCATGATCCCGGTTTTCTTGGGTACAACCTGCACAGGACTCACCCAAGTACTATCAGATATGGGGTAAATAACACCCGCATCAAGGAGTTTCAAAATCTCATTTTTAACCACCTCCATAATATGAGGATTTAGTCTCCTTTGAGGTTGTCTCACGGTCTTACAATCCTCCATAAGGTGGATTTTATGCGTGCAAATGGAAGGTGAGATTCCCTTTATATCTGCTATGGTCCAACCGATAGCCTCCTTGTGATCTTTCAGTACTCGCAAAAGTCTTTCTTCCTCTAGCTTAGTCAACTTGCTGGAGATTATCACTGGCAGACTCTTCCCCAGGCCTAGGAAAGAGTACTTTAAGTGATCTGGCAAGGATTTCAGCTCCAAATCAGGGGCCTGCAAAATTGAAGAGAGGAGCATATTGTGAGTTACTGGAAGTTCAATATCCTTGGGAACAATATCAGAATTGAGAGAATTGGAAGCATCAAGTGCAAAGACAGTGTCTTTGATTTCTTCTTTTATTTCAAATTTTGCTTCCATTTCTTCAAGTCTTGGCTGATCAATACCTCTGCTAAGAACGAAATCCAAGGGGTCAGTGGTATTAATCTCATAAATGTCCTCAACATCTGGGTCAATAATATCCACAAAATTAACACAATGTATGTCATTAGGAAATCGCATAGCGTCATACATATTGAAAGTAATGGTTTCACCATAAAACTCTAAAGTTAAGCATCCACTAAATACATCAATCTTCGCCCTAACCGTTCTCAAAAAGGGTCTTCCTAACAAAATTTCAGTTGACTTATTCGTATGATCATTTTTCATATCCACAACATAAAAATCAGCAGGGAATATAAAATCATTCACTTGAACTAAAACATCTTTTATAACTCCAACGGGATAAATAATCGACCTATCAGCTAATTGAATAACAAGTCTAGTGTCTACTAATTCCCCGATGTTAAGAGATTTAAAAAGGGTTAGTGATATGACATTTATCCCCTCGCCTATATCACACAGCACCTTTTCGATGGTCTGATCTCCAATCTTGCAAGGTATGATGAAGGTTCCTCTATCCTTGCATTTGTTGGGCAATTTCTTCTGAAAGACAGCAGACACATTCTCATTCAAGTTGACCATTTCTATACCTGAAAGCTTCTGTTTATTAGTGCATAAATCTTTAAGAAACTTGGCATATTTGGGCACTTGCGCAATCATATCAAGTAAAGGAATATTTATGGCTACTTTTCGAAAAATATCTAAAATAGCCTTCTCTTCCTTCGCCTTATTGGACTTTTCAGCCCTTTCAGGAAAAGGAAGAGGGATTACCTGATTTTCCTTTCTTATAAACGTCTCTGGAACTGGATTTTCTAGAATTACCTTCATTTCTGGTTCGAATTCTGGTGGAGGTGGAACTGCCTCTGGTCGACTCTTCCCCAGGCCTATGGAAGAGCCAGCTTTGTCTGGAATTTTTGTTCCACTTCTCAACGTCATAGAACTGACATTATGCTTCGGGTTATCAACCGTGGTGGATGGTAACCGTCCTTGCTCCTGCTTGTTTCTTTTCAGCTCCGCTACTTCTCTTTGTATGGCTGATATGCTAGCTTGTATGGTTTGCATAAATTGTTTGAGCATGTCTTCCATTGAGGGTCTAGTAAGCATTAGGGGCTATTGTGGGGCTGGAAGTTGTGGTACATTGGGTCTAGGGACGAAGTTTTGTAGGTTCATAGGTGGTGGTTGTTGCTACAAGGTTAGCGTCCCCACCAATCACGTTCCTTTCCAAATTCTAAACTTCAAAATACCTAAAAGATAGGGATAAAAATCCCAATTGTTCGAATTCAAAACAGGAAATAAAATAAAATAATTATCTAAACAGATTTGTTTCTTGTTCAAAAATATTACATCCGAGAATTATTCAAATGGACGCAATCAGCCAGTTGGCTTCTCAATCCAAGCGCATCCTTCGTGAATCCATGATCAGCACGCCTCTATTTCTACAATCTTGGCCAAGCCTGCGGCCAAGATTGTCGCATTATCGCTCAAGGCATCCGTTTCCTCCAAATCTCATCTAGCCCAAGACTTCCTTCAAAAGACAGCAAATTGACGTGAAAGAGATTATTTTTACCATAAATGAAATAGTTTAAAGCGGTAAAAATACATGGAATTTAGCGTCAATCAAACCTCACCACACTTGAACAATGCTTGCCCCCAAGCATACTGGACTCTTAACTAAGAAAGGAAAAAGTAGACTCAAAATAAGAGAACACACAGTGGCGATTTCTGGACAGACAACCCTCAACCAGTCTCCTCACACCTTCATACCTATGACAGTCAGCATACTTCTCAATGGATCTCGACCCTTATGAACACAACCTATTCAACACCCCAAACATCCGAATTCCACATGATCATAACATCTTTGCTTTCCACAACAGATTCGACAAGGCAAGACAACCACCGACTTGGATTTTCTCCCCCTAATTCAACTACTCAACTTCATCATTCAACTGCCTTGTCTAAAAATTTCTTATGCCAGCATTGCTAAAATGTTTCTTGAATATTAATGTTTAATGAGGAAGAAATACCAAGACATTTATTCACATTTTTTAATTTTTTTTGATCATACTGAAGTTTCTTGAATATTAATGCTTAGTGAGGCAGAAATATCAAGACATTTATTCACATATTTTTTTGAAGAGCATGCAATTTACTGGGCATAAAAGTAGTTCTCCGCATTGGAGCAATTTAGCACAACACAAGGTAATCAAACTCCATCATCCACATAGCAGTTTTCCTTGGGGAGATATTAAGTATATTTGGTGGAAGCTTGCCTATTTGTTAAATCTGTTACACAATGCTAGACCCTATGATCATGTACAATAAAGATGTTCAAAGCATTGAACAGGCCTTACTCATATGTTATGGGGGTCACAAGGTGAAGGATGCTAAAGATCAAGGCTAAGGCACTAAAAGAAGGGTTTCAAGCATAGTCCAGATATTGCCGACACACAAAACAAAATAGAAGACACGTATGCCTAGAAACACTCATAAAAACAATGAAAAAACATGCAACAGACTCTAACTAGACAATATAGGCCAACTATCTTAGCCTAGATTCACAACAAATTTCATGCAATAAAAGAAAATCACAATAAAAACACACAAACACATATATATACAGACAGACAGACTATAAACACCCTCACCACACTTAGAGAACACATTGTCCTCAATGTGTAAATGAGAGAAAAAATTAAAGACACAAAACTTAAAAAAGAAGAAAGAAAAGACACGACTTGGGGGTAATCACTGAGCTGCTAGAGGTAGAGGTGGAGGGTTTTGCACGGATGGTCCAGATGGTTCAGAACCCTCACCGCCTTCAGAAGAGTCACTGGAATCGCTTGAGCTGGTAAGATGATCATTCACCTTGTTGCGAATGTGCGTAACAACTTTGTCGATGGCTTGAATGTACTTGAAGGTAACCTCAAGGTGGGTTTGGATCTGTTGGAACTTGATCTCCTGCTACTCCAAAAATTTATCAAGCCGCTCCTGGTGGTTTCTTTAGATGCTCGTGAAAAGAGATTGTTGCTGATCTATAATCTATTGCATCTGCTTTTGAGCGTTATCTTGTTGCTCATGGAACAACTTCTGGTTGGTAGTGAAGAATAAGATCTGGTCATTGATGAGCTGCAGGAGGGTGTCAGCCCATTCGGGAAGCCTTGGATGGTTTGGATCCATGCCAAATTTGTTTGGAAACTTCTAGGCATCTTGGCCAAGATTGGGCTCTTCGTCTGCACCATCAAGCTGGATTGGTTGAATCTTGAAGTTCCCGTTGATCCTCTTCCCATAGAGGTGATCTGCTACTTGCGTAAAACCTGTATTAAAACAGAGATAGCCTTTTTCCTCGTGGAAATGGCCCATTTGGTCAAAAGCCTTAAGATCCATGATCTTAACGGCACAGGATTTATGCATATTCAAAGTGGATAAATCAATACCCCTGGCAGTAGCAGTAATATGGGAAATGAGAGTTCCTAGGATCAGCTTAGGGAGAGAATCGCATGCCTTGATTTGCCTAACTATCCAATAACCCAAATTAACCTTTTTATTATGAAGCATACACTAGAGCAGAAAAACTTCTAACTTAGAGATGTTGCCTGAAACAGTAGTTTTGCCAGAAAGGTTAATGGATAAGATCCTTTTGGAGCATTCTCAAGGTAGGATCTCGGATTTGATAGGCTTTTGCATTTTTATCCAGATTTCCATTAGGGTCACCGATCAACTCTCCATAAGTTGCTGACTTATCCCAATCCGGGGGATAATCAGTAAGGGCATTCTTCTAATCATCATAATTTAGCCCTTCCTCAGTCACAAAACCAAGCAATAGATTAAATTCATCAATGGATAAATGACACCACATATCAAGCAACCTAAATTTCACAACATCAAACGCGCCTAGATCAGGATTGGCTCTGCCATTACCATACAACTTATCCTGATCTAACCAAAAAGAGGCATGGAATTCCAGGCACAATTCAGCATAAGCAGGCAACTCAAGGTACATAAAACATTCCCACCCAAGATTGGTTATGTACTGCCTAATCCTATTACCCACACCCAAGGCATCAAGAAAAGAGAAATCAAGAACAACAAATTGAGTAATCTCACATGCATGCTTCTCATTCAGTCTCACCCTAAGGTCAGGGTTGTGATATGAGCTTAAAGGCTCTAGCTAGTCCTTATGCCTTGCCCGGACCAGCCTTGGATCTCACGGCGAAAACTAGCACATTAGGGACTGTTTTGGTGATCAAGTCAACCGACCTTCCTAGGTTTAAATGAAGGGTTATTTTAGGGTTTTCTCATGTAATAATTCTCAAGCTATAAATAGAAGGAGATAGCCTCTTATATAGCTTGCCTTTGATTTTGATGATATTCTCTTTGGCCAATTCTTAGAGTAAACTAGTGTAACTTAGGGTTCTTGGTAACCGGTGCCATTAGGGCTGAAAATCATTGTTTATCTTATATCTCTTCTTGTAATTAAGCTCTTGAGCTTTGTTCTTAAATTAGAAAAGAGAGATCCTTAACTAGTTTATAGAAAGGTTGCTTGGTTTCCTAATCAAGAGGGTTTTCTAATTAGTTAAGTTCCTATTATGTTCATCATCTAAACACCTCTAAACATCATCCATTTCCGCTGCAACACATACTCCATTTGAACACTAAACGTACCTTCATCCGTTCATCCATCCAAGTTGCCAACCTCTCACAAGAGGACTAGATCCGGCTCAAGAACAGCAATTCGACCTCCTTCTATCCAAAACAGAAGTCGAGCACTTATCAAGTGGTAGCGGAGCTCCAACTGTCCTCTAGGTTGGTTTTTCTTGTTCTCCTCATCATTTCTATGGTTAGAAACACCTTCTCTACCATAGAACTTCTTTTTTTTTGTGTGGCAAAATTTCTATTTTTCTCCATTTTGACACCCATTCCCCTAAATTGCTCAAACACTTTTTCCTTGTGTTCCCATGGTTCAAACTTCTTTTCCTTTCATATCTATGGTTAAAACATTGTTTTCAACCATAGGAATGATTTAAATCAAGTTCGAAAATTTTGAAGTTCTTGAGGAAATTGTTGTCTTTTAGTGTACTGATTTTTGGAAGAACACATTTGTTGTTTTTCTTTGTGTTTCTATGCATCTATGGCCGAATTTCTCCTCTTCTTAAGTGTGTTTTATTGCTGAATTTCTTGGAGCATCCTATGGTGGCCATGAGAGCCATGTGGACTGATTTTATTGGTAGCTAAGTCATCCAAAATTGCTACTCTCTTCCTAGCCGGCCACATCACTCTTATTGTGAGCCAAGCATTTCAGCTTGCTCACTACTCCATTTCCTCACATAGCCGGCCCTAGGGCAGCACACTTAAGCCACATATTGCTTGTCATACACCTTGCTTTGCTTGTCATACACTTGGCACCAACTCCTTGTCACACAATCTGCCTTACTTGTCACACAATTTGCCTAAACTCATTGTCACACAATCCGAGTGACTTGTCACACATTTTGGTGCATGTTAGTAAACAATTGTGGTGCATTTTAGTGACATATATTGGTGCACTTTAGTGATAAATATTGGCTCATGCTAGTGAAAACTTTCAGGTGCACATTAGCAAAAACTTTTCGGCATTTAGTGAAAAATAATTTTGTTTTTCTACTACTTGTCTTTCACTTCTAAACAACAAAATACATGTCATACAAGTAAGTCTCTTCACTCAATTTTAAAAACAGAAAAGAAAGGGATTAAAAGAGTAATCAAATCCCTAATTCAAAAAAAGAAAAAAAGAAAAAAAAGAGAACAATTGAGTCAAAAGCAAGAGACTAATTGTGTGTATGCATATGAGTGATTTACAAGTTTTTAAAGGTGTGTTGATACCCAAATTTTGACGCCATTTTTAATCAATTTTAGCATTTCTGTCATTTATTTAATTTACTGTCATTTTTACTTGATTTACAGTCATCTGTAGTTAGTTTACTATCGCTAGCATTTTTAGGTGTTTCGTTGCATTTTTGCATCGTCGTTGGCATCGTCAGCTTTCGAAATCACATTTTTCAATTTTTCGGCATGCATTTTCATTATTATCATTAATATTATTTTCAACCCTAAAAATCCTATTTTTTACTATCCGGCAGTCGTATGCTAGTTTTTTCTGCATTTTTGGTCATCTCACGAATTTTAGGATTTTTAGGGTTTTAGCGCATTTTTTAGTATTTTTATTATTTTATTAATATTTTTATTCGAGCTTTTATTGGACCCGAGTAAGTCTGCTCGAACCACAGCTTGACTTTTAAATGTTTTCCATCAACTAGTTGCTAGCTTTTTTTCTGCTCGCAACGGTATACAACGTTTCGTGTAATTTTCGGCGTAACGTTTTTATTTTTCCGTTCCCGCGTTTCGCGCTTTTGAACGCGAAAATAAACGCGTCAAACGCGAAATTTTCATGCTTCGCTGTATACGGTTAAAACCGTCATATTTTTCTCTACGCGCTGGTACTCTCGGATCGAAAAGTCCGAGCGTTTGCTCGCAGGACTCAGCTCGAGCCCATTTAAATAAATTAAAGGGCATTTTAATCACAACCGTTGATCTGGTCAACTCAAGAAAAGTCAACCAGATCAACGGTTGACAAATTAAAGGGGCATGGTGCATGGCACACGCGAACGGCCATGGACGTGCGTGAACAGGGGAGCGAGCCACCGAGCTGCTCGCTCCCGTCCCCTCGGCCGTTACCTGTCCCCTCGGCCATCATCACAACGCCCCTAGCCCAGCCACCTCACGGCCGTAGCCCCGCCAGCGTGAACAACACCACCACGCGCAGCTCCTTCTCCCTCTCCTCCACGCGATTTTCTCCTATAAATAGGAGCTCCCATTCAACGTAAAAACAGCACCAAAATCGCAAGAAACCCTTGCTCCTTCTCCCTCTTGATCAGCTTGCTCATATTGAGCGACAATCGTCCAGTTCAAAGTTTGAAACGTGAGCTTTCTCTCTCTAGCTCATCTTCGGTTTTTCTGCGCAAGTTTTCTTTAATTTCGTTTGGCTTGATTTTGAGCAAATAAATTGATTGTTTTTGTGCTATTAATTCACATACGTAATGTAGATTAAATACATGCTTTCAATTTCGAAAATCGTTGGCTAGATTGTTCGAATTAATTAGTTTTCGATAATTAACAGTTCGGTCGTTTTTTTGAAATTAAATTTTGTACGAGTCAAACTAAAAATCGAGGTTTATACGGTCGGAAAGTCGTCGAAGAGACGAACATTTCGGTACGTCCATTTTTCAAAACGGCCAAGTGTGGCCGGAGTTGGGTCGCCGGCAGTAGCTCCGGCGACCAAGGGAGGGGGTGATGAATAGTGCCATGCCTATTCATCACACGGCGCCGTTTTGGCCCCCCTCCCAAGTTTTCAAAGTTTTCAATTAGGTCCCTCCGATTTTTAATTCTTTCCGAAATTTCAAATCGCAAGTTTTTCGTAAAAATAATTCGTACGCATCGTACGTTAATTTCTCGTATTATCAATGTTTAATTTTGTGCACTTATCAACTGTTTAATTTTGTGCACTTATCAACTGTTTAATTTTCTGCACTTATCAACTGTTTAATTTTCTGCACGTATCAACTGTTTAATTTTCTGCACTTATCAACTGTTTTAATTCTTAGCACTTTAAATTTCCGCACTTTATTTTCTGCAATTTAAAAATTCAGTTATTTATTTTTACCGCCTACATGGACGGTCGCACTTTAATTTCCGCAATATCAACTGCTTTAATTTTTCGCAAAACTGCTGGAAATCCTTCCGCAATATCAACTGTTTTATTTTCTGCAAATATCAATTGTTTTATTTTCCGCAATATCAACTGCTTTAATTTTTCGCACAACTGCTGGAAATCCTTCCGCAAATATCAACTGCTTTATTTTCTGCAAATATCAATTGTTTTATTTTTCGCAAATATCAACTCTCTACTTTCTGCAAATTATCCAACTGTTAAATTCTCGTATGCTTAAAATCAATCATTCTTCGCATGCAATCACGTAGATATTAAATTCTCCCATGCGTAAAATCAATCATTCTTCGCATGCAATCACATAGATGTTAGATTCTCACATGCTTAAAATCAATCATTTTTCGCATGCAATCAACGTAGCATTTTAATTCTCACATGCGTAAAATCAATCATTCTCCGCTTGCAATCACGTAGATGTTCGATTCTCACATGCTTAAAATCAATCATTTTTCGCATGCAATCAACGTAGCATTTTAATTCTCACATGCGTAAAATCAATCATTCTCCGCATGCAATCACGTAGATGTTAGATTCTCACATGCTTAAAATCAATCATTTTTCGCATGCAATCAACGTAGATATTAAATTCTCCCATGCTTAAAATCAATCATTTTTCGCATGCAATCACGTAGCATTTTAATTCTCACATGCTTAAAATCAATCATTTTTCGCATGCAATCACGTAGCATTTTAATTCTCACATGCGTAAAATCAATCATTTTTCGCATGCAATCAACGTAGCATTTTAATTCTCACATGCGTAAAATCAATCATTCTTCGCATGCAATCACGTAGATGTTAGATTCTCACATGCTTAAAATCAATCATTTTTCGCATGCAATCAACGTAGCATTTTAATTCTCACATGCTTAAAATCAATCATTTTTCGCATGCAATCACGTAGCATTTTAATTCTCACATGCTTAAAATCAATCATTTTTCGCATGCAATCACGTAGATGTTAGATTCTCACATGCTTAAAATCAATCATTTTTCGCATGCAATCAACATAGCATTTTAATTCTCACATGCGTAAAATCAATCATTTTTCGCATGCAATCACCATAGCATTTAAATTCTCGTATGTGTAAAATCAATCATTTTTCACATACGATCAACCCAACATTTAAATTTCGTATGCGTAAAATCAATCATTTATCGCATGCAAATCAGCTCAGCATTTAAATTCTCGTATGCGTAAAATCCATCATTTTTCGCATACAAACAACTGTCATCATTTTTGTCAAACCCAGCATCTCACTTTCGTATACGCAAAATTCATCATTTCTCGTATGCAATCAACTGTCATTTAAATTTTCGCACTCATAAAATTGTTTACTTCTTTCTCAAGCTATCACTAATACTCTCACTTTGTAGGTTTTAAATTCAAGCTTCGCTCGAAAGTACGCCTTTCGATTCCCTTTTATTTATTCAGCGCTTTTTGCAGTCGTACGCATGATATATAGAACTGTTAGAATTAAAATCAACCCACATGAACAACGTGTTTAAAGAGTCGCTTCAAATGCCATATTCATGTGATTTTAAATTCTCGCATATATTGACTGCATGTACATGGGGACTTTCGATCCCACATCATTTTTCCACTTCAAAAACCAATCATTTAAAATTGGTACTCTGTTAGCAATCCATGATAGGTTCACATAGCAATCAATCTAATCATGCATGGCCCGATGATGAAATAAGAGGGCGCTCATTCAGTCTTACAGAAAATTCAGTCCCATCACGTTACGGTCAAGAATAATAGACGGATCTTGATAAACGGTAACCCCATCCGAAAGATCTTTTTTATTATTTTTGAACGGTCCCGATTGTGGAAAAGGCTAAAGTGACGATTCCTCTGAGGGCCCCCTTTTTCAAAATAAAACGCATTTTCATCAAAACACCTTTTAAACACCTCTCTCATCAACCGGTAACCGTTTTCGGATGTGACTCGGGTGCCTAACACCTTGCCGAGACCATAATACGACCCCGAACCTTTTGTCTGGGGTCCAGACCCCTTTTTTGTGCCTTTAGTTTTTTTTACTTATTATATTTCCTATGCCATGACGATTAAGGTTCCCTAAAGCCTAGCAACCAAATTAGGGTGGCGACTTCATTGCATGTTGCGAGGCGTCTGTCTACGCTGAGCATTGTAAGGTCCCAAATTTCGTTGCACACTCGCGAGTTTTTAATTTTCGTGGGGGCGCGACAAGGTGTCATTGGTGTGAAGTACACAAGTTCGGTTTTAGTTTTTGCATTTTGTTTTACACCTTTTTGTGTTCAATTCTTTTCTTCTTGAGTAGCTTGTGCTTTGGTGTTTTCTTCTTTGTTTCCACATTATATTACTCTATTCTAAGTCCAATTGCTGTCCAAATTAAATCCATTTTCCTTGGGCAGAATTGCGGCTTTCCTTGCCTTTCTTTCTTACCTTGGTTGTCTTGCTTTCCTTGAGCCCTAGTTAGGTCTTTCTAGGTAAGGTGTTGGATTGTGATTGAGATAAGAGTGTGAGAGAAGAGTGTGACAGTTTGGCGACTTCACTGGGGACTTTTTGGGTCGGAGCCGGTTTTGTCTTTTTTAGAGAGGTGTTTATGTGTTTATTTATTTGCTTTGATCAATTGCTGATCTGTTCATTTATTTGCTTTATCAATTGTCATATGCATATCATAGCGCCCTACACCCAGGGGACCAATACCAAAATAGGAGGGTAGTAGTGACGCCCTAGGACACATGTCCTAGGTAGTGTTCACCAATCCCAACTCGGATGAACCCCTAAAGCCAGTTGAAAGGATTACTCGATTTCGTAAGGAATCGGGGATGCCAGACGACACTTTAGGGACCTTTTCATGGTATCATCCGGGAACCATTCAAGCCAGTTAGAGGTGTCGGAATCAGAGCCCCAGCACGTGCATCATGATTATACCTGTTTATCGTGGCTATTTATCTTGTTGGTATGATGACGTGATTTTTCCTGTTATACAAACTGTGGATTTCTCACACACACCATTTACTTAGCACTTAGAAATTTTGATGTTTGTCCTACAGGGCCCATTTTGCTCATTCACCATGACAGCACCTACGTTACTTTCATTTGATATTTTCGGGGGACGAAGCTTCGACGATCAAGCTGCCCGAGGAGATCTGTTAGAACGGGGATTCGCCCCTGACATCACCACTAAAATCAAAGTAGAGGTTGTAGACTTTGATTTGACTAGGATTCGGATGTTAAGGAATGAGCTGACTGAAGACGAAGAGACTCAGTTTGAGGGTAGTTATGGAAAGCTACTGACCCTAGTGGATGTCAAGGCCGATTGGGGTTGTATCAGGGCAGCTCTGAAGTTCTGGGATTCCTACTATCATTGCTTCTCTTTTGACAAGGGAGTGGACTTAACTCCTACACTCGAGGAGTACTCAACTTTGATGCGCTTCACATCACCCATATCAATCATCTACCAGAATGTCCGACTTGACTCTGCAAGTGTAAAAAATAAGACTCGACAAGCTATTAGGAATCCCTACTCGTGTCAAGGAGGGTGACTACGTTTGGTGTTGGTCGGATATCGAGGCACGATTTCAGCTATCAAATGGGGCTAGGCGCTTAAGGATTCTGGCCTTCGCCATTGTAGGATTCGTCCTTTTTCCGAGGATGAGAAACGCCATCGACTCTTCAGCAGCCAACATCTTTTACGAGATGGAGGTAAATGCCATCAATCCTACAACAGCCATCTTGGCCGAGACCTTTCGTTCCTTAGACTCCTGCCGAAGGAAGGGGAAAGGGAGGCTCACCTGCTGCGCCCAGCTACTGACAGTATGGTTGATCAGCCACTTCAAGCAAATTCCTGATCAATCCATCTTCTTCGAGAGCTACATCAGGTTGTGCCCTCTGCTCAGAGTTATCAATGCAATGACCACAGATAAATGGGAGATGGAAAATAAAGACGTCTGGATCAACCGATTCATCAACCTCTCAGAGGAAGACTTCAGTTGGCATGCCAAGTGGCTACGAACCTCCGATCCTATCGTCTGCTGTGGACCCCTACCTTGGGTTCCCCTAATCGGAGCATGGGGATGTGCTCACTACTGCCCTGCCCTCGTACTCAGGCAGTTTTGCATCACCCAGATCATTCCAGTAACATTCGGCATGACGAAAACGGATCTACCACACACCGGAGAGAATCAGAACATCCAGTTGTACGCCCTAGACTGGGCCAACCCCTTTTGTCTCAAAGGACGTGTCGCCCCTGCTGCAACAATACCGCAATATCCACAGTGGAGGTTGCAGCGAGTCAACGGCAATGTCTTGCCTCACCCAGAAAATCAGAAACCGATAGAAGAGGAAGGAGAATCGCAAGTAAGTGGAGGAATGGATGCCATGGCTTACGCGCAAGTGGTAGAACAAATGCGAGCAGCGCAGGAAGAGCGAGATCTAATGACAGAGGAAAGAGATACTGCCGAAGCACGTCAATGCTACGCAGAAGTCCGGAAGAATGAGGTACACCGGCGTCATAGGGATTTTGTCCGGATACAAGCAGTAAAACAGAAGGTGGCCCTCAGGGCCTTCAACGAACGCTTGAGCAGCGAAACCCGCAAGAAAGAAGCTTCGAGTGCCATAATCCAAGACAAGGATTCAACGATAAGGGTCTTGACTACTCGAGCAGATTTAGGAGATAGGAAGAGCCAGGCATTGCAAAACCGAATTACCGTCTTAGAAGCTGAGATAGAAATGCAGAAAGGGGAGATGGCTTCGATGGAGTACCTTTGGCAGGAGAACTCTGACGCCCAGGATTGACGCCTTTAGGGAAAGGCTCGGATATCGGCAAACCTTTTCTTTTAGCTAGGACCCTTAATTTCATCTATCTTAGCCATTTTTGGTGAACTTAGGTAGTTGGCAAGTTTACCATACTTTTGTAAACACTTTAATAAAGTCGTACTCTTTCGGATATTTATTAAAATTGCCTATCTTTTTCATATCAATTATCCATCCCAAATACAACTCAAAAGACCATCGCAAAAAGAAAAAGAAAATCCCTCCGAGATAAACACAATCTTTTCACTAAAAAACCAGAAAAATCAGACCAAGCAATATATAGCCAAGTAGCCCTCGCTCATGACCCTATCCTTTTAGTTTATCACAAGAACTTCCGAGTTCATAGCATAGATCGACGTCCCTCCCCTTGGTTGGGTTCACTAGGCATCAGGCCCTACAGCGTTGAAAGCATAATGTGAAAAGAGATCCCCCTAGCATGACGGCGTTGGTTGCCCCTGCTGATTTGGGTTTCGCCGTTAGCATCTCAGATTTGCGTCATATCGTTGGAATGTATAGAGGCTTCCTTCGTATCTCGCCAACGACCAGGATATCTCGCCTCCGCGACCGCCCTGAAAATATCAAATGGAAGTACAGCCAGAAAAGTGAATGAGCAAATGTGGAGACCTCGGGATTGCACATCACCTATGTATCTTCATTTATACTCACTCTTTTTGTGTTTTTTCCCTTTTTTCAGGTTCACCATAGCTCCTCGGAAGCAAGCTACTCCGCACAGGCTCCCTTTGACTAGACTTCAAAAGCGAAAAATGACTGAACCGGCCAAGACCGATGAAGCACTGACCGCTAGAATTGCTGAGTTAGAGGAGCAAGTTAGGATCACTACGGAAAGGGCCGCCAGGGCCGAAAAGGAAAGAGATGAAGCTGTCACCGAGTTTCCACCGGGTTTCGATCCCCTTCAAACAAACAGACCTTCCCCTTTACTCACCGTCGCAGGACCTTCGGTACTCCCACCCCTGTCCGGCCCCCTGGGCCGTTGGAGATGGGTTAGTCCCTTCACTGTACCCAACGCTGCAAGTCCTCCAGTTAAGGCGGGTGAAGAGATCTCCCCGTCGCTTCAGCACCTTTCAATCAACCCTGCTGTGGACCCCAGCAAGAGCCAGGCCCACCCAGAGAATCCGTATCTCCCTCCTATTCCTCCGAGCACAGTTCCCGGACCTGTGGGAACTCAGCTCCTCACTTTCAACTCAGCACAACCGCAGTTCTCATCAGGACTGGCACTACCCTTCGGTTCCAACCCCATCGGGGCCGAGCAACCGAAAAATGATCGGCTAAACCTACTTGAGGAAAGGCTCCGAGCAATTGAAGGGGCTGATCCATTTGACCCTACCGGCCCTGCCGATATGTGTATGGTCCCAGGGATTGTCGTACCCCCGAAGTACAAAATCCCTGACTTCGAAAAATATACTGGGGTAGAGTGCCCAAAGACCCATCTCAGAGCATACTGCAACAAGATGGCAGAGGTAATCCACAATGAGCCGTTGTTGATTCATCTCTTCCGGGAAAGCTTGACCAAGCACGCCCTGACATGGTATATGGGGCTAGATCGAGCCAGGATCAGGACATGGAGAGACTTATCCGACGCATTCTACCGGCAATATAAGTTCAATATGGAGGGAGGTGGCCTCACGGATCTCTCCACCCTTAAGCGACAAGGAACTCCTGTCGATCTTCTTGCACACCTTCAAGGCTCCCTACTACACCTACCTGATCTCAACCCCCTCAAATAGCTTCTCCGATATGGTCCTAATTGCCGAAAGAGTCGAGCAAGGAATTAAGTTAGGACGAATCTTGCCTTCAACATCGGAATCTGCGCCCAGGAAAGCACCTATCATAAAAAGAGGCGTTGGATTTGTGGCTCCCCAAGCTCATTAGGGGCAGCCATTTCCACCACCTCCACCTTATTTATCGCCATCGCCCTACCCTCTGTCGTCATTATATCAACCTACCTACTTTCCTTTCACCTCGCCGCCTGTTGCCAATATCGCGCCTCAAAGCCCTACGCATTTCCCATCAGTACAAGCATCACAACCCATGCAACCCAAGCCATATAACCCACCAAAAAACCCAAATAACCAAAACACGACAAACAATCGGTGGAGCCGAGAGCCTCCACCTCCTCTTCCTCTTCCTGCAGGAGAAATCTACAAACATCTCTTGGCAGCCGGACAGATCGTACCGGTGCCGGCTCAGCCTCAATTGCCTCCTTACCCGAAGTGGTATGTTCTCAACGCGAGGTGTGAATACCACGCTGGAGCCCCAGGTCACACTCTGGAAAACTGCTTCGCATTTAAAGCCAAAGTCCAGCACTTGATCAAGAGTGGGTGGGTATCTTTCGAAGGGTTAGCAAAAGGACCCAACACATCCACCAACCCTCTTCCCAATCATGCCCAGGGAAAGGGAGGAGTGAACGCCATCTCGGCAGGAGAAAGAAACGACCTTCTCTTTTCCGCATCAAGCTGGCCACAGGAACAACTTTTCCTGGCCCTAACTCGAGGAGGACACTTGCCATACTCGGAGAGCAATCCAAGTGGCTGCATGTACTGCGAGGAAAGCGACGATCACAAAATCCAAAACTGCAAGGTGTTCGCAGAAAGGGTGGTACAACTCTCGCATCTCGGGGTGATCCAAACCCAGAAAGCAACCCACGAGGGAAGATCCATTAACGCCATCGGAGACGGATTCCCTATCTCGCATAACGCCAAGGGAACTCCACTCCCAATCCTCCGAAAGAAGGGATCGACTTCGTCGGGCAAACGATTCTCCAAATGCCGCGACGAGGGCGATCGCGAGATTGATACTTTGGGCCAACCTTCTGGGAGATTCGATTACCTCGTCAGGTATTCGGCGCCACCCTCCTATGGTGGCCCAGCACCATCACTACCTTCTTGGGAACCCTCAGACTCCGAATCATACCCTTTACCGATGTGGTCGCTCCCTCTGTTTCCTTTGAAGGAAATCTACACAAGCCTCTTGGCAGAGGGACAGATTATGCCATCCCCACTCCCGTCTCAATCCACTCCTTACCCTAGCTGGTATGATCCAAAGGTTAGCTGCGAATATCACGCCGGAACCAGAGGACACTCCTTGAAGGATTGTTATGCCTTTAGAGAAAAGGTCGAGCACCTAACTAAACAAGGGCGAATCTCGCCCCATGGATTAGCAAAGGATCCTGCTGTGACAATGGGTCCCCTACCGCACCATAATTCGGGGATGGGCGACATTGCTTCCGTAGGAATCAACTTTCCTCGCCCTTCGATGGAAGAAACACCCAACGAAGAGTTGTTCTTCGCTCTAGCTAACAACGCTTATCTACCATTCCCGGGGAATAATCAGGCCCAATGCCTCTTCTGCCAAGGGGAAAGCAAGCATGACATCTAGGATTGTGGACTCTTTCGGCAAAAAGTCAAGAAACTCACCACATTCAGAGTCATCCAAACTAAAGGAGAAGCCCGAGGAACCATCAATGCCATCGGGGACCACTCTCCAGCACCATATTCCTTCGAATATGTGGCTCAGACAGGGGACACCTCCACAACCCCACGCAAGGTAGTGTTCACATTAGCTGTGAATACTCCTAGCCGAGACCTGCACGCGGTCCTATTCGACTACGGGTACACGGTAGTCACCACCCCTCCTACAGTCACGCCAATAGGACCCACTATCGGTGAAACCTCTCATATCGGGGGCATGACCCGCACCGGGAGATGTTACATCTCGGAGGAAGTAGAGAAGCAACGACAAGCTAAAGGGAAAAAACCTGTGATTCGCGAGGAAACGATAGAGGAAACACAAGGTTTGAGCCAACCTGTAACCGCGGACGATACGGCTGAGTTCCTCAAAATCATGAAACAGAGCGAGTTCAGCATCATCGAACAACTGAAGAAAACCCCAGCTCGCATTTCCATCATGGAGCTGATACTTACTTCAGAGGCCCATCGCCAAGCTCTCCTGAAAGTCTTGAAGCAAGCCTTCGTAACTAAGGATATCACTACAGAAGGGGTGGAAAACCTTGTCGGAAGGATTCAGGCCCTTAGCGGCATTTCCTTCTCTGAAGAAGAGATCGACCCCTCAGGAAAAGATCACAACAAGGCCCTATACATCACGGTAGAATGTAAGGGACACGTCATAGCCAAGGCCCTCATCGACAATGGGTCCGCGCTGAATGTCATGCCCAGGCACGTCCTCGAGCAACTACCGGTCGATTTCTCTCACATGAAACCTAGCGGAATGATGGCTAGGGCTTTCGATGGCACCACTCGAGAGATCATCGGAAACTTCGAATTGGACATGGTCATTGGGCCCCACACCTTCGCCCTGACATTCCAGATCATGGAAATCCAACCTGCTTACAGCATGCTACTGGGACGACCTTGGATCCACTCAGCAGGGGCAGTCCCCTCTTCTCTGCATCAGTGCCTCAAGTACGTCAAGGATAATGCCTTAGTCACGATAAAGGCAGAAGAGGCCCTGATCTTGGCTAAGCACGCCTCCGTGCCTTACATCGAAACTGCCGAAACCTTGGAGAGCTCGTTCCAAGCCTTCGAAATCGTCAACATAGACTGGATCAAGGAGGGGTCCCTTGTGGGCAAAGCCTCAAAATCTGAGACAGCCGGAACCACCCCTAAACCAATGCTGGAAGGAAGTTTCCAATTGGGAAAATGGCTCGGCGCCAAGCTACAAGGATCCAAAGGATGGTCGCCTCCGAAGAGCTTCGGAGACCGTTTTGGGTTAGGGTACCAACCGGGCAAAGCCGATTTCGTTAGAATTGCCCAAGAAAAGAAAGAAAAGCAGCTGGCTAAGCTATTCGGACGTTCTGCGCCAGGGGGCAAGATGTCAATCCCCCATATCAGAACTACATTCCCCTTCGCCGCCGAAACCATCAATGGAAATCCTGTCAAGGTATCGGACCTCCGTATCTGCACTCTAGGAGAAGAGGGATCGTCGTCTGGTTCAGTCATTTTCGTTAAGAAGTCAGGGGAGTCTGTGTGCAACTGGACCATCACCATGCTTCCGGATGTCTCTCCGTAATTACTTCTTTTAGAAAAACACATGTTTGCACGTTTTCTTACGAAAACCTTTTTGTAGGAACTCACGTTCCCCTTCTGTTAAAAATCAAATATATATGCAATTTTCATTTTACGCATCTCTTTTTTCGCATTTTTTATTTCAGGATGAATGTTAGTTCAGATTGTCATGATAAAACTTATGTCTTTATTGGCGAAGAAATCATCGCTACGACTGAAGACAAAGCAGAAATCTCCGACGAACTGGCCCGTTTACTGGAAAGTTCAGAAAAGGAAGTAACCCCTCATCAGGAGGAATTGGACGAAGTAAGCTTGGGGGCAAGCAATGAGAATCAAAAGTTGGTCAAGATCGGGACTACCTTGGATACGACTCAAAGAGAAAGGTTGATTTCTCTCCTCAAAGACTACTCTGACATATTTGCATGGTCATACGCCGACATGCCAGGTCTTGATCCCGGGATAGTTGAGCATCGTATCCCATTAAAGCCCGAGTTTAGACCTGTCAAGCAAAAACTTCGGAGAATGCATCCAGACATCCTTCTGAGAATCAAAGAAGAAGTTATCAAGCAACTGGACGCGGGTTTTCTGAGAGTTGCCGAGTACCCAGAATGGATCGCCAACATAGTGCCAGTGCCTAAGAAAGATGGGAAGGTTCGCATGTGCGTGGACTTTCGGGATCTCAATCGAGCCAGCCCTAAGGATGACTTCCCACTTCCCCATATCGACATCTTGGTGGATAGTGCCGCCGGAAATGACATGTTCTCCTTCATGGACGGATTTTCCGGGTACAATCAGATCAAGATGGCACCCGAGGACAGTGAAAAGACGACCTTTATCACCCCTTGGGGAACCTTCTGCTACAAAGTGATGCCCTTCGGATTAAAGAACGCAGGAGCCACGTACCAACGTGCTGCCGTCACCCTTTTCCATGACAGGATGCATAAAGAGTTGGAAATCTATGTCGACGACATGATAGCCAAATCTCGCGGCGCGCAAGACCATGTAGACATCTTGAAGAAGGTATTCGAAAGGTTGAGGCAATTTCGGCTAAGGCTAAACCCAGCTAAATGCACCTTTGGAGTAACCTCCGGAAAGTTATTGGGATTCATCGTCAGTAACAAAGGCATAGAAGTGGATCCTGATAAGATAAAAGCAATTCAAGAGCTACCCGCTCCCAGCACTGAAACGGAAGTACGAAGCTTCTTAGGACGCATCAACTACATCGCGCGCTTTATCAGCCAGTTAACACTTACTTGTGAGCCGATGTTCAAAATGCTAAGGAAACACGGAGAAGCGGAATGGGACGGAGACTGTCAGAAAGCCTTCGAGAAAATCAAGACGTACCTGCAAAACCCGCCGGTACTGGTTCCCCCGACGCCAGGACGACCCTTGCTCATGTACCTAACAGTCACGGCTAGCACCATGGGCTGCGTTTTGGGACAGCACGATGAGTCGGGAAGACGTGAACAAGCCATCTACTACCTCAGCAAGAAATTCAACGAGTGCGAGATGCGCTACTCCATGTTAGAACGAACATGTTGCGCCCTAGCATGGT